>LPNX010298863.1:15279-27041 GCA_001517045.1 Pseudotsuga menziesii
ACATTTTGAAACTTTATTTTGTTTACATGATAAAATACCATTCTTAATGAAAATAGTTTACACTTATAAGAGCTTTGGAAATTAAAAGTTTCCCTAACAATTAAATGGAAAATTAAAACATTTTTTTAACTTTTAACCTATATGAGATGGTGATAATTTGGAATTTTATTTCTAATAGATGAAATTACAGAAAAAACACAAAAATCTGAAGTAGCCACAAAATAAGTTTGATATCTACTTTGGATTCTTAGCGGCACAACCCTAAGTGGCCAACAAAACTTAAGTACACTTCATGCGAGAATCTCTCATATATGACATTGGATTAGAGATATTAATGATAAGAAAAAATAAAAATGTTTGTATAACACCAAGTGTGGTGCTCTATAAGGAAGTGACACATATTTATATGCCACACACATCAAAAATCCATAAAGAAGGAAAAAGTAAATATCTAAGGACTCGCAAAGAAAACATTGTCAAAATTTGCAAAGACATTCAAGAAGGTAACCATGCAATGAAAGATGTCATTCAATTTCATAGCAATGGAGACCAAATTAATATAAACTCATTTCCATGGATGTTAAAACGGAGCAGCAAAGTAATCTTGCAAAAGAAGTCAAACGAAAAATTAAATTTCCCACTCGATTTTGTGCAAACATGAGGGATATCATAATAAAGAAAGGTGATTTTGCACGGGTGAAAACACATGATTGGCATGTCGTCATGATGGTAATTATTATGGTATTATTGTTGTTTTAATTTCAATACATATTGTGTCATGTCCCCCTATTTTTGGACATAAAATTGTTTACCATGCACAACACATAAGGGGGTCAAAAATTCATTAATTACCTCACTGAGGGAATTTAATCCACACATTATTTATGAGGAATTAATTAATTAGCCTAGGGTTAAACTTGCTAAATTAATTATTATTGAGGCATGTGTTTAATTTGTATTCTTCATTATTATTAATTATGCAAATTAATGAGGTGGAAATAATCTTTCCATGTCACGGGGGCGCATTGGGAAAGTCAACTTGCTAAGGTGGAAAGGAGGAAACTCTATGACAAAAGAGGTCAGAGAGGAAAAGGGGAAAGTGCCTAAAAGAAGCAAAAAAATAGTGAGAGACAAAAGTAGGAAAGTTTTGCAAATGAAGGAGAATTTTCCTCTTGGAGAACTCAGAAAAGCTGGAAGGACAAAAGCATGAATTTTTTGGAAAGGTAGAGCACAATTTCCTTATGGAGACTCGGTCTCAAAAGCAGGGAAAAATAGAAAGTTGTCATGAACAAAATAAACAACTATTTGACTAAGGAGGGAATACTTACTATATCAGAGGGATGAGTTGGACATGGAAGAATTTATACATGGTCTTACATTCAAAATTTCCCAAGGAGGAAACTTATGTGGCTAGGGTTAGGGCTTCTATGCGGTTGAATTGCTCTCACAGGTCACCATTGGCCTCGACTTGTTAAACATGTCACCGAAGATGCTATTAAAGGACAATTCAACCCAAGTGCATTAGTTTGGTTAATGAATGTATGTTTTGTAATTGAATGAAGATTAAGCTTCATTTTTGAGTGGTGAGCCTCAATATCTTGGGTGATGTGCCCCAAGTCCATTGTTCCCCTTCTCCCTTATTCTTCCCACTTCTATTGCAGGTCTTACTGAGGATAAGGATCAAATTTCATCTATTGAAGGAGGTTTTTTGTAGGTTTTTATGTCTCTATCATTCCATTATTAGATCATCTTGGAGAGCTTTGAGGCCTAATATCAGTGGCATCCCTTCCTCCTTTCTCCTTCTCTATGTTATATGATCTTCTATCAATTTTGGAGCTATGTAATGGATATTTCTACATACATTTGATATGATATGCATTATTATGTATAATGTACTGTTCAATATCATATTCATACCACCTTTGGGTCATTCTTAAAGTTTATGAGATTCAGAGATCGAATTCCTTGGGTTTCCTAGCTCCAGAGTCATAATTTTGGAGTTGTGCTAAGAGAGGTGACCTCTGTGAATCTTATGAGAATTATTTCGACTCTAATGGTCTTGATATTTTTTTATTTATAGTATCTTCAAGTTTCATAACATTCTTATTCAAAATGGCTGAGATTTACTCATTTAAAGTCAACCTAGACTAAATTTGCATTGGAAAATAACTAGTTTTGTTGTAACTTCCATATTTCAATTTCTATGACTCCAAATAAATACATTAATTTTTTGAAGAGTTATTAACATACATATATAAGTCTCCCAAGTCCAAAATAGAGAATCTGAACCACCCTTACCCTATTTGTAAAGCCATTAAGATGGAGCCCGTGAGCTACCCTGTCACATGCCCCAATTTGTAAAACATTTTATGTTTTAAGAAACATTATGATATATTTTATTATAAAGTTTGTAATTAATGACCAAGTGGGGTCAAGGATAATTGAATGTAATTGCTGAATATTTAATTAATAAATAAATGAAAGATGAGACAACAGCTTAGGGGACTTGTTAAATGAGTGTTTTACTGGTCACTTGGTGGAGTAGGATAAGTTGAGAGAAGATTGACACTTGGTAGCATCCTCAAACTACTTATAGCTATTGCAGGTGGCAACTTTCCTATTTTTGTGGTCATGTTCCCCAAGAAAGTGGAACAAGAGAAGGTGCCTCATTAAGTGAAAACTGACCCAAAAGTCCTAGGCATGCTAATAAAACTTCCCATTGAAGACAACTAAGGCTGCTCATTATGGACTTGTGAACATTTTGAGTGAATAAAGTGCATAAGAAAATTCGATGGAGGGGACTAGTTGAAGTATGTTTTGAGTGGAAAAGTGCTGAAGACCTGAACTAGTGCAGCTAATCTAAGTTGAGTTCATACTGCTGCATGCAGAAATAACTTACTGCTAAACAATGAGTAGAGTTGCAGAGGATTACTAAACTACATCTCTCACCTAGTACTTCTACCAGGTGGACCAGGAGACAAGATCGGGGGTCCTGAGAATTGCAGTCCATCTTTTTTCCAGGAGTTGGTTGGGAGGAACAGGTTCCTTAAGCTGTTGTCACCTCATCTACTTTTCTAAGTTCTACTTGATTTATCTAGTTATCTAATCATTTATGTTATCTGAAAATTTTGAGTTAAGCAATGAAATGTTATGTTGTTGTTCTGTTGCTCCTAGGGTTAGCTAGGAGAAATATTTTTACAGTGAAAGATAGTTAAGTTCTGATTTAGATATATTAGGGTAAATGATTAGAAGAATGACTAGTTTTACTGATAGATAAACAAATACCTAACTCTATTTTTCCACACCTTTTATAAAGGTAGTACTCTAGTATAGTAGGTCGGATTAATTTCTAGATAGAGAATCAAATAAAGTATGCACAAATGTAAATTACTATCTTCTACATATGTGTGATTTGTATGTATGTTTTCCTTTTTTTTTCAGATGTCTTTATTTAGTTAGAGTACTTGAATTAAATAAACAGAGTTGTTAAAAAAGATCCAAAAATATAGATTTACTTAGTGTGTGTAATGGTTTACACAGTAGATAAATAATTATTATAGTAAACAGGGCTAGATATTTACCGAAATAAATTTCTCTAAGTAAAATGTAAACTAGGGTAACCATGGGAGGAAATACTAACTGTGCACTTATACTAAGAGGGATTAGAGTTTATAAATAAACATGTTTAAAAGAACTATAAATATATAAACCAAAATTTACCCACCCCCCTTTTCACTTCTAAAACAAATTTAAAAACCTGTCTACTCTATTTTTATAACCATAAGCATTGAATAGATGATTGAATGAAATTACCTACACTATTCACAAGCAACAATAATAAAAAACTGCTTGGGTAAATTATTAAACAAAAAGAAGAAGAAATAAAAACTTGTCATCATATTTTTTTTTTAAATCAAAGAATATAGTAAGAATTAGATTACTCAATCCATTTCTTTTTCTCTATTTACTTAGTACAAAAAATTATTACTCATAGTAAAAACATTTAAATGCTAACTATCTAAAAGATTTCTTTTCATTTTTAGACATAGTCAGAATAAATATTGATTTTACAGTAACAGAAACTTCGTTAGATATTTAACGGATTTGAGAAAAACTAGAATAGTAAAGAATATCACATTTGCCATATTTTACCTAAAAACCACATTTTATAAATTTTATCAAATTAAAATTTATAAAAAAAAAATATAAGCTTCGAGCTTATCCAAGTTGTAAGTAATAGTTAAACCCTAAAACTGAATCATATCAGTTACGGCCCTATGTCCTTTTACAACCATAGTCACAGCTTCAAAGCTTGTTTTAAAAAAGCAACATAAGTTATAAACAAAATCTAAGAATGAGAAGGCCATGACTTCTCCAAGTCTCAGCTATGAAATCCCTAAGCCTCCATTTCTAAAAAACCACTAGGGATCCAGTAAACTGAACCAAATATCATGTATCGGCCACCTGGCCTCCCAAAATATTTTACAACACAGAGTATTCATGGCTGAGCCAAAAATCAAAACCCAAGGAACTACTTCAAACTAAAAGTAAACATCATACACCATTGTAAGAGAAACCTCAGTGAAACCGAGGCTTACCAGATGAAACGTATAGTGGAGCCCTTCTGAATTGGTGTCTTCCAACTTAAGATTCTTTGAAATGAAGCCTTCAATAAAGAAGAACCAAAATTTAGTTAAACCCCCTATCATTTACGAAACATTGAAAATTTAGCAGTGCAAGAATGGATATAAAAGAGTTCTTACTTGGTTTATCTCCTTGCCTTGTTGAGAAGAAGATGATAGAATGAAACCTTAGCCACCTTTAAAAGTGTAATGAGGTTCAGGGAGGAACTATCATGTAAGAACACAACACACAGTGCTCACATTCAAAACGATAGCCACTATCTTGGAAGAATGAATAGCATCAATAAAGCATTGACAAAAGGAAATGCAGCTCACAGAGTTCAAATCTGAGTCCCAAATCCACGACGGAGCAGAGTCAAATGCCACAGAGAAGTTGGGAATTGAAAAACAATAATATTTTCACATAATAAGTCACACTATAGAACAGGATGCAAAGAAATATAACCCTACACCCAACTGAATCATGCCTTTAAATAGCTCAAGCCACACCATGACAAACCAAGAGTCATGCTCACCTCTTCAGTTCACCATTGCACCAGCGTATAAAGAATAATGCTCACATAGGTAAGCTAATGATAGTATAACTGATTTTTGTTGCTAAACACAAACAATACCCTAGTAAATCCTTCAGTGAAAAAGAACGATGAGGGGCATAAATAAAGTCTATGACAAATGGTTGAGGTTTGACAGCAAAACCCTGCGGTCGTGAGCATACCGTTCATACATTCACAGCAGAGCCAAAAATATTAGGGAAGAATGCGATTTTTTAGGGGTTTAGAACACTTTAATATTGCTGAAATTCAACAACAACACCTAACCATAGTTTATCGACCACGTGGCATATATAAATCTTTGCAAAATGTGGGTTTATGTTATATTTTGAAACTGGTCGAAGCAGCCTGCACACTTTAGTGAACAATAAATAATTTTTTTGCTATAACCTTGTATTAATTCATATCATCCCTTATCATGGTGTTTATGCTTGATATATATCTCTAACAAGTGACATAGAGAAATAGTATTTGTCCTAGGGTTTGTATCTTGTATTACAACCCTAGGAATGGGTAAAAACATTCACAAGAATTCTCCAATGATAAATTGCACAAAAAACATTAAATAAAAAAAACTATATCATAATATAAGACCTTATAAAAGAGCTTAATCTTAATGTTTGTATTCTTGAAACCTAAGTAAAAGGTTGAGATTGATTTAATGAAATTAGTTAGTAAATTTTAGTATCATTTTTAGATACTAATAAATTGTTTAACAATAGTATCTTAAGAGAGGAGGATTATTTTACAAGAATTAAAAGGAGATAGATTTTTATAGGAAGTAATTTTTTCTTCCTTACATAAAAAAAAAATAACACAGTAGCTCAAAGAATTACAAGTTGTATTAATGCATCTCTAATTGGTAAGTACTAGAATAGCTTAAGACTACCTTATGCAATAAGTACTAGTTCTTTGTGTATCCTTCAGTCAATATACTTATGTCTATACTCAGATCTTTGGTTTTATAGGATAACTCAACATTGGTAGAAACAAAAACCTGGGAGGTTATTTTAACATCAAGTATTTAAACAAGGGTAAATACTAGACAAGATGCCTTTCACTAAAGTAGTTTACAGATTTTAAACTGAAAATATAATGATAAAAATTAATCAAGTAGGATCTAATTAAAGTGAATTGGAAGAGTAACTAAGGTAAGTTTAGTTTATTAAAATTACTATTATTACTATCAACTATGAAGATCATAAACAATAGGTTTACTGATACCTCTTTTTCTGCTCAAGCTGTAAAAAAAATAAATTAACTAGCATTTTATTCTATGCTAGTTGAGATGATAATATTGATCTGAAAAACTGGTAACAAAACATCTTACCTGTAAAGGACCTGTAAAAGAAGCATCACTTCACTGCATTAGCTATAAGCTAAGTAAGCCTCGATCTCAACTGAAGATCTTTCCTACTTGTCATAAGATAGTAAAGCATACTTAGTATTAATATTTAAACATAGGTTTCATTTCCCATTAATCCCAAACCATAACCTCCTAAATCAAAACCTTAACATGGAATTATGAAAACAAACTAATAAATATACAGAACTAGAGATTTACAAAATAATCAGTTCTAGTTTAATATTGTTTAAGTAACCTTTAGCAGTTAATTGTTCCTAGGCAGTGACGATTACGAACATTTTATGTTACATGAAAAAATTTAAAATTTTACAAATTTTTGGAGTGTTACATACCCGACAAGCTAGTCTCACCTTTATAGCTTGCAGAATCTTTTCCTTTGCCTCTGATTTGTTATTAAAATTCATGAATCTATGATTAATTTCTCATAACCTTATAACAAAACCTTATTCAGTTTATACAAGCCTTTGGTTGTGGATATGAGAAAATTGCTTCCTAGTTTCATGGTTAGGTGACCCAACAGCATGGAAGTAGGTTTCCGCAGAGCAGACTCTGAAACCTCAATGGTCCATGATCTAAATTTGTTAGGGAAGACACTATATCAGTCCTATTCTATCCTTGATTTCTTCCCTTTGGCCGCTTCCCTGTGACCAAAAGTATCAGTCATTTTCCCTTATCTACTTAGCTTCCAAAAGTCGACTAGTTGTTTGCAAGTTTTATTTTAAAACATGCAGTTAATTTGCAAAAAGTTAATATTCTGATATGAATATCAGACCAGGGATATTACATATTATTGTTATTTTGTTTGTCTACTATTTTTTTTTAAATGATGTGGTTTGTATATTGTTACAGTATGTTCTACCTCTCTCTCTCTCGAAGAAATTCGACAACAATGTCAAACAAGTTATATATAATCTTGGGAAATACATGAGGCAACTAGCGATTTTTTTGAATGTGATTAGTGTTTCTTTAATTCATCATAGACCTTATATTTGTTTTTTGCGCACTAATTGATGTTATGTAATTAAATGTGTTTTTGTTAAATATCATTATTGTTTTGTGTCACTTGTAGATGGTTGTCATCTAAAGAAATCCTTAAAGAAGATATAAAGTATTGGAGGAGAGAAATTCCTTGTCTCATGTATGAAATGAAGACGCATATACCTTTCACTAGTGTTGGAAACCTAGTCAATGGTCCCTTCCAGGACACTATTAGATGTTAAATATTTCCTTTCTATCATTTTGTTTGAAGACAAAATCTGTGAGATAATTCACAAAAGATATTAATTGTTACCAATATCTAGCATGATTATGAAGGTTTATTATACAAATAGATTTCATATTTTGAAAAGATTTGGTACTTTTATTCTATAGTCGCGATACTATTTCTTTGATTACATTCATCCTTTAACAAGGGCCATGCAACCATTTGTTAATTAGTTATATCTGGTTACTTTTGTTTACTTGTAAACTACTATCAAAATTTGTATAAGGATCAGTTATAAAATGATCTTAGGGTTTCATTGTTTGGTGAGGCTTTTACTAGTGCATTTTACTTTGTTTATTTAATTTTAAAGGCCATGAAACTATAGATAAACTCTCATCATTATTGGAAATATTTTAATTTGTGTTTGGTTTACCATATTGTTTCGAAATAAACGAACGCTAAGGTTATAATTTCCTTCTACGTTAGAAATACTGCATACACATCACTAGTCTGACCTGAATCCAGTAACCAGTGCTAAGGTCTGTCGATGATCTAGACTTTGTGTTATTAAAATGATTTAATTGTTAAGAATACTGGGCTTAAAATTCACTTATAAGATCTAGATTAGTTGTTTCTATTTATATGTGCTTATACTTACTCTGTAATTGAAGGTTTAGTTTTACTAATTGTAACTGTTTGTAAAGGTCTTATATTTTTATTAATAGTTGTAGCTTATATATTTAAGTAAATATCAGTCTTATAAATATCAGAAGATCGTAAACATTATATAAATATAATACATATGTTTGCTGTAATAACGAACATACATAATAATTCCATCATTCTAGTACTATTACTCAAGCATAATTTCATATCTTCCTGTGCTAGAGTACGTCACTTTAGTGAAAGGAAAAATATAGGAGATAATTTATCTTCATTTCTCTATCAATTAGTTTCTATACAAATGCTAAATCGTACAATCATTGAATAATTATCTATTAACTATAACCTCAATTTAAACAAATTACAGCTTTCTTAAACATAAGTAAAACAATATCATAATAGAGATTAGTGTTGGAACCTAGATGTGTTGCAGAAAAGGGAATAACACCTAAGG
Source organism: Pseudotsuga menziesii (assembly GCA_001517045.1). Lineage (NCBI taxonomy): Eukaryota > Viridiplantae > Streptophyta > Pinopsida > Pinales > Pinaceae > Pseudotsuga > Pseudotsuga menziesii. Next base: position 24,161 of record LPNX010298863.1, read on the forward strand.
GAGACTGTTCCACCCAACCTTTTCCTCAAGCATCCAAATCACTTGCTTAGGACCCTGAGCTTGTTTACTGAACCACTAGGACAAAGATATCTGCCACACAACAGACTTCTGTAACTTAGTCACAAAATTCATTCTCTCAGAAATCAGACTGAGTGGTGAGTCTCTTGCTCAATTTTATGGTTTATAAAATATTGCCTAGTTATTTCGGTCAATTTTGGAATTTAATGAGCCACCAGATCAGTTCCCCCTCTCAGGTAACATGACCACTTTTTTAGGTATTATGCTCCTACAATAGCTAAAAAGTGAATTCTAGTGCTGGCACTTGTCAACCACCCTTCTATAGCTGCTCCTTCCTCCTAGTGGGTTAGTGAAAACTCATTTAACAGTCCTACTTGGAATTCCTTCGAAGTTATTTTAAGAATGACATGACTCTTTTTCCTATCTTGAGCAGTTTTCAAGTTGACGTGTTCCTGTTTCACTATTACTTCCAATTATTTTAACATGTGAGATCCTAACATCAATATATCTGCTAGATTTCTCCACGTAATATGAGTGTTACACTTTCTACCATATAATATTTCAAAAGGACTTAGCTTTGCTGAATCTTGATAATGATTATTATAAGCAAATTCAACCAACTGCAAATAGTCTTCCCACTTATTGGGATAGTCTCTAACATACATTCGTAACATGTATTCTAATAGTTGATTTACTCTTTCTATTTGTCCATCCATTTGTAGATGATAAGCATCACTGAAATTCAATTTAGTATTTAATCCTTTAAATAAAGTTTTCCAAAAAATACCAGGAAATTTAGTATCTCTGTCAGAAATTAATACCTTTGGAATTCCATGCAAACGATAGATTTCTTTCATAAAATTCTCAGCAATATTAGCAGTTGTATAAGTTTTTTTAACAGGGATAAAGTGTCCTTTTTACTTAATTTATCCATAACTACCATTATTGAATCATTTTGTTTCTGGGCTTTAGGTAAATTAGTTACAAAGTCAAGACTGATGACTTCCCACTTCCAATTTGGAATTGGTAATAGTTGTAAAAGGCCTACTGGGTGTTGATGTTTAGGTTTGCCTTGCTGGAATTCGATACACCTAGTTAAAAATTCAGCAACCTAATTTTCCATGTTCAGACAAAAGTACTCTTTTCTCAACATGCTTATCATCTTCTGTAGCCCGGATGTCCAGAATAAGGAATTTTGTGTATTTCATTCAAAATAAGTAGCTTAAATTCTAGTATTATTGGTAGATAAAGTCTATTTTTAAACAGTATTAAACCTTATTCATTAAAACTGTACTCTGTAATTATATTTGCAGATATATTCTGAGTTACCTCTTCTTTTAAATTCTCGTATTCTGGGTCCCTCTTTATTCCTTCTTCTAATTTATCTTCCAAATCAGCTTTATAACTTCTAATGGCAGCTATAAAACTTGTTACTACATTCCTTCTTAGGTCATCAACCACTTTATTTTCTTTCCCTTTAATATGTTTTATTTCTCAATCATATTCGCTGAGGAAAGCTAGCCATATAGATTTCCTTGCATTTAGATTTTGCTGACCAAATAGATACTTTAGGATTATGTTATCAGACATTAGCTGAAATATTTTACCTATTAAGTGATGGTGCCACATTTTTAAAGCGTGGATTATTGCATCCAACTCTAAGTCATAAGTTGCATAGTTCTTTTCATGAGTTTTTTATTTTCTTGATTCATATGCAATTTCATGACCTTCTTGTGTGAGTACTCCACCCAATCCTTCATTGCATGCATTAGTGCATACGATAAAATATTTTCTTGGATCAACTATTTTTAGAATGGGTGAAGTAGTTAGTAATCATTTTAGTTTATTAAAAATGTCTTCGCATTTCTGATCCCAAACAAATTTCTTACCCTTTTTCTGTAATGAAGTTATAATATTTGCAATCTTTGAAAATCCTTCAATATGTTTTATGTAATAACTTGTTATCCCCATAAAGGATCATACATCAGTTACGTCCTTAGGGACAAGATAATCAATTATAGATTTTATTTTATCCAGGTCCACCGATATCCCTTCTTTGGATATTATGTTCCCTAAATATTGCATTTTATCTTTATAAAAATAACATTTGCTGAACTTAGCATATAGTTGATGTTCTATTAACACTTGTAGAATTATCTTTAGGTGTTCATCATGTTCTTCTTTTGTATTAGAATAAATTAATATGTCATCTATAAAGAAGACTACAATTTTTTTTAAGTACTTACTTAGGACACTGTTCATTAATAACATAAAGGTTGCTAGTGCATTTGTTAGCCCGAAGGGCATAACCACAAATTCATAGTGGCTTGTATATTGTCTAGAAAGTAGTTTTAAAGATGTCTTCATCTTTAATTCTAACCGGGTGATACCCAGATCTTAAGTCAATATTTGAGAATATCGTTGCTCTATGTATCTGATCAAACAGACGGTCAATGCAGGGAAGAGGATACCTATTCTTTATCATCATTTTATTAAGTTAATGGTAGTATATACATAGATGTAGGGTACCATCTTTATTTTTAACAAAAAGGGCAGGTGCTCCCCAAGGGGATACACTTGGTCTTACATAATGTTTTTCTATTAACTCTTTTAATTGTAATTTTATTTCATTTAGCTCCAATATGTTCATTCGATAGGGATATTTCAAATTAGGCACCGATATGGGTACTAATTCGATTGTAAATTCCATATCTCTTAATTAAATTGTTATTATGAAATTAAATTTTAATTTTAATTATTTTTTAATTTTTTATTATGAAATTAAATTGTTATTGTAAATCATATTTGATATATAGGGTTAAGGATTAATGTTATCTTATAAATATTATTTAATTTACAAGTG
>LPNX010298883.1:0-10795 GCA_001517045.1 Pseudotsuga menziesii
TATATATATATAATGTAAACTAGGCTTTAGATATAATGTAAAGCCACTTTTGAAAACTATTTCCAAATCCTAAAAAATGCACTATTAAAATCCAAAAATAATGTTAATAACAACCATAACCATAGCTAAACTTCTTTGAAAAATGGCAATCAAAACCATAACCATACTGAAAAATAAAATAGTAAATCTGCCATTGACTACCGTAACCATACTAGAAAATAAAATAATTGGACTCCTAAGTAAATCTGCCGATGACTACCTTATCAAGACTAAAAAATAAAATAATTAGACTCGGCAGAACGATGCCAAGGGCCACTATAACCAAACTGGAGAAAGATGCCATGGTCACTTTAACCAAACTGAAAAATAAAATAGTTAAACGTGCTAATATTGGCTACCATAACTAGACTGAAAAATAAAATAATTAAGCTCCTAAGAACCCTCACTTCTTGGCCTTTCAGAACCCTCAACCTCCCCAGTCGAGTTGTCCTCCTCAAGTCCACTCTACATCGATGCCTCTCTACCTCTTCTCTGTGCTAGCAGCCCCAAAATGGGTTTTGAAAGCCTTCAAATCTTTGCATAGGTATTTTCTATGGGGATGCAACAATAATAACATTCATTGGGAACTATGATAAACTCTGGAAAAAAAAGAAGAAGGAGGTCTCGAAATCAAAGATCCAGTGGTTAATAATCAGGCCCTAACAATATGGTGTTGTATAATGCTATAATAACCCAAAAGTATAACTATAATATCAAGTTATTATATATATATATATATATATATATATATATATATATAAAATGTAAACTAGGCTTTAGATATAATGTAAATAATGTAAAGCCACTTTTGAAAGCTATGTCCAAATCCCTAAAAATGCATTATTAAAATCCAAAAATAATCTCAATAACAACCATAACCATAATTAAACTTCTTTGAAAATTGCCAATCAAAACCATAAGCATACTGAAAAATAAAAAAATTCCACTCCTAAGTAAATATGCCATTGACTACCATAACCATACATACTAGAAAATAAAATAATTGGACTCCTAAGTAAATCTGCCTATGACTACCTTATCCAGACTGAAAAATAAAATAATTAGACTAGGCATAACGATTCCCAGGGCCACTAGACTGAAGAAAGATTCCATAGTCACTCTAACCAAACTGAAAAATAAAATAGTTAAACGTGCTAATAACGGCGACAACAACTAGACTGAAAAATAAAATAATTAAGCTCCTAAGAAAATCTCGTGTCAACCATGGCCATAATCTCCTTGAGGCCGGCCATGATCCTCTTGAGCTTGTAAATGACGGCCATAACCTTCTCGAGCTTGTAAATGGCGGGCATAACCAGCTTGTTGTGGAAAGAATTGTTGTGGAGGTACATGAACTGTGTTTCCAAACTGATCACGATCACCGAATCCGACGAAATGCTGTGGCGGTAAAGCCGCGTTTGCAGGCTGATCTCCAAATCCGAAGAAGTGTACTTGGGGTCCTGGCGGTGGCGGTATAGCCATGTATTGAGGCCGATGACCATTATCGATTCTGAAGAAATGTGGTGGACGTAGCAGTGGAGGTAAAGCCCTCCATTGTTGAGCCTGTAAGTAGTCATGTCGAAAGAAAAATTGTTGTGCAGGTACATGAACAGTGCTGTTTGCAAATCTGAAAAAATGCGGTAACGCTGGATGTACAGCCTGCATGTTTGCAAGCTGATCGTCAAATCCGAAGTGAACCGGGGATCGTATAAGCGGTGGACGTATAGCCATGTTTCCAAGCTGATAATGAGGAGGTAACAGTGGATTCACAAGTAGCTGATGAGGAGGACGTATAGCCATGTTTCCAGGTCTGAAGAATTCTTGGGGAGGTGACAGTGGATTCACAGCTTGTAGCGGTGGAAGTACAACAATATTCGCAGGTTGATTACCAAATTCGTTGAATTGTGGTGGCCGTGCAATCCCATTTGGTGGAAAGGCGCGGTTCCTATGATTCTCCTGTTGTCTTCTTACCACATTTGGTGGAAAGCGGTGCCTATGATGCTGCTGTTGTCTTCTTACCCCATTTGGTGGAAAGTGGTGCCTATGATGCTCCTCTCTGGGTGGTTCTTGTACTCTTCTTAGCCACCATTTGAGGGGAGGTCCAATTTCCATATCAAGCAACTTAGGTTCCTTCTCTACCAGTTCTTTCAATGCTTCCTCCTTAGCAGCCAGAGCCTCATTATCTTCTGCCTCACTCTCGAACAAACTACACCGGTTACAATTGTGACACCGCCGTTTCCCTGGTTCTGCACTATATTGACCACAACTACAAAAATGCCGATGCGAAACTTCCTGTCTGCAAACGTAACACATTCTGTTTCCACACCTGCATCTCACCTCATTGCACCCATTGATCTTGATCAATTCCCAATGGCAAACGTTACATTCTCTTATTACAGCTTTTGACATCTTCTCTTTTCAACTTCTGTACGAAGAGCCGTCTCAAGATCTTTCTCAACATTGTCACAGCTTATAGGTAAGTGACTCAGTTTCTTGCATTGGATACAAGAAGCCTTCAAGCATTTTAGGTTTGGACAGTCCAAAACTTTTACACACTTGTCTATTTCATATGGAATTTCACAAAATGGGCAGTAAACCAAGTCTTCAATTTTCGCTTCTGCTACAGCGTCCTGGGCCTGTCGATTCTCATATTTTTGAATGACATTATTTGGAAGAGCTCTATGAATCTCTGACAAAGGAATTGACTCGCTGCAGTAATCCATTGACATGCATGATAGAGTGCCATGCGCTTTGAGACTTCCATAAATGATTTCTTCTACCCGCCTCTTTATACAGGAAAAACAAAACCGATGCCCAGTAGGACACTGTATCATATTTTCTAATTCAAATTTCCTATAACAACATTTACATTCGATAGACTCTGCTTCTACTCCATCCATTTCAATTCCTGGTGTGTCAGAATTTTGGTTTCAAGATTAGTTATGCGTGCCATAGCCATGCGAGAGCTTTCTGCATCTAAATTCATTGTAGTCGCAACTTTTCCACGAATCGTTTCATCAAAGTCACTCATTATCTGCATACCCTTCTCGTTTTGGGAATGATTAAGCTGTCCAATGAAAGAATATATTTCTGCTTCTTGATCTCTTATTCTCATGACTTCTGAAGGTCCATTCTCTAACGAATCCAAAGCAACCAACTTTTCGTCTGAAGAAGATAATGAACTTGCGGCCATATTCTGGAGATTTGATCTGATGCCTGCCATATGAGAGCTCTCAGCACAGTCTGAAGAAGACGATGAACGTGCGGCCATATTTCCGAAGTTCGCTAAACTAGACTTACTTCTGTAATTTGATGAAAATTCCACTTTGGCGTCTGCAGCATGCGAAGTCTTTGCCCCAGAAGATGATGAAAATCAATAGGCGTCTGTAGCATGCGAAGTGTTGGTTACACTATGGATAAGTAAAGATAAGACATCATTAAATACAAATCCAACCTAAAGCTTCAATACAAGTCTAACCCAAAGCTTCAAGCCGACGACACAAATTCTGGCGTTTGGGCTGTTTTAAGAGATTTTTTTTTCCCTCTTTTATTATTGTATCAGCTTTTTTTTCAAGCCGACGACACAAATTCTGGCGTTTGGGCTGTTTTAACAAATTTAATTATAGTTTATTTTTTAAATATTATTTAAAGTGTCAAAATTGTGTTTAATGAAATGTTGTTTTTTTTAATTAAAAAAAAAGTTAATAAACGGGTTGTTTGCACGTAAAATAATTTAATGATAAATTTTTACCACTTTCTATGCATTGGGTTCACCACTTTAATCTCATCAATTGATAGATGTGTACCAACCCATGTTCCACTATCTTAACATGGACCTAGATTTGCAAGTGCAAATTTGCATAAATTAGTGCTCCATCATACCATGTAAATAGATCATTATCGTAATTTCTAAAGTATATTCTTTAATTTTTTTTCCATATGATAAAGAACAAGATCAATTCTAAGAAGTTTCCATTTTGCATTAAAATCTTGGGGTCATTGAAGTCGACTACATGGGTTTAAGACTCATTGCCATGTTGTTTTACCATAGGGGTAGAACCAAAATATATCCATGGGTGCTTCACTAAGAAAACAATTTTATAACAGGTCCATTCATAAAGAGGTTTTTTAAATTGGAAAATCACAATCCAATATATTGGCCAAATATTAAGGGTAGATGAGCTTCTTTTAAAACTTGGGTATAATATGGTAAGGGGGGGTAGGGGTTGTTTGAGGGGCCGAGAATATATCAAATTGATGTGCCCATGCATGTGGTAGAAGTTTTTTCAGGTTGGTATGGTGGTGATGGACAAGTTTTCAAGTTCGGTTCTGCTTCAGGCCGTTGTGGATGTTTCTTCATGTAGTCATAGTGGTGGAGCGTTTTTCAAGTTCGGCTCTGCATGAGGCTGTGGTGGAGAGTTTCTTTGAGGTTTTCCCGTGCTGGATGTTTTCTTCATGTTTGGGTATGCTTCCGGCCATGGTGGAGGCTTTCCTTGAGTGGTGGATGGTTTCTTTGGGTTCGACTCCACTTCACACTGTGTTGAAGGGTTTATTCGAGTTGTTCTCGTGCTGGAAGGTTTCTTTAGGTCATATCTAGCATTTTTATGCACATCACGTTGTATACATTTTTATTAAACTATTGAGAGTTTACCAGAGCTATATGATTTCCCTCTTTGACGATAATAGATTTAAGCAAAGCCTCATGCTTTCCAAAGCAGAGTTTGGGATTTTATTGCCATACTTGCAACAATTCCTTTGATTGATGTTTTTCTCGATTACATTTCCCAATCACATTGGGGGACGTGGTGTTCGAGGGGCCAAGGATATATAAAATTTATGTGCTTGTTCCCATGGTGGAGGTTTCTTTGAGTCATTTTCGTGGTGGAGTATTTTTCAGGTTTAGCTCTGCTTTAGATTGTGGTGGAGGTGTTTTCAAGTCGTTTTGGTGATGGTGGATTTTTCAAGTGTCTTTGCTTTAGGTCGTGGTGGAGGAATTATTCGATTCATTCCCATGATGGATGGTTTCTTGATGTTTAGGTTTTCTTCAGGCTGTAGCGAAGGGTTTCTTCAAGTCATGGTCATGGTGGATGGTTTGTTTGGGTTAGGCTCTACTTCAGGTCATGTTGGAGGGTTTATATGAGTTGTGGCCACGGTGGAGGGTTTTGTTGGGTGATATCGATTGTTTTCATGCACATCACGTTGTATACGTTTTTATTAAACTATTTAGAGTTACCAGAGCTCTAGGATTTCCCCTCATTGATGATAGTAGATTCTAGTAGACACTGGTGCTTTCGAGAGTAGACTTTGGGATTTCATTGCCATACTTGCAACATTGATTTTGATTGATGTTTTCGTTGCGTTACATTTCCAAATCAGTTGTCAGATAATGTTGGGGAGGGTGTAGGGGTGCCGATATTTTCCATGATTTTTCCTTTATAATTGTTTCTGAAGGTTGTTAACACTAGGTACCTATCCATGTTAGTTTCCTCAGCTCTAGATTACTTTTATATGATGTTTGTCCAAGGAGGTCATATTTTCATCATCCATTTCATTCTTATTTATCTCGTGGTGCTTTTGATAACTACGAGATATTCATTCACCGTATGCTTGAAATGCAAATATGATTTTTTGTCTTTCAGCATGTGCAGCCTGTCGATCTCATGGCTTCCATAGGGCTCATCTTCTCGTTGCAAGTAAGTCCAATTCATTAAAAATATATAGGAACCATATTTTAAGGTGATTTTGTGGTGATTTTAAGAAGTGTTGAATTTTTTGGCATATTTTTACAGGGCACTTTACTTATTTAGACTTAGAGATGACACTTCTTAAAACTCTTTTTTAGACTTAGAGATGACAATTCATAATTTCAATAGTAATGGTGAACTTCCTAGCTGTACTTTAATTTATTAACCCACGAATGTGCTATGTTGATTTGGGATTGTGACTTCTGTATGCAAACACAAGACTATAATCCAAATTATAAATGAATGCAACCCAAGTAACTTGAATAACTAATAAATGAGTATTAGCAGATATTTTTTGTAAGTAGGGTAGTCACCCTCTTCTATAAGGAAGGTATGGCGTAACATGAAGCAAAGGTCATTCTTTGCATTGTATGTGTGGATCTTTCTCTAATTGAATGCCCATTCATTAAGTAAGCGACCGTTGTTGAGTCTTGTGGATCATCAAAACATACATAAGGTTCAATAGTATTCTTAGAAGGGTCCTAATTGATAGGAAGGTTGGAAGGGCGGTGTTAGGGGGTGGTCAGATCACGGGGGCTTCACTTGTTGGCCAATACCCTATCACGTTAGCTCATATTGTGGGTTTTAAAATTTTAAAAAATCAAATGAATATATTGGAGGTATTAGGGGGATGAGGGGTTTAAGGTGGGGGTGGGTAGGGTGGTTTATAATGATTGAGGTATAAAAACGGGTGGGGAGGAGGTTTTAAGTATTGGGAGGGAGTTTCAACAAAAAGAGTTTGGGTCAATATCTCTCGAAATTAAGGGTATTCTTTAATATCCCACGATCGCACGTGCTATGTGAGAGGAGTCACTAAGTGAAGTTCCCGTGGGTCAGATACCCTACTTGGATATAGGTATCCCCATAGATATCTTTTTCTCTTAGAAGAGGTATCAATAATGGAGGATGTATATTTTGTTGTCCTTCTTCCTTAAAAATTAGTTCATAACCTTCACTCCTCCATAAGAGGGAAACAAGAGGAAGAGGTTATAGCTTTACTAGCTACTACCACAAGGCTAAGAAGTTTATAGATAATAAAGTGTTTTTTCCTAGGTTCAAATTAGAGGCTCTTCAAAATCACATATTATAGCAAAGTTGATTCATATCCAAGGGAATCATGTTAAAGTGGAAGAGTTGGCAATGGTAAGAAAATGTGTAAATGCTAGTTCAATATAAACAACATAATCTTTGGGCTTCATAAATCACATAATTGGTGGTGTAGTATGAAATCCCAAGCTAAGAAACAATGGATGTAAGAGATGGATTCCTTATCTTATATAGACAAATAATTATCATATTAAGAACATTCATTCAATGAGTTATAACCTGACAATTATAGAAATTGATTAACAAGCTGTAAAGCAAAGATTTGAACACTATGATATTAATGGATGCAATTACATATGAAACACTAAAAGAAGAAATGCTAAAAAAATATTAAAATTGTTAAAATAATTGCATATAATAGAGCTTCTATAAGAGTGTAAAGTAAAGTACAGAAAAATTGTAAAAAAATATAAATAAAGCTACGGGAAATGAAATTGAAATGACAGAATAAAAAATTAGAAAAATTAGAACACTACATGTTCTTACATTAGATCCTTAACTTCTTTAAGAAGGGCCCTTCCTTAAGGTGCTCACAAGAACCTTAATTAAACCACCAAATGATTAAAGGTTAGAAAACCATTATCTCTCTATGGAAACATTCATAACATAAGAACAAAATAACCTTTCTACGATTCAAGTGGACTGTCACAATATGCTTAACAATATGTAATATAATTTCCAATGTATTTTTTGTTTTTTAGAATCTTATTTATAATGCAAACTAATTTCTAGATAATTATCCCAATAATACTTATTGAACGCTATTTCTCCTCTAGAATCCTAAAATCAAGCAATCTAGTTTCAAGGGAATACCTCCTAGACCTTAATTGCCTCTTTCAACAATTTGAATGAGGATCATAGATGTTTGGTTGAATTTATTAATTAAGAGATTATAAGATTTGGAAGGGAAGAAGATCCCTTATCTTTGTCATGAGGAATTGGTTTCTCATTTATGGATATTATTTCACTAAAGTGCCAAAGATTTGATCTCGTCCCTTCACCATTAGTTCATTAACTTTGGATTACATCTGTTAGAAATAACGTTGAATTCATTATATTTTGAGTACATATGTACCACTGATTGAAGGAAGCCTAGAAAACTAAAATTTCCATGACATTTTTAGGACAAATGTGTTTGTCTGGTTAAAACCATCTCAAGCAGGATTTGGAAACCAAGCTTTTTATTTGATTCTTCTTGCACTTATTAAAAGCCAATGTTAAAAATACAGTCTTAAAAAAAATTATATTCTTTATGTGGGATTTATTGAGCACAAATCCAAAGAATGTTTGAACTAAGGATAATTGTTTATGTTTTTGCAACTATGATCTACTAGGTGTCAAAGGACTTTCTCAAGCTGTCTGCAGATTTACTGGAAAACATGGCGTCCCTAACTATAAATGTTTGCACCTACCTATCAATTCTATGTTGAAAATGCATGTAAAAATTGAGGTATGAATATTCATTTACAAAATATTGAACAAGCAGTGCGATCCTTCTTATTCTCTCATAATTGTTTTATGGTGGTAGACATCTTCGATACGACCTTTTATGGTGGTAGGAAACCTCAATATGACCTTTTATTGTTTGTGTTGTATTGAGGGGAATCGAATTTGATGAATTTAGGTATAATTACTTTATTAATGTTCAAGAGAATCTCCATCAAAAATTGTATAAGTACATGGGTTGTCCTTTGATTCCTACACTTCTTGTTACTTGGCAAGAATAGTCTTGGAAAATGCAAGTATTGTGAAAAAGGAGATGGTTTTATCCACCTTGATGATACGCCATCGTCTTGTGGGTAAGTAAGGTTGTTACCCCACCTTGATGGCACACCTTGTTCTTGTGGCTGTAAGTGTTTTCCACTTTGATGGAATTCATCTTGGTGACATATGACCTTGTGGTGACCTCTAGATTGGTCCTTATGCTAGTTCCCCTTCCTAGTGTTGTACCTTGGCCCTTTTGTTGTGCTGACTTATTTTATTTTATAAGTGAACATAATATTATTTTATGTTGATTTTTGGTAACTTTCCTAAAAGGTAGGGTTACATAGATGACCCTCCTAGAAGACCTTTCAAGCCTACGAATAAAGTTTTAGATCTCATTCTGATGCATAAAGAGAAAAGTGTGAGATATGCTCATCAACATCTAATTTGGATTTGTTGTTATGTTGGATTGACATCCAAGGGTTTGTGCTTCTCTTTCCTTCTCCATTACATGTGACCATTCTTAAGGCTACAATTATCTTGTTTTGTTAGGTTATGATATTTGTTGGCATGTCTGAGCTAAGGTCTTGACTATTGAAGCCCCTCAGGGTTGGGATGTTACTATTGTAGCCTTTGTGGGTTGGGTCATGACTGGTTGTATCTATATTGGGTGGAGTGGTGACTATTGAATCTCCTTAGGGTTGGGCCATGAGTGTTGGAAGCCTATCATGTTGGGTTGTGTCTATTTGTGAGCATATTAGGTTAGCTCATGACCGTTTGTGAGCCTTCTAGGTGGAGCCATTACCATTAGGATGGGACCTTACCATTGAGGACATGTCTTACTAATATGTGACTTTACGAGTTTTTTGTAGAGAAACCTGTGCCAATAGGTGGGTATCCTAAGCTTGCTAGTGGGTGAGTTTAGATTTTTTAAGCAAGGTGTGAGCCTGTTGTTGAGTGTTATGAGCATGAGCTATGAACTCTGCTACTGGATTAGGATCATGATATTATCATTGACTATGTAAGGGTTGCATGAATTTTCTTATGGTAAGTTTCCTCTCTGTGGATCTGTCTTGTGGGATTAACCCTCACCTTGGACTATCTTATTGACTTTATCTTCACCATGGACTATTTTGTGGAACTTTGGTTTATTTTTTGTATACTATCATAGGAGAACCTTTGCTTAAGTATGAGCCACGAATTTGTAGTGGGAATTTAGTGTGGGCCCAACTGAATTTCTGTGGTTTATTTGCTACCTGTGTATGGTTTGTCCTTGATTGAGTACTGCTGTTGAGGGTTCGATTCTTTGTATGAAGCTGCCCTATGATATTCTATTGTTTCAATTGGTAATATTGAATACTACACTCCCTACAGTAATTGACTAACTCTACCCACTAGGACCTTCTCTCTCTTAGGTGTATCCATGTCCATCTTTTGATTGACTTGTCTCCTAAGAGACAAGATCTGATCTGAACGTATATTTGAGTTTAAGGAAGGTCCAAATCATAATCCCTTTTATTTGTTTTGTTAATATTAATGTACTGTTTTTCATGATGATGATAAGTATTATTTTATTATGTACTTTACCATATAGGGGTAGAACCAAAATATATCCACGGGGGATTCACTAGGAAAACAATTTTATAACACATCCATTCATAAAAAGGTTTTTGAAATTAAAAAATCATGATCCAATATATTGGCCAAATATTAACGGCGGAGGGGATTTTTTTAAAACTTGGGTATAATATGGTAAAGGGGGGGGAGGTTTTTTTGAGTTGTTTTGGTGATGGATGGTTTTTCAAGTTCGTCCTTGCTTTAGGCCATGGTGGAGGATTTCTTCGATTCATTCCCCTGGTGGATGGTTTCTTCATCTTTAGGTTTGCTTCAGGTCGTAGCGAAGGGTTTCTTCGAGTCGCGGTCATGGTGGATGGTTTTTTGGGGTTAGGATCTACTTCAAGTCATGTTGGAGGGTTTCTATGAGTTGTGGCCATGGTGGAGGGTTTCGTTGGGTGATATCGAGTGTTTTCGTGCATATCACATTGTATAAGTTTTTATTAAATTATTTAGAATGACGAGAGATCTAGGATTTTCCCTCATTGATGATTATATATTCTAGCAGAGACTAGTGCTTTCGAGAGTAGAGTTTGGGATTTCATTGCCATACTTGCAACATTGATTTTGATTGATGTTTTTGTTGG
>LPNX010298883.1:11136-76727 GCA_001517045.1 Pseudotsuga menziesii
TCTTACTTTTATATGATGTGTGCGCAAGGAAGTCATATTTTCATCATCCATTTCATTCTTATTTCTATCATGGTGCTTTTGATAACTAGGATATATTCATTCATTGTATGCTTTAAATGCATATATGATTTGTCGTCTTTGATCATATGGATTCTGACGATCTCATGGCTTCCATAGGGATCATCTTCTCGTTGCAAGTAAGTCCAATTCATTAAAAATATATAGGAACAATATTTTAAGATGATTTTGTAGTGATTTTAAGAAGTGTTGAATTTTTTGGCATATTTTTATGGGGTATTGTTTTTATTTAGACTTAGAGATTACAAGTAAAGATAAGACATCATTAAATACAAATATAACCTAAAGATTCAATACAAGTCTAACCTAAAACTTCAAGCCGACAAGAAAAATTGTGGCGTGTGGGCTGTTTTAAGAGATATTTTTCTCCCTCTTTTATTATTGTATCAGCTTTCGTCATGTCCGGGTTTACGAAAACAATTTTAGGGAGATTTAGTTTTTTTTTGGTTAAATCTGTTCAATTTCCAGATTTGCTGATGGCGTTGTGGGGTTTAGGAACGTTTTAGTTGGTTAAGCTGGCCCGAAATCGAGAATCATGGGGTTTAGGAATTGTAGTTGGTTAAGCTGATCCCATAGGAATTAGAATATGGGTAAATTTAGGAAGTTGGTATTATTTTTTATTAAATTTAAATTTAAAATTCCATGTTTTATTTATTTATACATTTCAAAATTAGTCTATGCCCTATAAATTTTCAAATTTAACTATAGTTTTTTTTTAAATATTATTTAAAGTGTGAAAATGGTGTTTAATGAAATTTTGTTTTTTTAAATTAAAAAAAAATTTAATAAGCGGGTTGTTTGCACGTAAAATAATTTAATGATAAATGTTTACCATCTTCTATGAATTGGGTTCACCACCTTAATCTCATCAATTGATGGATGTGTACCAACCCGTGTACCACCATCTTAACATGGACCTAGATTTGCAAGTGCAAATTTGCATAAATTAGTGCTCCATCATACCATGTAAATAGATCATTATGGTAATTTCTAAAGTATATTCTTTATGTTTTTTTCCATATGATAAATAACAAGATCAATTCTAACAAGTTTCCATTTTGCATTAAAATCTTGGGATCATTGAAGTTGATTACATGGGTTTAAGACTCATTCCCATGTTGTTTTACCATAGGGGTAGAACCAAAATATAGGGCTTCACTAGGAAAACAATTTTATAACACGTCCATTCATAAAGAGGTTTTTGAAATTAAAAAAATCATAATCCTATATATTGGCCAAATGTTAAGGGCGGAGGAGATTTTTTTTAAAGTTGGGTATAATATGGTAAAGGGGGGGCGTTGTTTAAGTAGCCTGGTATATATCAAATTGATGTGTCCGTGCATCTGGTAGAAGTTTCTTCAAGTTAGTATGGTGGTGATGGATGGGTTTTCAAGTTCGGCTCTGCTTCAGGCCGTGGTGTAGGTTTCTTCAAGTCATCATAGTGGTGGAGAGTTTTTCAAGTTCGGCTCTGCTTGAGGCTGTGGTGGAGGGTTTCTTCGAGATTTTCCCATGGTGGATGTTTTCTTTGAGCTTTTCCCATGGTGGATGTTTTCTTTGAGCTTTTCCCATGGTGGAGGATTTCTTCGAGTCGTTGATGTATTCTTTGTGTTCAAGTCTGCTTCAGGCCATGGTGAAGGCTTTCCTTAAGTGGTGGATGGTTTGTTTGGGTTCGACTCCACTTTAGACTATGTTGAAGGGTTTCTTCGAGTTGTTCTCATGGTGGAGGATTTATTTAGGTCATATCTAGTGTTTTCATGTACATCAAGTTGTATACATTTTTATTAAACTATTGAGAGTTTACCAAACCTATAGGATTTCCCTCTTTTACAATAATAGATTCTATCAGAGACTCATGCTTTCCAGAGCAGAGTTTTGGATTTTGTTGCCATACTTGCAGCAATTCCTTTGATTGATGTTTTTCCTGGTTACATTTCCCAACCACATTGGGGGACATGGTGTTTGAAGGGCCAATGATATATCAAATTTATGTGCTCATTCTTGTGGTGGAGGTTTCTTTGAGTCATTTTGGTGGTGGAGTATTTTTAGGTTCAACTCTGCTTCAGACTGTGGTGGACTGTTTTTGAGTCATTTTGGTGATGGAGGATTTTTTAATTTCTTCTTTTCTTTAGGCCATGGTGGAGGGATTCTTCGATTCATTCCCATGGTGGATGATTTCTTCATGTTCAGGTTTACTTCAGGCCGTAGTGAATGGTTTCTTCAAGTCATGATCGTGGTGGATGGTTTTTTTGGGTTAGGCTCTACTTCAGGTCATGTTGGAGGGTTTATATGAGTTGTGGCCATGGTGGAGGGTTTTGTTGGGGGATATCGATGGTTTTCATGCATATCGAGGGTTTTTATTAAACTATTTAGAATGACCAGAGCTCTAGGATTTTCCCTCATTGACGATAATAGAATCTAGCAGACACTGGTTCTTTCTAGAGTAGACTTTGGGATTTCATTTCCATACTTGTAACATTGATTTTGATTGATGTTTTTGTTGGGTTACATTTCCAAATCCGTTGTTAGATAATGTCCGCAGGGGGGGGTGCAAGGGTGCTAATATTTTCCATGGTTTTTCCTTTATAATTTTTTCTGAAGGTTGTTAACACTAGATCCCTATCCATGTCAGTTTCCTCATCTTTAGCTTAGTTTTATATGATGTTTGTGCAAGGAGGTCATATTTTCATCACCCATTTCATTCTTATTTATCTCGTGGTTCTTTTGATAACTAGGAGATATTCATTCATCGTATTCTTGAAATGCAAATATATTTTGTCTTCTTTCAGCATGTGCAGTTTGATGGTCTCATGGATTCCATAGGGCTCATCTTTTGGTTGCCAGTAAGTCCATTCATTAAAAATATATAGTAACCATATTTTAAGGTGATTTTGTGGTGATTTTAAGGGTTGAATTTTTTGGCATTTTTTACAGGGAACTGTTCTTATTTAGACTTAGAGATGACACTTCTTAAAACTCTTTTTTAGAATTAGAGATGACAATTCATAATTTCAATAGTCATGGTGAACTTCCTAGCTGTACTTTAATTTATTAACCCATGAATGTGCTATGTTGATTTGGGATTGTGAATTCTATATGCAAACACAAGACTATAATCCAAATTATAAATGAATGCAACCCAACTAACTTGAACAACTGATAAATGAGTATTAGCAGGTATTTCTTGTAAGTAAGGTAGTCACCCTCTTCTATAAGGAGGGTAAGGCGTAACATCAAGGAAAGGTCATTCTTCACACTGTATGTATGGATCTCTCTCTCATCGAATGCCCATTCATTAAGTAAGCAACCGTTCTTGAGTCTTGTGGATCCTCGAAACATACATAGGTTTCAATAATATTCATGAAAGGGTCCTTACTAATAGGAAGGTTGGAAGGGCGGTGTTAGGGGGTGGTAAGATACCCTACTTGGATATAGGTATCCCCATACATATCTCTTTCTCTCAGGAGAGGTATCAATAATGGAGAAGGCATATTTTGTTGTCCTTCTTCCTTAAAAATTAGTTCATAACCTTCACTCCTCCATAAGAGGGAAACAAGAGGTTATAGCGTTACTAGCTACTACCACAAGGCTAAGAAGCTTATAGATAATAAAGTGATTTTTCCTATGTTCAAATTAGAGGATCTTCAAAATTACATATTATATCAAATTTGAATCATATCCAAGGGAATCATGTTAAAGTGGAAGAGCTGGCAATGGTAAGAAAATGTGTAAATGCTACTTCAATATAAACAAGATAATCTTTGGGCTTCATAAATGACATAATTGGTGGACTAGGATGAAATCCCAAGCTAAGAAATAATGGATGTAAGAGATGGATTCCTTATTTTATATAGACAAAAAATATCATATTAAGAACATTCATTCAATGAGTTATAACCTGACAATAATATAAATTGATTAACAAGCTGTAAACCAAAAATTTGAACACTATAATTGTAATGGATGCAATTGCATATGAAACACTTAAAGAAGAAATGCTAAAAAAATATTAAAATTGTTAAAATAATTGGAGATAATGAGCTTCTATAAGAGTGTAAAGTAAAGAACAGAAAAATTGTAAAAAAAAATAGAAATAAAGCTATGGGAAATTAAATTGAAATGACAAAATAAAAAATTAGAACACTACATGCTATTACATTAGATCCTTAACTTCTTTAAGAAGGGCCCTTACTTAAGGTGCTCACAAGAACCTTAATTAAATCACCAAATGATTAAATCTTAGAAAACCATTATCTCTCTATTGAAGCATTCATAACATAAGAACAAAATAACTTTGCTGCGATTCAAATGGACTGTCACAATATGCTTAACAATATGTGATATAATTTCCAATGTATTTTTTGTTTTTTAGAATCTTATTTATAATGGAAACTAATTTCTAGATAATTCTCCCAATAATACTTATTGAAGGTTATTTCTCCTCTAGAATCCTAAAATCAAGCAATATAGTTTCAAAGGAATACTTCCTAGACTTTAAGTGCCTCTTTCAACAATTTCAATGAGGATCATAGATGTTTGTATGATTTTATTAATTAAGATCTTTTGAGATTTGGAAGGGAAGAAGATCCCTTATCTTTTCATGAGGAATTGGTTTCTCATTTATGGATAGTATTTCACTAAAATGCCAAAGATTCGATCCCGTCCCTTCACCATTAGTTCATTAACTTTGGAGTACATCTGTTAGAAATAATGTTGAATTCATTAAATTTTGAGCAAATATGTACCGTTGATTGAAGGAATCCTAGACAACTAAAATTTTCATGACATTTTTAGGACAAATGTGTTTTTCTGGTTAACAACATCTCAAGCAGGATTGGAAAACCAAGCTTTTTATTTGATTCTTCTTGCACTTGTTAAAAGCCAATGTTAAAAATACAGTCTTCAAAAAAATTTATATTGTTTATGTGGGATTTATTGAGCACAAATCCAAAGAATGTTTGAACTAAGGATACTTGTTTATGTTTTTGCAACTATGATCTACTAGGTCTCGAAGGACTTTCTCAAGCTTTATGCATATTTATTGGAAAAGATGGCGTCCCTAACTATAAATTTTTGCACCTACCTATCAATTCTATTTTGAAGATGCATGTAAATCTTAAGGTACAAAGATGTATTTCCAAAATATTGAACAAGCAGTGCGGTCCTTCTTATTCTCTCATAATTGTTTTATGGTGGTAGACATATTTGATACGACATTTTATGGTGGTAGACATCCTCAATATGACCTTTTATTGTTTTTTTTGTATTGAGGGGAATCACATCTGATAAATATAGGTATAATGACTTTATTGATCTTCAAAAGAAGCTCCATCAGAAATTGTGTAGGTACATGGGTTGTCCTTTGATTCCTACATTTCTTGTTACTTGGCAAGAATAGTCTTGGAAAATGAAAGTATTGTGAAAAAGGAGAGGGTTTTATCCACATTGATGATACACCGTTGTCTTGTGGGTAAATAAGGTTGTTTCCCCACCTTGATGGTAAACCTTGGTCTTGTGGGTGTAAGTGTTTCCCACTTTGATGTAATTCATCTTGGTGACTTATGACCTTGTGGTGACCTCTTTATTGGTCCTTATGCTAGTGCCCATTCCTAGTGTTGTACCTTGGACCTTTTGTTGTGATAACCTTTTTTATTTTATAAGTGAACATAATATTATTTTATGTTTATTTTTGGTAACTTTCCTAAAAGGTAGGGTTGCATAAATGACCCTCCTAGAAGACCTTTCAAGCCTATAAATAAATTTTTAGATCTCATTATGATGCATGAAGAGAAAAGTATGAGATATGCTCATCAACATCTAATTTGGATTTGTTGTTATGTTGGATTGACATCCAAGGGTTTGTGTTTCTCTTTCCTTCTCTGTTACATGTGACGATTCTTAAGGCTACAATGAGATTGTTTTGTTAGGGTATTATATCTGTTGACATGTCTAAGCTAAGGTTGTGACTACTGAATCCAATTAGGGTTGGGAAGTGACTATTGTAGCCTTGATGGGTTGGGTCATGACTGGTTGTATCTATATTGGGTCGACTCGTGAATGTTGAATCTCCTTAGGGTTGGCCCATGAGTGTTGGAAGCATATCACACTGGGTTGTGGCTATTTGTGAGCCTATCAGGCTGGGTCATGACTGTTTGTGAGCCTTCTAGGTGGACCCATTACCATTTGGATGGGATGTTACCATTGAGAACATGTCGTACTAATCCACGACTTGACGAGTTTGTCTTAGAGAAACCTGTGCCAATTGGTGGGTTTCCTGAGCTTGTTAGTGGGTGAGTTTAGATTTTTGAAGCAAGGTGTGATCCTGTTGTTGAGTTTTGTGAGCATGAGCCATGAACTCTGCTACTGGCTTAGGACCGTGATATTACCATTGACTATGTAAGGGTTGCATGAAATTTTTTATGGTAATTTTCCTCACTGTGGATCTGTCTTGTGGGCTTAACGTTCACCTTGGACTATCTTATTGACTTTATCTTCCGGCATGGACTACTTTGTGGAACTTTGGTTTATTTCTTGGATACTATCATAGGAGAACCTTTGCTTCAGTATGAGCCACGATTGTGTAGTGGGAAGTTAGTGTGGGACCAACTAACTCTCTATGGTTCATTTGCTACTTGTGTATGGTTTCTCCTTGATTGAGTATGGTTGTTGAGGGTTTGATTCTTTGTAAGAAGTTTCCCTATGATATTCTATTGTTTGAATTGGTAATATTGACTGCTACACTTCCTACAATAATTGACTAACTCTATCCACCAGAACCTTCTCTCTCTTAGGTGTATCCATGTCCATATTTTCATTGACTTGTCTCCTAAGAGACAAGATTTGATCTAATCCCCTTTATTTGTTTTGTTAATATTAATATACTGTTGTTCATGATGATGCTAAGTATTATTTTATTATGTACTTTACCATATAGGGGTAGAACCACTAGGCAAACAATTTTATAACAAGTCCATTCATAAAAAAAGTTTTTGAAATTAAAAAATCAAATCCAACATATTGTCCAAATATTAAGGGTGGAGGGGCTTTTTTCTAAAACTTGGGTATAATATGGTAAAGGCGGGGGGGTAGGGGGGTGGTTTCAAGTAATTTTAGTGATGGATGGTTTTTCAAGTTCGTATTTTCTTTAGGCTGTGGTGGAGGGAATCTTCAATTCATTCCCATGGTGGATGGTTTCTTCATGTTCAGGTTTGCTTCAGCTCGTAGCAAAGGGTTTATTCAAGTCATGGTCATGGTGGATGGTTTTTTTGGTTTAGGCTGTACTTTAGGTCATGTTGGAGGGTTTCGTTGGCTGATATCAAGTGTTTTCATGCATATCACGTTGTATACTTTTTTAATGAACTATTTAGAATGACGAGAGATATGGGATTTTCCCTCATTGACAATAATAGATTATAGCAGAGACTGGTGCTTTCCATAGTAGAGTTTTGGATTTCATTTCTATACTTGAAACATTGATTTTGATTGATGTTTTTGTTGGGTTACATTTACAGATTTGTTGTTAGATAATGTCGGGGGGGAGGTGCAGGGGTGCCGATATCTTCCATGATTTTTCCTTTATAATTGTTTCTGAAGGTCGTTAACACTGGACCCCTATCGAGGCCAGTTTACTTGGATTTATCTTACTTTTATATGATGTGTGCACAAGGAGGTCATATTTTCATCATCCATTTCATTCTTATTTATGTTGTGGTCCTTTTGATAACTCAGAGATATTCATTCATCATAATCTTGAAATGCAAATATGATTTATTGGCTTTGAGCATATGGAGTCTGATGATCTCATCGCTTCCATAGGGATCGTCTTCTGGTTGCAAGTAAGTATGATTCATTAAAAATGTATAGGAACCATATTTTAAGGTGATTTCGTGGCAATTTTAAGAGGTGTTGAATTATTTGGCATATTTTTACAGGGCGCTATTTTTATTTTGACTTAGAGATGACATTTCTTAAAACTCTTTTTTAGACTTAGAGATGACAATTCATAATTTCAATAGTAATGGTGAACTTCCTAGATGTACTTTAATTTATTGACCTGAAAATGTGCTGTGTTGATTTGGGATAGTGAATTATGTATGAAAACACAAGACTATAATCCAAATTATAAATGAATGCAACCCAATTAACTTGAAGAACTGATAAATGAGTATTAGTAGGTATTTCTTGTAAGTAAGGTAGTCACCCTCTTCTATAAGGAATGTAAGGCATAATGTGAAGGAAAGGTCATTCTTCGCACCGAATGTGTGGATATCTCTCTCATCGAATGCCCATTCATTAAGTAAGAAAATTTTGTTGAGTGTTGTGGATCGTTGAAACATACACAAGATTCAATAGTATTTGTGGAAGGGTCCGTACTGATAGGAAGGTTGGAAGGTCGGTGTCAAGGGTTGGTCAAATACCCTACTTGGCTATAGGCAGCCCCATAGATAGCTCATTCATTGAGGATAGGTATCAATAATGGAGGAGGCATATTTTGTTGTCCTTCTTCCTTAAAAATTAGTTCATAACCTTCAGTCATCCATAAGCAGTAAACAAGAGGTTATAGCGTTACTAGTTACTGCCACAAGACTAAGAAGTTTATAGATAATAAAGTGATTTGTCCTAGGTTGAAATTAGAGGCTCTTCAAAATCACATATTATAGAAAAGTTGTTTCATATCCAAGGGAATCATGTTAAAGTGAAAGAGTTGGCAATGGTAAGAAAATGTGTAAATGATACTTCAATATAAATGACATAATCTTTGGGCTTCAAAAATGACATAATTGGTGGTCTAGTATAAAATACCAAGCTAAGAAACAATGGATGTAAGAGATGGATTGCTTATTTTATATAAACAAACAAATATCGTATTAATAACATTCATTCAATGAGTTATAACCTCACAATGATAGAAATTGATTAAAAAATGTAAACCAAAGATTTGAACACTATAATTGTAATGGATGCAATTACATATGGAACCGCAAAAGAAGAAAGGCTAGAAAATATTAAAATTGTTAAGATAATTTCCTAAAATAGAGCTTTTATAAGAGTCTAAATTAAAGTACATAAAAATTGTAAAAAAATTAGAAATAAAGATTTGGGAAATTAAATTGAAATGATAGAATAAAAAATTGGAACAATACATGTTGTTAGACTAGATCCTTAAATTCTTTCAGAAGGGCCCTTACTTAAGGTGCTCACAAGAACCCTAATTAAATCACCAAATGATAAAATCTTATAAAACCATTATCTCTTTACTGAAACATTCATAACTTAAGAACAAAATAACTTTGCTACGATTCAAATGGACTGTCCCAATATGCTTAACAATATGTAATATAATTTCCAATATATGTTTCATTTTTCAGAATCTTATTTATAATGAAAACTAATTTCTAGATAATTCTCCCAATAATACTTATCAAAGGTTATGTCTCTCCTAGAATCCTAAAATCAAGTAATCTAGTTTCAAGGGAATACTTCCTAGAATTTAAGTGCCTCTTTCAAAACATTAAATGAGGATCATAGATGTTTGGTTGCTTTGATTAATTAAGATCATATGAGATTTGGAAGGGAAGAAGATCCCTTATTTTTGTCATGAGGATTTGGTTTCTCATTTATGGATAATATTTCACTAAAGTTCCAAAGATTCGATCTCGTCCCGTTACAATTTTTTCATAGTCTCAAGAAATGCCTAAATCATTCAATAAATCAAAATTAATCCGAAAGATATCACAAATTCTGGGAAACTTAGTAATTAGAAGGTTAACATGCATAACCCAAAATATCTCATTGTTATAATAATCCTTGAACTTTTATGAAGGTTTTATGCATAAAACATGTTACGTAAGTTGTTTGATGGGCCTCAAAACTATACATATTAGTAATGAAGGTAAATATGGAAAAAACTTACAAATGTTGTACTTGTTACCTCTTACATCTTATATCTGTTACCTACTATCAACATACAACATATATGGTAAATCCATTGGTATCCATTTTTTTTCTATTAGAAATAATGTTGAATTCATTAACTTTGTAGTACATATGTACAATTTATTGAAGGAAGCCTAAACAACTAAAATTGTTGTGAAAATTTTTAAGACAAATGTGTTTGTCTAGTTAACAACATGTCAAGCAAGATTTGGAAACCAAGATTTTTATTTGATTCTTCTTGCACTTGTTAAAATCCAATGTTAAAAATATAGTCTTAAAAAAAATTATATTGTTTATGTGGGATTTATTGAGCACAAATCCATAATTTTTGAACCAAGGATACTTGTTTATGTTTTTACAGCTACGATATACTAGGTCTTGAAGGACTTTCTCAAACTTTATGCATATTTATTGGAAAAGATGACGTCCATAAGTATAAATTTTTGCACCTACCAATCAATTCTATGTTGAAGATGCATGTAAACCCTGAGGTATGAAGATGCTTTTCCAAAATATTGAACAAGTAGTGTGATACTTCTTATTGTCTCATATTTTTTTTATGGTGGTAGAAATCTTCGATACAGCCTTTTATGGTGGTAGACATCCTCAATATGACCTTTTGTTGTTTGTGTTGTATTGAGGTAAATCACATTTGATGAATATAATAGGTATAATAACTTTATTGATCTTCAAGAGAAGCTCCATCAGAAATTGTGTAGGTACATGGGTTGTCCTTTGATTCCTACATTTCTTGTTACTTGGCAAGAATAGTATCCAAGCAGAGGGTTTTTCTCCACCTTGATGATACATTGTGGTATTGTGGGAAAAGAAGGTTGTTTCTTGACCTTGATGGTACACCTTGGTCTTGTGGGTGTAAGTGTTTCCCACTTTGATGTAATTCATCTTGGTGACTTATGACCATGTGGTGACCTCTTTATTGGTCCTTATGTTATCACCCATTCCTAGTGTTGTACCTTGGTCCTATTGTTACGATGACTTATTTTTATAACGTCTTGACCTTTGGCGCTCTATCCCAAGTGAACATAATATTATTTTAAGTTTATTTTTGGTAACTTTCCTAAAAGGTAGGGTTACATAGATGACCCTCATAGAAGACCTTTCAAGCCTATAAATAAAGTTTTAGATCTCATTATGATGCATGAAGAGAAAAGTATGAGATATCCTCATCAACATATGATTTGGATTTGTTGTTATATTGGATTGACATCCAAGGGTTTGTGCTGATCTTTCCTTCTCCCTTACATGTGACCATTCTTAAGGCTACCAAGAGCTTGTTTTTCTAGGTTATGATATCTGTTGACATGTCTGAGATAGGTTGTGACTGTTGATGCCCCTTAGGGTTAGGCTATGACTACTATAGCCTTGATGGGTTGGGTGATGATTGGTTGTATCTATATTCGGTTGAGTCGTGACTTTTGATTCCCCTTAGGGTTGGTCCATGAGTGTTGGAAGCATATCACGTTGGGTTGTGACTATTTGTGAGCCTATCAGGATGGGCCGTGATTGTTTGTGAGCCTTCTAGGTGGATCCATAACCATTGGGCTGGGACGTGACCATTGAGAACATGTCTTACTAAGAAGTGACTTGACGAGTTTGTCTTAGAGAATTCTAAGGTTCTACTGCTGCTAAAGTCTATTTTTGTTGAGTTATGACCTATGTATTGTTCCTTGGGATAAGTCATGACTTAATTGTTGTTGTTTGTGTTGAGACGTGGCCTCTTTATTGACTTCTAGACTCATTGTTGATCTCCTGTTGGCTGCTAGTTTGAGCTGTGACCTTCTGCTAGCTAGTGGATTAGGGTGGTGACCTCTTTGTGTTGTTATAGTTAGGCCATGACATCCTTCTACTGTTATATTTGGGACATGACACTATTGCTTCTATTATACTAGGGTCGTGACCCTTTGTATGTTGTTGAGATGATCTGTGATTTGTGCTACTCCTTGACTGAGTCGTGATCTGTGTGTTGGGATAATCCATGACTTGTGTTTCTCGTTGAATAAGACATGATCTGTGTGTTGAGATAGGATGTGATTTTTGTTGATCCTAGATTGATTCATGACTTACTAAGGATGTCTAGAGCTAAGCCCCGACCTCCTCATACTGGGTCATGGCCTTTGTGTTGGGTTCTAAGATGTGCCCTAACCTTTATGTGGGATGCAAAGTTGGTTCGCGACCTTTTGGTCGGTTGCTAAACTAATACATGATCTCTATTCACTGCCTAATATAAACCATGACTTGTATGGGATTATAGAGCTTGGGATGTGAACCTAGTTGGACTATTAAGTTGGGATGCTAGAATTTAGCAATGAATATTTTGGGAATGTTAAAGTAGGTTCCTTTTCCCTTATGAAAGTGTTGTTATTTGTTCAAGGGTTTGAAGTTTCCATTATCTTTTGGAATGATTTGATTAAGCATCTTGAGTTTTGTACATGCTTAACCCTACCCTAATATTTCTCTCTCAGGTTGTGCTATGTTCCTTTGGAGATTTGTACCCAAAAGTACAAAGTATGATCTAAAATATATTTGAGCACATGGAAGGCCTAAACCAATATTATCCTCCTTTATTTATTGATATTGTTTTCTATATTTTTTCATTACTTTGTCTTTTATAGTATTTTTTTTATTGTTTAGTTTCATGTGCCTTACAATTGATATGTCAGGGACCAAATTTAACACAATGATCATTACAGAGTGTTAATGTTGAAAGAGATGAAAATTATGTTTTAATTGTATTACAGTTGTATTTTTATGTATCTATCATTGATTTATATTTTATTTTATGCATTAAAGTACAAATTTGTTAAATTTTCTATCTCATCCCTAACCTAAGAAAATTTCAATAGTCATACCAACAAGTTTCATTTTTCACAACAAAGCTTCAATTACCAGTGAGTTTAAAATATCTTAAAACTTATTTAGATACCAACAATTTATAGAACACATAAATTTTGTTCGAAGATGGTGCCAAAGAATTCGAATTTAAATCCGGAATCATTATGAAATCATTTTCAAAACAAGGATTAAAATTCCTATCTACTCTGCTACCTTCCTTATATGGTGCTGATAAAACTAATAGTTATTGTATGGAACACATATGGACAATATACCTTGAGAAAGAAAGGTCTTGGTTGTTTCTACACATTGGTCTTATGGGTAAAATGGTTGCTCCCCCACCTTGATTAGTACACCTTGGTATTGTGGGTAAGGTGGTTGTATTACCACTTTGTTGTGACCCCTCTTGTTGACTTGTGGTCTTGTGTTTCCTTATTGGTCCTAGCGCCCATCTTGATTATGGTAGATTGACCCTTTTTCTATGAAGACTTCACTTTATTGTTTTTATCTTTTATGACCACTTTACCATTGGTACCCTACCCTAAGTCAAAATAATATTATTTTATGCTTATTTTTTGGTATCTCTCGTAAAAGGTAGGGTTAGTTAGATGAACCTTCTAGAATACCTTTCAAGTTTATATATTAAATTCATAAACTTCATTTTTGCAGCGTATATTAACAAGAGAAAGTTGGAGATCTGATCCAATGAGTGTCCTAGGGCTTGTTGTTTCTCTTTGGCTTGATTTCCATGGTTTTGTTGCTAGTTCTTAGCTTCTGCCATCTCTTCCTCAGCCTACTAGGATTCCAATTTCTTGTTTTTGTTGTTTATGACAGAACTATGACCTTTGTGGGCTGCTAGATCTGGCCTGTGACCCTTGTAAGCTGCTAGATCTGAATTGTGACTACTTTTGGGCTACTAAATTTTTCCCATTACCCTTGTGGGCTGGTAGATATGAATTATGATCAGTTTGAGGTTTCTAAGCCTAGTTTGTGACCTTATTGATGATCCTTATCCTGGGCGATGACCTTGTTGACACTCCTATCCTAGGCCATGACCTTCTTGATGCTCCTTATCATCGGTGATGACCTTGCTGACCTTCGTGGGATGGGATGTGAATTGTGTGAATCCTTTTGTATTGTGATGTGACTTGTGTGACTCCTTTTAGACTAGGTTGTCACATTTTGTGTTATTATTTGTGGTCTTCTAGTTGTGTTATTTATACTATGACCTCCTATCCTCCTGCTAGTTCCTATTGTAACTGTGTCTCAGCATGTTAGGGTTGGAACTACCTTTTTTCAGTATGCTAAAAGAAGCCATGACATGTTAGAGGAGCTATGAGGGATGTATAGGGAGTTCATGACTTATTAAAGGAACTGTGAATTTTTTCTAGAGCTGTCATGACCTTGGATCAACTATTATAGGGCCCTCTTGACTTCCGATCATCCATCTAGTTATTCCATCATATATTCTAAACATCTTTAGTGGGTCGTGACCTCTGCTCAACTATTTGAGGTCTAAGGGAGCCCTGAGTTTTTAGTAGTATGCAATTTGAGTTATGGGATAGGTGCATTTCCTTATGAATTGACTGCTAATGTATGTATCTAATCCTATGCAAATTTAACTATCTCCCTCTCTTAGGTATTTCCATTGTGTCTTAGTGACTTTTCTTCAAAAGAGAAAGTCTAATATGCTAAGATATCTTAGTATCAAGAAATTCTAAACCAATTCCATTTGTGAGTTTTGTTTAAATTTATATTAAGATTATTTTTAATACTTATTCTATTGTTTATAGTTCTTGAATGCTTCAACTTCAACACGGGGACCTTTGGGAGTGTTAAAGTTGAAAGAGATGAAAATTATGTTTTAAATTTATGTATTATTGTCACTGATCTACTTTTACTTAATCCTTATGAGTACTTGATTTAAATTGTTGTACAAGTTAGTTAAAAGATTTAAAAAATACTAAAACTTTAACAACAATTACAACATTGGCATAGCTTAGATAATAGAAAGGCACAACCTTCTAAGTTCTCAAAGGGATAGATCTTAGCCACATTTTTCTTGGTAGCAAATTCATTTGAATTTTTCTTCTATGGTGGATTATACCTATCAATATTTTACTCGATTCCCAACTACATCTATATAATACACTTTTTATTTCAAAATTTCTATAATCCTTTCCAATCCAAGTTCTATTCAAAACTCCTATTTTGATAACAGGTTGTCTTTTGTATTTGGAAAATATTGGTAAATAAAGTGCATTTGATTGGGCTTAAATATTTGATAAGAAATGCAAGCGAATGATGTTTCTTTATATCTTCCCTTGAAAGTATTAGGTTTAAATATCATCAGAAAATATCTTGAACATGACATCAACAAATTATATGACCTTCAAATTTTGCATTTTAGTGATTTCAAT
Organism: Pseudotsuga menziesii; assembly: GCA_001517045.1. Classification (NCBI taxonomy): domain Eukaryota; kingdom Viridiplantae; phylum Streptophyta; class Pinopsida; order Pinales; family Pinaceae; genus Pseudotsuga; species Pseudotsuga menziesii. The sequence continues at coordinate 26,421 of LPNX010298883.1, forward strand.
ATTATTAACTCTTTTTTTAACATATGGGTAAAGCGGTATGCTTGAGGAGGATTGATTATCCCAATGTATTGGTTGTGGATTATCACTTGTTAGCTGGAATAAGATGGATCAATAAGAACAGTCTGTTATTTTACTATTGATGCTATAGATGTTTTCATCAAGTTCTAGAGTGCAATTGATTGAGAATCCACATTTGTTGTGTTGGGTCATTTAAATTCTTGGAATATGATAACTTTTTATCATTTCTCAAAGCACATGAAGAACTCGGCTTCAATTCTGTGTATTGGAAATCAAAGGAGACACATGGGGGATCTCAAGCCCTCTCAGGTCAAAGCCTTAGAAAAGGGGGTAAATCCCGAGACAACAACTGGTTTAAAAATCACTAACAACAAAAAAGAGGAAAAGACAATAGCAAGGACAAACCTCCATGCAAAACATAGGAAAATGCATCCAAAAAGCAAAGGAAATCCATACCATGTAGATCCACAGGGAATTCCTCCGAGCACGCATTCAACACATGAAGAATGTCACTTTCATTGGTAAATTTGTTGGTATATGGCCCTCAGAGAAAGATCTATTGTGGTGGATCAATGTTACCTAGAAATCCCAAGCACACTTTGATCTCCACTTAGGGGTAAAAGGATTCTTCACAATGGTTTTTCTGAATCTTGAGCACATAAACTACATCTTTGAGGGAGGTTCATATTTCTTCAACTCAACTAGCCTCTTTATTAAACTCTAGAAGGAGAGGTTCAACCCAGATAAGGAATATCTCACCTTCATCGTGATCTGGATTATGATATACTCCCTCCCATCAGAGTACTAGCATGAGAGAATTCTGAAGGATCTAGGAAATAGAATATGAGAATTTGTTAAGATAGTGGAGTAGAAAAAATAAATGATACACCTCTTATTCTTGGATCTGCGTTTATATGGTTATAATGAAGGACCTACCAGAAGAGATCAACCTAATTTGGGATGATGAGGACTGGTTCCAACCCCTCGACTAAGAAAAAATACCCTTCAGATGCAGGCGTTGTCACAAGCATGGATACTTGTTCATGGAATTCCTAGAGAACAACCCAAACAATAAATAGAAGTGAAAATATGTCAAGGATGTAGATAGCTTCACCAAGGTTGCCAATAAAAAAAGGAAAACAAAAAGGATTCAAGGGCCAGAGGTAAGCAAAAACCCATATCCACTAACACATATGATTCTTTACAATTAGAACTAATTAAGGAAACCCCAAAGAATGAAGAACCATCCTGACCCAACAATTCCATGGAAGCAGACAAAGGAGAAAAGCAACTATCCTCAGAATTAGGTCAAGAAATGGATCTGATGGAAGAAGATTAGGACGAGATGGAAATTGGATATATGGATCTATATGGACTGGAAAGGGTGGTTCAGGATATGTAAAAGGGAATGATCCATCTCAACAGGTGGTCCTACTAAAGGAGGCCATCATGAAAACCAGAAAAGATAAAACCCTAGGGGAGAAATTGGTTGCATCAGGGAGAAATTGGTTGCATTGGGGAAATTAACAACCATAGAGGTTTCTTTCTCCCTATCCTACAAGCCTTCCCAATGAAACTCACAGCCTGAAACATTAGAGGTTGCAGTGCACCTAAAAAAATTACTTCTTCGTAGGACAATAGGCACTAAAAATCCCATGATTGTGTTCATTCAAGGAACCAAATGCACTGAAGAAGATTTCAAAAACACCACGACAAAAGTTTTGAAAGAATGTGATTCCATACCTATTGACACTAATGGAGCTGCTGGAGGTTTTGGAATCATATGGAACCCTATGAAAATTCAACTTTCCATTTTTTGGAAACCTCATACACTATCTCTCATGAATTCCACATCCTTTGAACAAGCCTCAAGGGAATCCTAACCAATTTCTCAAGACCCTTCTCTCTTGCACCAAAGAAATCATTTATTAATGTTAGGATTATTAATCCTCCCTTGTCCAAATTTGGTCATATGTGTAAATCGGGAGTTATGTCTAAATCGGGAGTCCATCCAGTCTATTTATAGTCATTAGCACCATTGGGTAAAATTGACCTAATTGGGGCACATGTTTCAGTTACTAAAGTGTGGGGAACACTAATTGAGGCTCACTGCCACTTATTGCACTTGATTGCATAAGTTTAGAAGCCTCCTAGATCAATCCCTACAATTTAGGAAGCCACTGGGAGTGCTGAAACCAACCAAGGTCAGTTCACTTCAGTTAATGACTAGTCAAGCTAAGTTAGGAGTCAGTTACTTTCAGTTCAAGTCCTCCACATTCAGTTAGCGCTAGGTTTACTTGACTGCACACATGTGGGGCACATTTCTCACCTACCACAGTCAGTTAACCATTGGTCAACACTAAATGTAACACTTGAGTTGTGTTTTAAAGCTTCGATGAACTCCGGTTATGGTTTAGACAAGGAGAGTTAACTACTGGGTCCTCCAATAGTGATTTAGACAAGTCTTGGTTACCTACAGTCAAGTAGAGTCTAATCAATTCGAACTTCCTCATGTGGATTTGAATTGCTTGTGGTTATTAAAGCCATTTTACTTTATTGTAATGATCATTCGGATTACTTTTTGATTAATGAAAGAATTCACAGCTGCAAGCCTTTTGCACTATTTCATTCTTCAATTGCTGAGTAAATTGTGAGATCTTCTTTGTGAGTTATGTATTTGTCTACAGATCTATATGCTCAAATTTACATGGTATCAGAGCCTCGGTGGAAAAGACCCCTCTCCTCCTCAGATCTCCAGCCGGATCATTTTTGAGCAAAATTGCTCCTTCCAGTACTGCACCAGAAGCGGAGAATTTACCACTTAATACCCCAAGAAAAGGAATTGTTGATCAAGCTTGCTTGATTAACTAAGCTGGGTGTGAAGGAAATTCCAAAAGTGCAGACCGTCGACCTTACTTTGTATGTTTGATTGTGTGATAGGTTATCAGCTTTTCTTACAACATTCGCTACAAGTAGCCTCTTCTTCTCACTGCATTCGCTACAACAGCTCAGTCTTTCTTATTTCATTCAAAATGGCTCATCCAATGGAGCCTCTCACTCCCTTCAACTATAACGAGTGGAAGGATGACATGAAAGTATTGCTACGCACCAAGCATCTCTTCAGACTCATAGAAGAAACAGAGGAAGAGCCAGAATCAGATAAAGACAAAGCTAAGTACATGAACAGGCTTGATGAAGCCATTGGACTGATGCACTCCTCAGTCTCTAAAGATGTTTGATTTCACATCCAAGACTTGGACACTCCCAAGGAGGTTTGGGACAAGCTTGCTTCCTTATTTGATAAGGATGATGAGATGAGGATCCATCAGCTAGAAAATGATCTGATTACTCTCAATCCATCAAATTTCGAATCTCTAAATGAATTCTTCTCAAAGTTCAAGAACCTGATATATCAGTTGAAGCAATGCAAAGTGAAGAAGGATGAAGATCAGCTCATCCTTGCTATTCTCACAAAACTCAATTCAAACTACTCAGTCTTTGTATCCACCTTCCAAATAGTAAGGCTGACTACTCCAAATTGGAAGATGCCCACTCTTAATGCTTTCATGCAATCTCTTATTTCTGAGAATGATAAATTGATCCAAATGGGGATCATTCGATCTCCCAAAGATCTAGCTCTTGTTGCAAGAGGAGATAAGGTAGCGAATGACAAAGGGAAGAAAAGAGATGAGTCTGAGCAGTCAAAAGAACCTTCAGGTTCAAAGAGAAGCAAGAAGAATGGCAAAGGCAAGGTCCTCTACCCTTACTGTGGAAGGGGTTTCCATTCAGAAAGCTCCTGTATGAGAAGACAACTTGATGAAATGGCTCTTCTTTTGAAAAAGCACAACATTTCTATACCTGCTAGCGCAAGTAAGGAAGACTCTGAAGAAGAAGAAGAAGACTACCAAAGAACAGGACATGCACTGAAGGCTTGTTGCACATCAACACCTTCCTTCCTCATTGATTCTAGAGCTTCCAACCATATGGATGCATCCAGAGAATCATTCTCTTATTTTCAGTCCTTTGATGGTCCTAGTATTCAGATGGGCAATAACAGTAAATTCCAAACCAAAGGGAAGGGCTCTATCTAACTTGAACATGGAAGGTTCAAAGATGTGCTGTTTGTTCCCTCCCTGGCTTCAAACCTGTTATCTGTCTATCAGATGACCCATATTGGATCTCCAAAGTGAGTGATCTTTGGTCCTGACTCAGTGGAGATCACAGATATCTCTACTGGGAGCATCATAGCAAAGGGTATTGCGAATCATGCTTCAAAATCATATGAGTTCTCACATTTCATGCCTCCTTCAAAACCAGTGCACTCTCAGCAGCCACCTGCAAGGGAAGGTAAAATCATTGCATCTACTTCTTTTACAGCTTCTACTAGTATTGCAGATCCATCTATATCAGTTTATGACCTTGAGATTCAGGGTGACTCAGATTTAGTCCCTACTTCCAAACTGGAAGCTAGGAAGATGACTAAAAACTCACCTAACACTCAAAAGGGAAAGACTCTTGCGCTATGTCAAACTATTTTACCTCCTTCAGAGAGATGCAATAGACTTCCTGTAAGATGCAATATGGCAAGGGCTCAGTCTTACTATATTCAGAAGAATGGATATGATCATACACCTCTTCATTCAGTAAGAGACAAAGATTACATTCCTCCTTCCTCTCATCATCATTTTTGGAGAAGAAAGAGAAGTCTACATGCAAGGCCCCAGAATACTTGTGCACAGCACACCATGCATGCTGCTTCACTACCTCACAGAGATGAAGATTGCAGCAACATATTTTCAAGTTTTTCAAACTTGAGACCTGATTCTACCTGCTTAGCTAGAAGGAGGGATTTTTTCCCATGTGGTTTTTTCCCTAGCTCCTTGTATTGAGCAGTTACTTTATTTTACTTGATGTAATGGGTGACCTATGGTCTTACTTACCAGGGCCCACAGTTTGTCCAAGTTAGCATTTAGGGGGGGTGTTAGGATTATTAATCCTCCCTTGTCCAAATTTGGTCATATGTCTAAATCAGGAGTCATGTCTAAATCGGGAGTCCATCTAGTCTATTTATAGTCATTAGCACCATTGGGTAAACTTGACCTAATTGGGGCACATTTTTCAGTTACTAAAGTGTAAGGAACACTAATTGAGGCTCACTGCCACTTATTGCACTTGATTGCATAAGTTTAGGAGCCTCCTAGATTAATCCCTACAGTTTAGGAAGCCATTGGGAGTGCCGAAACCAACCAAGGTCAGTTCACTTCAGTTAATGACTAGTCAAGCTAAGTTAGGAGTCAGTTACTTTCAGTTCAAGTCCTCCACATTCAGTTAGCGCTAGGTTTACTTGACTGCACACATGTGGGGTGCATTTCTCACCTACCACATTTAGTTAACCATTGGTCAACACTGAATGTAACACTTGAGTTGTGTTTTAAAGCTCCGATGAACTCCGGTTATGGTTTAGACAAGGACAGTTAACTACTGGGTCCTCCGATAGTGATTTAGACAAGTCTTGGTTACCTACAGTCAAGTAGAGTCTAATCAATTCGAAATTCCTCATGTGGATTCGAAATGCTTGTGGCTATTAAATCCATTTTACTTTATTGTAATGATCATTCAAATTACTTTTTTTTTATTAATAAAAGCATTCACAGCTGCAAGCCTTTTGCACTGTTTCATTCTTCAATTGCTGAGTAAATTGTGAGATCTTCTTTGTGAGTTGTGTATTTGTCTACAGATCTATATGCTCAAATTTACAATTCATTCAATGGAAAAAACTATGTCAATGGGTCGAGAAAAAATAATGGATCCTTAGAGGATACTTGAATCTTATCCGCAACCTCATGAAGAAAAAAGGAGGAAATCACTCCCTAAATATTGCTAACATCTCCTTCAACACCCTGATCAATGAGCTTTCTCTTATAGACATTAGCACAACAAACAACCTATTCACTTGGAACAACAAATGCTTTGGAGATAGGCACATCGCTTCTAAACTGGGTTGCTTCTTAATCTTGGAATCCATACTTTGTGGAGGAACAAACATATCATCCTTCATTCTTTGAGCCACAGGCTCGGATCACTGGTCTGTCAGTCTAAGATGGGATAGAATAGGAGAGAATCTAAGGAGTCCCTCCAGACTCGAGAAGTTCTAGCTAATGCACCATGACTTTCATCGTCTCTTGCAACAGTGGTGGAGGAAATTCCAGCCTTGTGCAGGCACTCTTATGTATAAATTCTAGCAAAAAATGAAATTCATCAAAGGGATAGTTAAACATTGGGATAAGGATCATTTCGACAACATTCAGTTAGAAAACTAGTAGATCGAAATCCAGATTGATATCATTGAAAGAACCATCATGAAAGAGGGATACAGTGACTCCATAAAAAAAGGAGTAAAAATTCATGCTCGAAGCCTTGGAAGCCATAGATTTACAAGAGGAAATCCTCTTGAAAACCAAACCCAGGAATCTTTGGTTTAGGGAAGGGGAAAAAACTGATATTTATTTTTCAAAGACCCCTTATAGCATAGGAAATCCAACATAATTGTCAGACAAAAAACTGGCAATGAAATTAAGGTCAAGAAGCAGGAGGATCTTGAGATTACTCTCACCAATCACTTCAAGAAAATCATGAAGGAGCCTGACTTAGACAGAGAAGAAGAAAGGAAGGAAATCCTTCCTAGCATCCCCTCCTTGGTCACCCAAGAACAAAATGAAATCCTTCTGTGAACCATTGAGATGATTGAGCTAAAAGAAGCGGTCAAACAACTCAAAAATGACAAATCCCCAATTCTAGATGGCTTCACAACTAATTTCTTCAATGCATTTTGGTCCACCATCAAGTAAGAGGCCCTATATATTGTTGAATACTCCTAGAAAACCAGTAAAATGCTGAAGGATTTCAACTCTATGTTCCTCACTCTGATATCCAATGAAAATGGAGCAGACTCTGCTGGTAAGTTTCGACCTATAGCTTTATGCAATGTAATTTTTAAAATCATTAATGAAACCATATCCAACATGATCAAGACACTTTTACCCACCCTCATATCCAAAGATCAATCTAGATATGTTGAGGGAAGGAATATTTTGAATGGCATCATCCTTTCTCATGAAATAATCCATTCGCTCAAAGCCAACAAAAACGATGGTATGTTAATCAAGTTGGACTTATCAAAATACCTCAAAAATATCAACCAGGATTTCATGAAGAAGATGTTAACTATGTTTTCCTTCTACGATCAGTGGGTCAACTAGATCCAAACTCTTGTTTCCACCTCCTTCTTTTCCATTCTTGTGAATAACACTCCTTCTAAAACCTTTCAACCATCCCGAGGAATCATACAAGGAGACCCCCTCTCCCCCCTTCCTTTTTGTCCTCATGAGGAAAGGTCTGGGCCTCCTTCTCAAATATAAAGTCTAGAACCATCAGCTCAAAGGATTCATTCCTCACCCAGGCTTAGAGCCTCAAAATCATCAGCAATTCATAGATGATACCATGCTAATGGGAACCTCCTCTGTTCAAGAAGCCAAAATCCTCAATAGAAGTCTCAATACAGTCCTCCTATCCAATGGACTTGACATCAACAAAGAGAAATATTAGGTCTACTTTTTCAACACCTGTCAGATCAGCAAGCATAACATCCTTCGTATCCTTGAATTCACTGAAGGATATATACCTTCAAAATACCTAGGAGGCCCTCTGACTGAATCCATCATGAGAAATATATCTTGGAAAGACCTTTTGGACAGAATGAATGTAAAACTCAGCTGCTCAACCCATATATCCCTTAATCTCCCTTATCATCTCACTCTTGTAAAATTCATCCTGCAAACTATGCCCCTCTATATTTTCTCCACTTTAGCTGCACCGAAGTCCATTCTCAAAAATCTCATAGAACTGTAGTGCACCTTCCTCTAGGGATGAACTAAAAAATACAATGAATGGTCTTTAGTAATCTGGAACACTCTTTTCACTCCAAATATTGATGGAGGCCTTTGCTTGAGACATCCTTCCATCAACAACCAAATCAACAATGCCAAGATCTGCTAGAGATGGATAATTCACACCACGGAACCTTGGGCCCTTCTCTAGAATTCCAAATATTCTCCTTTTTGGACAAACAATATCTCATTCATTTCAACTTTGACATCAAAGGATCGCATATTTGGAACTATTTTCAAAGCAATCAGAGTCCCATACAAAACTAAATCTCTTGGGAGGTGCAGAATGGGAATACAACTAATTTCTTTTAGGACTCTTGGAACCAATAAGGAGCGTTAAGAGAAGAGCATAATCTACAAACTCTAAAGGAACACTTGATGCTCATAAATGCCTCCAAGGTCAGTGACATGTGGGAAGATAATTCTATGGGAGATTATTTCAGATAATGGAAGGACTTTGAGTGGTGGAAATCTCTAAGACCCATGAAAGATATACAAATCTTATAAGATGACCTTCAAACCAGGAAATTATAATAAATTAGGACAATGAAAAAATAAGATGGGGCCTCTCTCAGAAAGGTGATTTCAACATGAAAGAAGCTGCTGCTATTCTCAACAACACAGGCACTTATGACCACGATCCCAAGTGGAAAAAGGATATGGAAGGCCAACCTCTAGGCCAACATATATGCTTTCCTTTGGCTCCTAGTGCGTAGATGCATCCTAACTTGGGAGAATATACAAAAGAGAGGAAACATAGGACCTTCTTGGTTCTATCTTTGTAAAGCTAATGAAGAAACTATTGATCACCTCTTGGATGACTTCTAGTTCACTCACAAAATTTGGAAAGAGGGGGGAAGAATCTTCAAAAACTTTGATAGAGTAAAGGATCTCCCGGACCTAACCCTAACAAAATGGTCTCACCAAACCTACATTAGAATGATCCTAAAAAGAATCTGGGAATTATTCCTAGGATTCATAGTCTAGGAACTATGGATAGAAAGGAACAATAGAATATTCAAAAACTAGAGAAGAAGTGAAGAGGATGTTTGGAATATCCTAAAGAGACACAACATAGATACACTAATACTCTCACCTTGGAAATACCAATAGTAATGAAATGCAAATTCTGCATGACTGGGAAATCACCACCATTCCTTACTACATTGGCCCAGCCAAAACAAAGACGATCAAAGTAAACTCCCCCCCAGTGGCTTCCTCCCCCGCTCAATACTTACAATCTTATATTTTATAAAGCCTCCAAAGGAAAGATAGGCCCTGCGGGATTTGGAGGTGCCATTTTCAATAATGAAGGGAAATTCTGGGAGCCTTCTGGGGCTCTCTTAGCATCACCACAAACAATTTCACTGAGTTGGAAGGAATGTTGGTTGGACTCTCTTAGGATTTTTTCATGAATTGGATCCCCCTCATCCTAGAAGGGAATCCCTTCTTATCATCAATATGGCAGCCAGAATTTAGTCAGGCTCAAAAGGAAGTAAAGTGGCCAATAACTATAGATTGGAAATCAAGCTTAGATCTCTTAACCTCATCCTTGGAGCCAATCTCGCGATCGTCTTTCAGCATGTCAAAATAAAATAAAATAGGCTTGCGGATGCCATTTCCAACAAAGGAGTTACCTAGAGTCCTTGCATACACTACTCTCATTGGTATGATAACATTGGACCCAAAGACAAGGAAAAATGGGATCAAATCGCGACACAGTATTATCCCACCCCGAATTTGGGTGTGCATGCGAAGGTTTACAGATGTCAAGGGTAGTACATGAGGGCTCAAGAGGAATGGGAAGATGTCGAGGTGGAATATGCCACCCAATCTTCCTCCCAGAGTTAAATCATGTTGCAGGGTCATTTTGCAGTGCAGGTAGATGGCTCACACGACAAAAATAACCATAGTCGATCTGTCCAACATATCTTTGAGATGATGATGAATATTTTAATCATGAACTAGTCGATCCATTCAGTAAATCATGATGCGCGTCCTTCCCCTATAGTGGTGAGGGATGCACGTCCTTCCCGTATGATAAAACATGATGGGCATCTGGTTATGCAAAAGGTGTGACATGCTCTTTCTCCTATGAGCGATGGTACCAGCAAGTGCTCCATGGCTAATTCTAGATCTTCCCTGCAATATTCAGGTTGTAAGAGAGATATCAGGAATCCATCCCAGAGATTGATAGAGATTCATGGCACTAGGCTTGGAGGTCATCAAACTTCTCGCTGCCTCCCAAGCATGAGCTATAAGAAGACCCCAATGTAGCTCCATTCTATCACCAAGGATAAGCTGCGCCCCAGAGGTTCTGGCCTACGAAACATTTATCTCATTCATTTTGGTTTTAGACTCAAGCTTTCAATATTTGGAGCTTCGGACTTGGAGGTGCATACCTTATGCGTGGATTCCAGCAACAGTTCCCTCAGCACCAGTACACCTTAGAAGACCTTGCGTGTAGACTCAAGTACTAACATGCCTTGACGATGAATTCAGGAGGAGGTAGAGGTCAGGAGGTTGACCTGGAGGCCCTCTTCCAAAATGATGCTCCTTCTCACATTCACAAATCAATTGCAGCCATGGAGGATGAAAATTATGGTGAATTTAGGCTCAGAATGGGGCATGATATCACCATGTCCAACTACTGGAGAGTGAATTTTATCTTAGCCAAATACATGAGTACAAGAGGAAGCTTTAGTGAATGCGTGAACCTCATGGTCAACAACTTCAATGAGGATGCTGAAAAAGGGATGATTCACATGAAAACCCTCATGCAACTCTCTAAGCCACCATTCAACAAAGAAAATAAGCATGATAAGGATGTGAGCACCAGCAAATCCCTAGAGGATGAGGCCGAATCCTCCAGGAGGTTATGACTTCTCTGCTTTGTTCTTTGTTTCATGCTCCCCACAAGTCTCTCCTTCTCTTATGTTAACTTCTTAATTTGTATTGTGTTGTCAACCTTCAATGGTTGGGAAGCAGTCTTTATGTTTAGACACTCAGTATCAACTATTTTGCATACCTTTCTTAGGTGGTTCATATCCATGGATTGACTCCCTGTTTCTGTAGTGAGCTTGTATATGTAACTCTCTTTTTTTTATATGAAATAGAAGGATTGTCTACCTTCCTGACCAAAAACAAGTTCACAAAATGAGAGACACAAGTTGTTTAGGTAAAATAATAGAGTTAACACTAATGTTGAACATGTTAGAATCAAGATTTTGAGATAACAAAATAGTTATTTTTGATCATATTTTAAATGAGCAAACAATCAACTGTAGCCATTTGGAGAAGTTGTCACCATAAAAATTTCCTTGTCTTTTTATTTTTTTATCCTTTATATATTGGAAACTTTAAATAATTTCTTTTAAGTGTGGTGAAGTTTATGCACTTTCAGAATTTGTTAAACCTTGTTGAAAAATTCTATAGGATATCACTAATTCAGTATAGTGACCTACATGTATTTTGTTTAGACATATTTCTGTAGGATATCAGTAATTAACTATAGTAACCTACACAAATTTTTGTTGTACCATGCAAACTATGCATTGATGGTTTTATGCTCAGAAGAATGCATCTTATTGTTGTCACCTTTGTACACCTTACCTTCTCTTTGAAAATAGTACAGTGTGAAACTCATGCTCATTAGGGAACATTCTATTGAATTATCTCTACAGTTCATTAGCACCTTCATGGAAATTGAGGACACAAATGAGGATACGACTTCTCCCTCCTCTCTTTTAGTTATGGATTCTAATTCTATCACAAGTTGACATGTTCTTGATGAGATTTGATTATGTAATAATTTTATGTCTCTGCATATTTCTTTATTTGAAATGGTATTTTAGCTCTTTGTAGCTTTGCTCTTATGTCATAGAGCTTTTCCTGTTGTCATTAGTATAGCTATAGGAATTGTTTATGCAACCCCTCTATGTATTGAATTGATTCTTCTATTTTAGTCCCACTTACCCACTTTTGTGGTAACTCATTGGGAATTGAAATTATCCTATATTATCTTGTCTACCTATTAATTATCCTTTGTGGAAGATTGCAAACTATTTTGGATGTGTTTTTGGTGAAAACAAGTAACTTCTCAATTCGATTTTGTATTAGTTTTCTACTTGGACATAAATTTAAACTTATGGTCACTTTTAGCTTTGTACATGTGTTTTCGACAATATAGAACTACAAAAGTCAATTGAAGAGATTAAAGGAATGACTGAGGTGTTAAAAATTTAGGTAGATCACTTTACATATTGTCCCAGAAATGAACAAGTAGGGAGAAAAATGTTGTGTTGGTTTTTTTTGGATGATACATACTACAAATAGATGCCTTAATTTTGGATGATATGGAACCCTCATGCATGCATAATGAAGCAAGAAACTGGCCCTTTACACAAGCACATGAATACCATTTGTATGGAGGTAGAGGCCAAGGAAAAGAAGCCAGACATTGGTGTAGCACTTAAAGGAAAAACTATAAGCATTGTATGAAGATATTCTAAGAATTCAAGTTCTTTGAGAACTTGTTTATGAATAATTTCATTATGGATAGATCTTGTTTAAGATAATAATAATGGATTAATCTTTTCTAGCATCTCGCAGGATTTTACGAAGATGACAAACAAGAATTTGATAAAGATTCTTAAATTTGATTTTCACATTTATCAACAATTTTATGCTAGTCTAGCTTTTTCCTCGTGAAATATATGAAGAGAAAAGTTAAGAAGGGGAAAAATAGATGTTTTCATTAGTAATTTTTCCAATAGATTGCAACATATTTTTCTCATGGATTCCCTGGTTTCATTTGTTGCATATCTCATTGTTTTAAATGAACTGGGATTAATGTTCATACTTATGTAATTTTGTGTCTGCATCACTTCCTCAACCTAAATGTGGAAAGGCCGTAGTCACAAAAATTATCATTTTACTGGAAAACTAACTCACACACCAAAAAAAAAAGTTTTAAATAGAGTAAGTTCATTTAGAATCGTATTCCACTTTAAGCTCAAAAAAGAAGTTATACCTATTTTTCACTTCTGAATGAGAAGAGTTCCACTTGAGGATCCAACACAAGAATTTTTAGCTATTTTCAGTGGAGAAGGAAATCCAAATAACAATCATTTATTTCGTCATAAGAGTTGATGTTGCCAAAATAAATGTATTTAAGATGTGGAAATCATGTGCCTTACTTAAAGCCTACAAATTCAAGTAGTAACCTGCATACTAGAAACTTGATGCAATAATCAGTTTCTATATGATGATCAAATAGTATACTCAAGCCCCAATATCAATTATTTCAAAGGATGATGTTTGACATGTATACCAATTTGTAATGTTGATGAAATGGTGATCAAATAAATAAAAAGTTAGAATTCGTCTTTGAATTCAATGATATGATTGTATAGATTGTGTTGTATATGGAGCCCAACATCTAACGAAAGTCCATGTGAGGTGACGAGGAATGGTAGCGAGCACAGAGAAACCCCTTCCTTTATTTTGGTTTATCCTTGATGGGTGTAAAAATGAACTCCGCCATCCAACACCTATATTCATCAAGCAAGGCATGTCCACACTATAATTAACAATAATGGAATCAAACGTTGGGTCCAGGTGTTGCCTCCCCTTTGTGATTTAGAAGCATGCTTCTCTCACGGATAAGGGATCCAACATTTTCCATGTAATTTGCGAGTAAGTTCAATCCCATTTGACGTGGAAGTGGGAGAATTTATTGTAACATTGTAACTCTGAGGTCATCCTTCCTATTTTTGGGTTTGAGGAGGACTCTTCATGCTGCAATAGTCTAATAATAAACGAGTATTCCATGATGCTGATGGTTTCCTTGGGAGGATCTAAGCCTCCCAAGCCCTGTTATTGGCCCTTGTTAGGCCTTGGGGGCTTGGATACCCAACTTCTAGTTTCTATTACAGGCCTTGGGAGGCTTATACAACCTCCTAGTGCTTAATACATGCCCTAGGGGATTTTATACCAATCCCACAAGAGGCTTAGTCATCAATTAGGGGCCGACAACATTGAATCTAAATTTTGTACTATGTACATTGGCTCTAGTGACATACAACAAGTGATCTACCATCTCTTCATTAGACCATTAGATGCCACAAATCATAATGATATGTGGTTGAGTAATTGCATTATGGGAAAAGTAATGTGCATCTATGTTATACACCAAAAGAAGCAAGGTACATTGTAGAATGCATGTGGGGTCATAAGAGGGGTATCATGTCAATATACTAGCTAGAAATATAAAGGGGTATAAAAAATGTAAATGAAAAAATGGATACATACACTATATAGTGAAAATATGGGTTTTTTAAAATTTGAAAGGAATATTGGGAGGGGGTTAAAAAAATGACTTTGGGAGGTATTTTCCAATATTTACTGAAATTAGGGGTATTTTTTCATATGCCACGAATGAACGTGATATGTTAGAGATTCATTGAGTGAAGCTCCCACGAATATATCTTTGACAAAGTCATTTTTTAATAGAATGGACATTTATGTGATGGCCAAGGGGAAGGTTTTGTAGAGTCAAGGACCATAAAGGTACAACATTTTTCAATTCACAAAACTATTTCTAGACCTAAAGTCGAATGAACCATGAATATTGTTTAGATACAATCCTCCAAATCTTATTTAATTTGGAATCTCCTATTGGATTGGAACATAGCACCGACATATGTATAAATATTTATAATTCATGAATGGTTTATATTCATTACACTTCTAGTGTTTCCAACAACCGAATCAGTGAACCACAATCAAAATAAGAAACACATAATTTGCTATAAGATCTTAGAAATTTCTAGGAATATACTTATTAGAATTAGAGAGAAAAAACTTGATTTTAAAGTTTCCCATGATTTCCAATGGTGTCATTTTCATCATAAACATCCCTATATTAGGTAATAAAATTCTATAGGAGTTTGCTAAATGAAAATTAGGTTGACTCAACCCACTCTTTTCATTCAAAAAGTACCAAGGGAGACCTCAAAATGCAATTGAATTACAAGAAAGGGAAATTTGAAAAGATTCTTCCCATTGAATTTAGGCGTAAATGTCACTTGGATCCATGCTACAAAGTTTCATGATATTCAACTTAGATAGAGATAAGAACGATGATTCAAAAATGATATTCGATAAACACTTTTTTCTTGAAAGAGTCTCCTCATAGAATATAAAAGCACATGAGAAGCTTTTAATTTTGTTATAACATCATACCACCTAGGACAATAGTCTCATTTCTTTTTACTTATGCTAGATAGTCCAAACTATGGTCTATGGTGTCTCTCTAAGGTTGTTGGGGGTTTTGGACCATTAATGACACCCAACACCCTCACTTTCATCAACCAGGAGGTAAGGCTCCCTCATTTATCATATTTTGGTCTATTGGGGTGCTTGCACTCCTTAAAACATGGATATGGGTTGACCGGGGTCACTCATGCATTATATTTGGGTGTCTTTTGCTCTTTTGGCACTTTTGGACTTCCTAGAGCCACTCCCACTCCACCATGCACTTGAATAATCCCAGGAGACCTTCATTTATGACCACCCATGCCATCCCAATGTTCACAAAATCCATTTTTGATGGTTTGAGGTGATTTGGGAGCCTATTTGTCCACCTAGGGGGGTTTTGAGGTCCAATATAAGCCTGCCACATCTATGCCATTTGAATTCCTCCAAACGATAATGGTTTTCTCGTATTGTAATATAATTATGATCTAGACATTTTCACATGTTTGGATTTAATAGAAACTTCAGTTGTTGGCATCTTTCATTGCTGTAATGTTTTCCTCCTTTTAGTGTTTTCCTTGTGTATTGTCAAATTATTTCATTATGAGGTCTCTTTTAGATTCTATATCCTACTTTAAATCATATTTTTACATGGTATCTGAGCTCAATTAGCTTTAAAATGAATCCAAAGAACTCATAGGGTTCAAATTAGCAATTTAGGGTTTCCTCCATAAAATTGAGTGTTTACATTGAAAGTTATTCAGTGGTTCTTTGTCACCCAGTGTGCAATAGAAAATGGATAATTATCATGTCACCTTGCTCACTCCATTCAAATAGTTTGATTGGAATTCCAAGATGGTAATCCATATGATATCCACAGGTCTATAAGTAGTTACCATGGGGACAGAAAATGAGCCAATATCAACTATTGAGATGTCCATGTTTTTTAACAAAATGGATGAGGGCTTGGGATATTATTTCTCAGTATTATTTTTGAGAGCACTCTATGCATATTAAAGTATCTTGATATTATTCAAAACTACACACTCAAGTTCATTTACCTATCTTGCAAAACCTGTTTTCATACCATAAAAACAACGCTGCCAAATACTTAGTGGACTGTAATTATTTTGTTTGAAGTTTGTTATAGCTCATAAAATGAACAAAAGCATACTTCAATCCTTACATAACCAATCCAAAAGGCTGCTTGACAAACCCTAGATACCTTGCAGACTAAATTCTTCAAATCCTCTGCTAACTTCACATAATCCTGCAAATGCTGTTCAAATCCACACAACACAATAAAAATACCCTACAGTCTTGCAAATTCGATGAACAAAAGGATTCTAAATCAATTTTGCAGCCATTCATTAATCACTATAACGCTGGCAGTAAAGGAAATGTGAAATTTCAATCTACTCTCAACCCTCATTAAATCGATTCTACAATAAATCAAATCAAAGTCATCACGTAGTTTATCAATGCCATAACCATCAATAAGCAATCCATGCTGAAAACCAAAGAGGGTTTTAAATACAAAACACTCATGAATCTATTCTACATGCTAGATCAAATGCAAATGATATTAATTAATATTCTGCAGACATACATTCCATTTCAACTCACAAATGAACAAAACCATTAACATTCCATAAAAACAGTGTCAAAGGATAAAAACATTACTCTATTTACTGCTAAACACACAATACTGAAGTACAAAGGTTTGGTGTTGAAGGTGGGCCCTGCCCTCAACGCCTACCAGTCTTAAATCGAAACTTTAAAGGAGATAAACACTGGATCTATTGACAATAATAGAGTTTTTACGGTCTTCTCTGTGTATCCATCACTTAGGGTTTCAAGGTTCATTTTATACTGAAAATACAAAGTAAAATCGACCTTGAAACAAGGATCGATCCAACTAACAACCCTACACCTATCTCGGCATATCTGAACCAAAGATGGGATTCAAATCCCTTGAGATTCAGATACTGCTAAAAATAGAGGCAACAATGCCTTGAGCACAGGACAACCACGAAACAACACCTGAATAGTCTTCATATGCATCTGGAAAATGATGTGAACCCAAGAGAAACATCTCCACTGTGGATAGAATCCCCCAAATCACTGGTTCAGCCAACATAAATCTTCCTTGGAATGCCAAGACAAGCGTTGAGTCGGGTAGCAAAAGACCCCTGCATAGAAAAGAACAAAGACTTATTACTTGACCTATTATTAAATGAAACTTAAAATTTGCATTATACACATAAAAACTAAGCAAAGTAATGAATAAGTAATTAAAAATCACTTACCAAAACCTAGCAATGTTGACCTCCCAAAAAGGCATAATCATGTACAAACAACACTAAATAAGGTTGACTAGCACTTGTTCTCATGTGACTTGAGACTAGAAATATGATGCTGAATAGTCAAAATATGGAGCTAACATCTCCCCCAGACTGAAGGTCTTGCATGACCCTATGCAAGAAAGTTTCATACAAACAAAATTTGAAATTTATGATAGATGATCAAGCCTTGGATTACACCCCAGAAACTGAGGCCGAAGTATTAAACAGAACTTGAACCTGAGGGGGAGATGGAACAGTGTGTTGTTGTACACTAATCAACTTCTCAAACTGTTTATCCTTGTTCTTCAACTGTTTTCGAAGACTGCGATTAGACCCCGTCATATCATCCACTAAAGTCTGTAAAGAGGCCACTTTAGCATTCAAAATGGAATTTTCCTGCTTAATATAGCGGTCCAATCTCACATAATCTTGCAATTTCTTTGTCAATTTAAAATTCTTCTGCCTAAAATAATCAATTCCTTGAGCTGAAGTATCAAATCTATGAGATTTAGCAGACTTTGAACCTGACTTGGAAGGTGACACTTTAGCAGTCTTTAGACTAGAGTTTGATAGTGATGCTGACAACAAAGGGTCACTGACAGGGCTTGGTAGTGAAGAATGGTGATGGGAAGCATGGGAACCAGAGTTATCATGGGCAGAATTCTCAGTAGATGAAGACAACTCAACAGGTACAGGCTTTTTACCTTTGGACTCCCTTTTTCCCTCCTTAACAGCCATGCTGCGAGTAAATCTTCGAGTAGGTGAAACAAACATATTTTCATGACCCTTATCTCCCCCAGACCGAGAGCTTGCATGCTGTCCTTTAGAGATTGGAGACTTCTTAGTATGTAATAGAGCAGGTTTCTTACAGCTTTTAACAGCTGGTTCATGAGGAAGACTGTTTTGTTGTACAGAAATGTTTGCAGAGGAAGCTTTCTCCACTAAATCAGGGATACAAGGCTCACCTAGTTTTTTCCCCAGAGATGATTTAAGATGAGAATTAGATAGCTCATTTACGAACTGTTCCCATACCCGGTCTTGCTTCTTTAATTCAGCTAAAACGAGCATTTTAATAAGCCCATGGTGGTAAATACTATGAGTTGGATTCTCTAGGTTCTTCCTAACTTGTGAAGCCATCTTACTCAAGCTTTTCCAAAAATAAAATGGGAAATTCAGAAGCTTACCGAACTCGAAGTGAGCTAATAGGCGAAAATGACTGGCTTTGTAAGTGGAAAATCATCCTTCACAGGTAATCATCTTACTGATGATCATCAAATAATTGTGAAATTCATCTCTAACCCAGAGCTTGGAGAATCCCTTTTCACCCTTCACGGCTAAAAACTCAGGTTTGAAAACACAGTCATATTCCTTCCGTGGCAACCGAAAATTCTTAAACCACCTATCCCCTGTGCGTGGGAGCCCCATAGCTAATGCAATTGACTCCTCTGTGACTGAAAATTCCAAGGACCCGACCTTAGTTGTATGCCCATCAAAACCCAAGGCAAACTGTAAAGAAACAGCATCATCATGGCCTTGTAAATTTGTTAAAAATGAATGCCACCCAGCCCGAATGAACATCTCCTTGCATGCTATAAACTCGGGTATGGCTAACAACCGCTCATATTCTGAGGGTTCATTCCGGTTAAGAATGGTGAAAGACAGGAAAAACAACGAAATAGCAGAGAAATCGGACATGCAATTCGCAGGCAATGAAAAACTTCATCAACGTTTCTCCCGTGGTAAAGATAGAGACTATAAACAGCCTGAGAGAATCATGGTAAAGAGTGGTAATGATAGGAAGTAAAGGTAATGAGGATGATAAACGTGGTAAAAGAAAATCATTACAAGCTGTGGCACATACTGCCCACATCGCAGGAAATGGTGACCACCATATAACACGTTTTGATTAATCACAACCTCATAACACATAAAAACCCCAATTGTAATAGAACAAGGTTATGATTTTTATTAAAGGTTGCCAATCAATAATAAAGGATGAAATATTGTCAAAGGTTAACACCATAAAATGATTTACAAATAAACTGTGGTGTATGAATGTCAAAGGTATTATGGTAAACCATAGCTCATCAAAATTTGTATTAATGGCAAAAGCATTGGATTATAATCATAATCCTTAATATATAACAATTAAGACTTAGCCAATCATGCAACCTTTATTACCTTTATCAACGTTCATTATCTTTACCATTGAGCATGCCAATTTTCCAATTTTTTATTCCGACACCCCATCCGGCACTCAATCCGGCACTTCAGCAAGTTTAAAATACAGAGGTACTTTCAGGCTGATAAGGATAAACAATAATTACCAGCATATGTTGAAGGAGTGATAATTACCGGTATTTTTAGCAGCTGCAGTGCTATTAAAACAAATGTACTCGGAGCAGTGATGTTAAAACAATTCCCAAAATACACTACTCAAATGAGTTAAAAAAAATACAAGTAAAATGGATTGAAGATTTGCTTGACCTTCAATAGTTTTGTGACATAATTACCTCATTGCAAGGTTGTTGCTTCACCTGATTACACAGGAAACCAAAATATGTTATGAAACCAATTTTTATTAACAATACAAAACAAATAATCAAGAACGCAGACTTCAATCAATCACCCTTACTCCTATGTAACTACAATTCTCAAACAATCATAAATGCAGACTTCATTCTTGTCATTCATACAGAACTTTTTCCACCAGGACATGTGCCACAAGACAAGAGGAATACTAACAAAAGCTAATGGGGTACTGGTCCACTTTGACTCAGCTTCACACAGGACAGTTTGAGTAGTGCAACAAGTAGTACTGAAATTCTCAGCTATGTTCAGGACTCAGAAAATATCAGGCATAAACCCCTTTTTTCACAAGAAGCAGGTAACCCAAAATTCAGAGCAGCTGGAGATGATTATCAATTGGCTATCAACTGACTTTCACAAACAGCCTACTTAAATTTTATTTAACCACCCTTATGACTTCTCTTTTACCTTTGCATAGGTACATTGTTCATACAGACAAGTATAGATGAGGCTTTTAAAGGAGATATTAGAGTCAGAACCCACTGCCAGCTAGCCCGTTCAGTACTCCGGTGGGGTAACTGTAACATCTAAAAAGCTTCTTCTCCGGGAAGATGCCCCATTTCCAACAGGCCTATTCAGTACCCTAATGCGTTTGCCTATTTATACCACAGGTCGGTACCTGCTGCCAGCGGACCTGTTCAGTATGCCGGTGGGTTAACCTCTTACACCCGTTTTCTATCAGAGGCCCTTGTCCCAAGTTCATCCTAACGATAGAGTTTATGATTTTCTCATGCATAGATGAGTGGGGGAGCAGCTCTGAAAACCATCTAGGAGTGGGATGGTATCAGAATTGGAAGAGTATTCTTTGTACATGCCTGTAAAAATTTGCCCAGATGAACAACTAACCTTTGCAATTGTATAAAGTGAAAGTCATAAAGTGGCTACACAAAAATGTATATATATGTATTTGATATTATAGAAGCCAATAGATAATAACCACCAGACTGCCCCGTCCTGGATACCTTTTTCCAAAATGGTGCCTGACTAAAAAATAACTTAATGCCCATAGCTGTTACTAAAAACAATTCCCTCGCTCCATCTAGTGTGAAACCAAGTCAAATGGTCCTAGTAACCCATAAGTTCATAAGCAAAAACCACTTTGGAAGCTTAAAGCACTGATGGAGGAAATGCCAGGTGGATAAGTACTCATATGAATAACGAGGACAGTTCTAAAAAACCTGACAGCACACATATATTTACTTGATACAAACATTCTAATTACCAGTGAAACTCAGAAATTTACCAAATTGACACAGTCCTGTGCAAGAAAAATTGATGGATGGAAATAAGAATAATAACAAAAGACTTCCCTGTTGTTCTTCAAAAAAACATCCTGAGCCTTTATTGAAAAGAATATCTGCATCCTTCAAAAAGAAACCTAATAAAACAAATTTCTGTACATATATACAAAAACAATTTCATTGAATGTTGCTGTGAGGAAGTGGGAGATGAAGAAGTCATTCCTTCACCTACCAGCTCTAGTCCATATTGCTGACTCATGGTATGAATGAACTCTTGCTTAGAAAGAGGTTTGTGATATACCTTTAACCGATGTCCATTCACCACAAAGGCAGTTTGTTCTTCATCAATTGTCTTTATTTTGACAGAACCATTATCAAAAATAGTCACAATTTCATATGGCCCCATCCATCTAGTGGTAAGCTTACCTTTGAAGTGTTTGAACCGTGAGTCAAACAACAGAGCCCAATCACTTTCTTCAAAATTTTTCTTCTTCAAAAATTTATCATGCCACTTGGTCCGCTGATTCTGTATCAAAACAGTTTGTTGGACAGCATCTTGTCTGATTTCATCCAGCTCATTCAGTTGCATCAGCCTCTAGTCCTGGGATTCATCTAAATTCAAGCTCAATTGTGCAGCAGTATGAAAAGTCTTCACCTGAAATTCTATAGGAAGCAGAACCTATTTCCCATAAACAAGCTGATATGGGGTATACCCTGTGGTATTTCTCCACGTAGTTCTGTAAGCCCACAGTGCGTCTGGTAGCTTGTCTGCCCAGTCCTTGTGATGCAGCTATACAGTTTTGGTTAAAATGGATTCTAACACTTTATTGGTTGACTCCACCTACCCATTTGCTTGGGGATGGTAAGGAGAATATTTATAGTGCTTAATCCCATATTGGTTTTTCAATGCTTTCATTGATTTAAAGACAAACTTTGCTCCATTGTCAGTTACAATTTCACGAGGAATCCCAAAGCGAGTAAAAATTTCTTAATAGATAAACTCTATGACTGATTTCTCAGTGGCTCTTAATAGAGCTTTTTCCTCTACCCACTTAGTCACGTAGTCAGTGCATACTAAAATATATCTCTTCTTCCGTGACATTGGTGAGATTGGTCCAACAAAGTCCAATCCCCGTTTCTCAAAAGGTTCAATCTGTACCTGGGCTTGTAAAGGAATTTGATCAGCAGCAGTGGGTCTTCCCATTCGTTGGCAGCTCTCACAGCCCTGTACATACTTTTCAGCATCTTTAAAAAGTGTAGGCCAGTAATACCCTTGATGTAACACCTTATATGTTGTCCTCTTGTCTGAAAAATGCCCTCCACAGGGTCCATCATGACAGGCTTGAAGGATGTCATACATCTCATCCTCTCTTACACACCTCCTAATAATCAAATCTGGGCCGGTTCGAAAGAGGTCATTACCTACCCATGAGTAATTAGCACTTTGCTGTATGATTCTTCGTTTTTCATAGGATGACATATGGGCAGGTATTTTCCCTATGACCAAGTAGTTGGCTATATCTGCAAACCATGGTGTTTTAATAGAAACAACAAATAAATGTTCATCAGGAAAGGTATCATCTACAAGAACATTATCATCAGTATGAGTCAATCTGGAGAGGAAATCTGCAACCAGATTTTCCTTCCCTAGTTTGTCAACTATAGTAATGTTAAATTCCTGTAGCAAAGCAACCATCTAGTAATTCTGCCACTAGTTATAGGTTTATTCATTAAAAATTTAATAGCAGAATGATCAGTATGAACAAATACATCATAACCAGTAATATAATTCCGAAATTTATTGATGGCATGAACCACTGCTAGAAACTCTTTTTCAGTTACTGTATAGTTTAGTTCTGCAGGTGTCAAATTTTTACTGATGAAATAAATGGCATAGTAAGACCGATTTTCTTTCTGTCCGAGCACTCCCCCTTAGGCAGTGTCTGAAGCATCAGTTTGTATATGGAAGGGCAAAGACCAATTTGGCCCCCGTAGAACTGGTGTTGAAGACAATTCTGATTTTAAGGTATCAAAGGCTGTCTGACAGTGTTGATCCCAATAAAAACCACTGTCTTTGACTAATAATTTGAACAGTGGGGCTGCTATCTTGGTAAAATTAGCAATAAATCTACGATAGTAACCCGCATGTCCTAGAAAACTTCTAACTTCTTTCTATGTAGCTAGTGGAGATAAACCAGTAATGATTTCAATTTTTGCTGGGTCTACCTTAATACCTTCTGATGAAATGTGGTGCCCTAAAACAATGCCCTCAGTTAACATCATCTTACATTTTTCATGACTTAAAGCAAGATTTGTTTCCTGGTACCTAATTAAAACTTTCTCTAGGTTATCTAAGGCTTCCTTGAAATCATTACCATAGACTGTAAAGTCATCCATATATATTTCCGCATAATCATGGACTAAATCAGCCATAATACCTAACACTGCCCTCTGGAAAGAGGCAGGAGCGTTACACAATCCAAATGGTAACACCTTGTAGGCATAAGTTCCCTATGGGCAGGTGAAGGTAGTTTTTTCTTGATCCTCTGGGGCTATTCTTATCTGGTTATACCCACTGTATCCATCCAGAAAAGAAAAATACGGTTTTCCTGACAAGGTATCCAAAACTTGATCTATGAAGGGAAGAGGGAAGTAGTCTCTGAGAGTTGCTTTGTTTAATTCACGGAAATCAACACATATTCTCCACTTACCTCCCTTCTTTGGGACAATCACCAACGGAGATACCCATTTGCTATCAGAAATGGGATAAATAAAATCTGCATCCAACAATTTTTGTAATTCATCCTTGACAATGTATTTAAGCGCAGTATTCATTATTCTCTGTGGTTGTCTTACAGATCTGATATTTTCCTGCGTATAGATGTGATGAATGCATGTGTCAGGGTGAATGCCTTTCATGTCTATATAAACCCAAGAAAATTCCCCAGACTGTGCTTTAAGTAAATTAACTAACTAATTTTGCTGGTCTTGAGACAGGTTTGCCTTAATAAACAAAGACCTCCCTGGACTAATCTCCATTGGTATGGTTGAGGCTCCAACCTTCTCATCTATGAATAAAACTACTGATGATGAGGTGGATGAAGGGTATTATTGTTCTTGAAAATCTTCTGTGAAAACATTGTCTAAGGAAGAGAAGGACTGGGGGAAATCAATACTAGTAGTGGCTGAGACAAATTGTTCTAGGATATCATCCTCAGTCTGGTCTTCCAGCCCCCTAGTTTGACTAATGGACAGTAAGGGTTGTTCCACGTCCTCATCCCCGTAAGGACTCTCTAGCCATAGCATGTTTTCTGATACAGGCTGTGCTGGGGGATAAATAATAAGGTTCTGTAGGGAAGTGCCATTTGATATAGTTAAAATTCCTTCTCTACAACCTATAAAGGCATTGGCAGTGGCTAACCAGGGCCTGCCTAATATAACAGGATGTTCCCCCATTGGGTGTTTAGTTTGGAGTACCAGAAAATCCACTGGATACTCCCAAGAAGCTACTGTGACAGTAATGTCATCTAAGGCCTCTACAAGCTTAACTGTGCTCCTATTAGCCAACCTCAAAATAGTAGGAGTAGGTCTGAGGAGATTATGCAACTGAAGTCTCTGCATGGTGGTCATAGACATGACATTAATGGCAGCCCCCAGGTCAACTAGAGTGTTTCCTATTAGGATCTCATTAATGCAAATGGTCACCACTGGGTTCCTAGGATTTGCAAATTTTGGAGGCAAGGAACAGTCTGAAATATAATTGGATAGCTGGCCTAAAACATGTATTGTGGGTGGGTCTTTCTATTTTCGACCAGGTTTCTTTAAGCACAGTTCCCTTACCAGTTTTGAATAGATAGGGACATCTCTAATAGCCTGAAGTAATGGAATCTTGATACACACATTTTTCAAATCATTTTCCAAATCAAACTGTGGACGAACCACAGGCTTCTCTATCAATAACCTCTCTGGATAAGGGGGGTTGTTATTCATTTGTGGATGAGCAGATGATTGGGAATTTTGAGTTCTAAGCACTTGAGTGTTCTCTGAGGCAATCTGCATTTCTTCTTCCTCTGTAGTCTCTTTTTCATTGTTTTCTTCTCCAGTCTCTTCATGAATAATCACTACTGGAGGGGTTTTATTTAATGTTTTCCCAGACCTTAATTGTATTTCCTGTAAAGGAGCTGAATGGATTGTGTAAGTTGGGGCCATTTGAATTTCAGCATTATGAAGAGGCTAGGAAGGTCTGTTATTAGGGTTTGGAATAGGCTGAGCTGGAAACAACGTAGGTCGAGGTGGGTTTGGATTTTGATATTGCTGTGGAACTGGGGGTATAGGAGGAAGTGCAGGTGGTGTAAAGCCAGGTAATAGCTATTGCATATTTGGGGGCATTGGACAGTAACTAGGAGGGGTGTGTAATGGGGCTGTTGGTTGTGTTCCTCCATAGGGCTGTCCTTGAGGTCCCCCATATGATTGTCCTCGCCAGCCTTGCTGCCATGGTT
Source organism: Pseudotsuga menziesii (assembly GCA_001517045.1). Classification (NCBI taxonomy): domain Eukaryota; kingdom Viridiplantae; phylum Streptophyta; class Pinopsida; order Pinales; family Pinaceae; genus Pseudotsuga; species Pseudotsuga menziesii. The sequence continues at coordinate 52,316 of LPNX010298883.1, forward strand.
GGGTCTGAGTTGGCTGAGAGGGCCAATTTTGCCACATTTGTGGACTCCATGGCTGATAAGATTGCTACATGGGGTAGTAATATGCAGGGTTTGGGAAAACAGGTTCTGGGTACATATTTTGGGGTCTAGGCTTCCAGGGCCTTTTTGGTGCATATGGTGAATCCATAGGTTCAGCATTAAGTTTGTAAAAAGCTTGCAGTTCTGGTAAAGAAGGGAAATTGTCCGTAGGGTGTGGATCAGAGCAAAGAGCACAGACTGCAATGGTATTAAGAGGGCACTCTTTCAAAGGGTGTCTTTTTCTGCATTTAGGGCAGAATATGTGTAATGCTGCCATGTCTTCTTCCTCTTTCTGTTTCTTTGTTTTCAATGCATCAAATTGGGAGCTTAAGGTGCCTAAGATGTTAGTTTTGAAATTTTCTAACAGGTTCCCCAATTCAACTCTTGTGATCCCACTAGTTCCTGCTGTCCTAGAAATGCGGGAAGGACCTTCCCTTGTGCTTTTTCCTGCCTTGGCTCTACTCCTAGAATATTTTCTGCATAGTTCAGTAATCTCCTCAAAGGATTTATGAGATACATCACTTGAGGCCATCAGGTTGAGGATTTCCACATATTCATCCAAAATCCCTTTCAGAAAAAGAGTTCTGACTGCATCCTCCTGTAAGGTATTATACTTAGATTTCTGCAATACAAAGCAGAAGCGTTCTAGGAAGTCCTCAAGACTCTCTTATTCATGCTGTTGCATTTTAAAGATATCATTTTGGGAGTCTCTAGGTCCACAGTAGTCTCGGTATTTTCTGAGGAAGGCACTCTTCATCTCTTCCCAAGTTCGGATGGTGGATTCCCCTAGGCTCATAAACCATCTAAGTGTAGAGTCCTTAAGGGTGGCTGGAAATAGTTTTAACTTTTGTGCACCCTGTAGATAATTATAACTTCTGCACAAGATGTCAAACTCAAATAGAAAAGTATCCGGATCTTCAGTACTTTTCCCGTAGAAGGTAGGTAATGAAGATGCTGGGATATTTTTCATACTGACATCCCGTGCAAGATCCAGAATGGGGAAGCCAAAAGTTGTTTCAGTTCATCCCTCATGTTCTCCCTCTCCTTCCATATGGTGTCCAGTTTCCTGATCACTCATAACAAGAGGATTCCTAAACCAATTGACACCTAACCTGTCTCTTCTCAGGGATGGAATGAAATCCCAATGGTCTGGCCTAGGCCAAGATTGAAGATTGAAAGGTAAATCTGTGGTAGATTCTACTTGAGAAACCACCAGATTCCTAGTATGTCCGAGAAGGGAATTCACTCTTCCTATGTTCACTGTGTCAACCAGGTTGGAATCTCCTTCTGGAGGTGAAGCTTGTTGGGTCTGTGGGATCTCTACTGAATGTAACTGTTCACTGAGTATGACCTCAGTCCCTACTGGTATGGTCCCTAATTCCACTGAATTTTGAGTGTTGTTGTTTTGTTTCGTTCCCAGTATTCCTATCCCTAGGGTTAGTGAAGGGGAGGGTTTTGTTTCCAACAAGATCGGAATGAATTTTGATGAATCTTCCCTTACTATCTCTAGGTCTCATCAAAACAATTACTGAAAATAACAAGACTTTTAATCAAAATAAATCGAAATACCTATGCCACAAATGGGTTTGAAGGAACCTGTTATGACAGATGCACAGGTTCGTATTACCGTCCCTTCTCCTCCAATCTGCAACAACTAGTCACACCTAAAACTGCTGTGAAATTAGATTGTGGAAATTAAACACACCCAAAATTACAAAAGGACAAACAAACTTTCATGAAATTAAAGTGGGGAAAGTAAACACTCTTTACAGGAAAGGTAAACCCACTTTTGCAGCAAAATAAATCAAAGATGCGAAAAAAAGCAAACACACTTACAAGAAGGAATCAACAAGAATTTGGGGCAACCCACTAAAGTGGATGCATCAGGCTGTTACACCATGGGAATCCCATAGTGAATTCGTCTTTGCATCTTAATGTTTCCCCCCCACCTTGTTGTGTACTATAAAGGAATCCTATCTACCTGAACTTCTCAGTCAACAAATTCATAGAAAATGAGCAAAATACCAACTTACCTTGGAGCAACTCCCCGGCAACGGCGCCAAAATGTTGGTTAAAATTAATGTTATTTAATTCACCTTGATTTAATTATCGACCGGAGGACGTAAAATTCGAGCTGCTACACTATATGTGCAGGCAAGGTAGTTTCAATGCTCATGCTGATAGCAACTTAAAGAAATTCTAGCCTACTTTCAAATGAAAATGAAATTGACAAAGTTATTACTGTATTAAATGATCAATGCTAAGGGTTGCTAGGTCTGTCATATAGGAAAGGAAATCTATTTGCTAACCTCTGTCTTACTGTCAAACTCAATTTAGCCTACAGTAACCTACAACAATCTTCCAAAACAATATTGAACTACAACAATTTTCAAAGCAATATCAAATTGCAACACTATGATTTATTTCTAGAACAAAACAGCCTGCTAAGATAGTAAATAAAATCTTAAACTATAGCAATCTTTTAAAGCAATCAACAGTCTACACTCAGCTACAGCAATGATGACCTATTCTACAAATAAAAGAACTTAATAAATAAAATCCTAGTTTTAGAATGAATATATTCAGTTAATCTGAAAACTCCACCATTAACCCTACAGAATCTAATGTCTACATTTATGCAAACAACTGTCACTCTCAAGCAACTATGGAAACAAAGTCTATCTCTTATTTAATCCTATGTCACTCATAAAAAGTTGACAAACTGAAATCTAGCTTGCTATTGGTGTCAAGCATATTCTACCTGCACTCTATGCATATTAAAGTATCTTGAAATTATTCAAAACTACACACTCAAGTTCATTTACCTATCTTGCAAAACCTGTTTCCAACCATAAAAACAACGCTGTCAAATACTTAGTGGACTGTAATTCTTTTGTTTGAAGTTTGTTACAACTCATAAAATGAACAAAAGCATACTTCAATCCTGACATAACCAATCAAAAAGGATGCTTGACAAACCCTAGATACCTTGTAGACTAAAGTCTTCAAATCCTCTGCTAGCTTCACAGAATCCTGCAAATGCTGTTCAAATCCACACAACACAATAAAAATACCCTACAGTCTTACAAATTCGATGAACAAAAGGATTCTAAATAAATTTTGTAGCCATTCATTAATCACTATAACGCTGGCAGTAAAGGAAATGTGAAATTTCAATCTACTCTCAACCCTCATTAAATCGATTCTACAATAAATCAAATCAAAGTCATCACGCAGTTTATCAATGCCATAACCATCAATAAGCAATCCACGCTGAAAAACAAAGAGGTTTTTAAATACAAACCACTCCTGAATCTATTCTACACGCTAGATCAAATGCAAATGATATTAATTAATATTCTGCAGACATACATTCCATTTCAACTCACAAATGAACAAAACCATTAACATTCCATAAAAACAGTGTCAAAGGATAAAAACATTACTCTATTTACTGCAAAACACACAATACTGAAGTACAAAGGTTTGGTGTTGAAGGTGGGCCCTGCCCTCAACGCCTGCCAGTCTTAAATCGAAACTTTAAAGGAGATAAACACTGGATCTATTGACAATAATAGAGTTTTTACAGTCTTCTTTGTGTATCCATCACTTAGGGTTTCAAGGTTCATTTTATACTGAAAATACAAAGTAAAACCGACCTTGAAACAAGGATCGATCCAGCTAACAACCCTAGACCTATCTCGGCATATCTGAACCAAAGATGGGATTCAAATCCCTTGAGATTCAAATACTGCTAAAAATAGAGACAACAATGCCTTGAGCACAGGACAACCACGAAACAACACCTGAATAGTCTTCATATGCATCTGGAAAACGATGTGAACCCAAGAGAAACATCTCCACTATGGATAGAATCCCCCAAATCGCTGGTTCAGCCAGCATAAATATTCCTTGGAACGGTGAGACAAGCGTTGATTCGGGTAGCAAAAGACCCCTACATAGAAAAGAACAAAGACTTATTACTTGACCTATTATTAAATGAAACTTAAAAGTTGCATTATACACATAAAAACTAAGCAAAGTAATGAATAAGTAAATAAAAATCACTTACCAAAACCTAGCAATGTTGACCTCCCAAAAAGGCATAATCATGTACAAACAACACTAAATAAGGCTGACTAGCACTTGTTCTCATGTGACTTGAGACTAGAAATATGATGTTGAATAGTCAAAATATGGAGCTAACAGTAGTATCTCATTTGGTCCCATATTATACAATTTTCCAACTATAAGATGGAATTATGTAGCTTTTATAACCAATAGTTTCTTCTGCGATATACTAAATCCTTTTGGTGCATTTACCATAGTCAATAAATGCACAATGTCTTCATAATAATCATCAACCATTTTTACGGATAATAGTTGTGCGTCATGAATACTATCATCTAGACTAGTCGTTTCTTCCCCAATTTCTAACCTTGAGAGATGGTCGGGACCTACATTCAACCTTCCTGGTTTTACAACAATCTCAATGTCGAATTCCTAGAAGAGAAGGAGCCATCAACACATTCCCCACACCCCCCCAACATTTGCTTATTGATGAGGTATTTCAAAGCATAATGATCTGTAAATATCTTAAAGTGACCATCTAATAAATAGTGTCTAAAATTCTAAGGTGCATATACCATGGAAAGTCCCTCCCGCTATGTCATAGTATACTTTTTCTATGCAATCGACAACTTTCTACTAAAAGATGCAATGGCGTGATTGACAAATCCCTCACTTGATTGTGCAAGTATGACTCCCAGCGTGACAAATGATGCATCGACGTGCACATGAAATTATTTCTATCATTCAATAAATACTAAAATAGGTTCTGAGACCATTTTATATTTACCGATTTCAAGACTCTTTTAACATTCTTCATTACACTAAAATTTGACATCTTCCAGGATTTCATGCCTTGTCCACAGTCTGAAGGCTCATCTTGCGACTGATGTCAAATATCTTCTTACTGGTCTTCAACCAGGTGCATCAGCATCCCTGACAAATCCTTTGAATCCAAAATGAAGGTTCTAGATGATTTCTGGGTAGGGGTTTGTTTAAGTCACATGTTTCTGTTAGCCCTAGAAGTTTGTTTAGTATCAATTTATTCTTTACTGGGGTTTTAGGATTCTGCATATAATAGAAGGAGGAATCCCTAACAAAATGTAGTTCACTTTTTGTAATGCACAAGAAATTTTTATTTTTACCTGTAAGAGGGATATGAAAGCCGATGATAAGGGAAATTAAGGTTAGGGGGGATTTTGTTTTTGTGATAGTCTAGTCTCAACGGCCCTGATGATACGCAGGGTCTCCAAGACCCAAAGTCTTGCAATTTTGATGTAATGAAGGCTCCATTCTAATATAATTTTACTTGCTTACAAAAACAAGACTAAAAATAAAATAATTAGACTCCCATGAAAACGTGCCAATGAATACCATAACCATACTAAAAAAATAATATTTTGACAATCTAACATAATTTTGACAATCAAATTTATGATGAAAAAGTTATAATAAAACTATTTAATATACAATAATAGATATGACAAATTATATAGAATAATAATACTTATATAAAAAAAGATTAAATAATTTTGTATTTAATTAATAATATCAATATTAAATATATTAAATAATTTTATATTTAATTTTACCATAAACATGACAAATATATTTTTACCAACCCATTTTTTATAACTATAAAAAATCTATAGATAAAATAACTCATTATTACAAGCAAAATTTTGAGATGAGGCAAAATTAGTGTAAAAACTATGTAAAAAATGTAATATGTGGGTGTGAGAAAATTTGGATAATTTTTTGAAAGATTTTTTATTAATTATATAAAAAATATGTAATGTTATAAAGATTTACAATACTAACAATTAGCAATTATTTAATTCTAATTGATTAACAATTTATATACCAATATAATATAATCTGTGACATGTAGAACAATTGGTGGCGGGGTATGGTTAAGACACCCCTTTAAGTGGAAAGGCCGTCAGTTCAAATCCCATGGATACAAAAAATTCCAACCATGTTAATGGTTGGTGCGGTGCAGGCCAGGTGCGATCCCCGGGTGATTTTGGCGACTTAGATGCCCCTAGTTCGTGGTAACTTAGTGTTGCAGCTGCAACATTTTCCCAAAATTCAAAAAATTTCAGGACCATCCTTTTGCTTATATTGGTTTGATTTTCTTCTTTGATTTGGGTTTAATGACTCTTCAGAAAGACTTTTCCTAATGCCAGAAATGATCCACTACTTGTTTGAGTTTACCATTGTCTTTGAATGCATTTTTTATTGCTTGAGTCGGAAGTTTATTTACTTACGCTCCCGCCGTTGCGGAGAAGTAATAAGCTTTATCTTCGATATTTTTCTTCGATGCATTTTGTCTCAATCGGCTGGCTTTTGGATTCACGTCAGAACAGTTTGTTTCTACGTTCTCCATAGTTGCAGACGGCAGATTATGAAGTCCCCCGATTATTGCATTGACTTTTCAGACCCCGCTTTGTTGTTTCGTCGATCCTTAAGTTTTGGGCTTCCGCCGTTGCAGCTGCAAAAAGCACTATCTTTCCGGTCATTTAGTTGATTTTTCCTCTGATTTATATTTTTCCTATTGCGGGATGTGTTGTCCTTTATGATTCCGTCGTTGCAGCTCCTTATCCTCCTATCGCTCCGACGTTTAGCCTTGCGAGCTCCGATATGTTATCGGCTTCTCCTGGATATCTCGGCGGCTCTCCTAGTTGTTCTACCACCTGACATTGCGAAAGGAGATGTTCTTGTGACCTACGATCCTTTTGTTTATGCTGTCCAATGTTTCTCCCGCCACTTATGGTTGACCATATATATATATGGGGTTGAGGGTTGATTATTCTATTGTTGTTTTGGACTGTCGTGCACTGTCATTTTCGTGCGCTGTAGTTTCGATCGAGCTCGGCACGACCCCCGTTGTCGGTGTACCCCGTTCCCAGGTGGCTCAACCGTGGAAGCTTAACATTTTTGTCCCACCAGATGTGCAGCAATGGCAGGTAGGCTCTTGTACGCCTTACCCTGTTCCGTTTGGCTGAGCGTCTTGATTTTTGTTCTACGGTTAGGTTTTTCACGACCATTTTAAATGGTCCCCGTCGTTTACATGTATATATGCTAGGGGCATGTAGCTTAACTGTCAGTGGGGGAGTGTTGTGGCCCATGGGGTAGTTTTCCTCTACGGCCGTTATGATTTTCGACCCTGCACTCGGTGGTTGGGGAAATTTGTGCAGACGACCGTTACATTGTCTGCACCAGTCTGCCCCGTTTTATGGTAGGTCGTTAGGGGAATTTTTTCATGGACTCATTGTGAATGTTAGACTAGCTTCCCCTCTCATGTTTCCCACATCCTCAAACCACACCGCATTTACCCCGCTATTTAGAAGCGACCCAGTTCACGGTCGGTTTCGAACCCGAGCCGGTGTAGAGGAGGTATAACACTGCACAGCGTTAGATGGATCATAGACGACACATAGGTAGTGCTTTTGTTGAGGCACCCCATTGAAAAAACTTAAATAAGTTCCCCTATCATTCTAAGTAGCAAAATGATCATGGCGCCCATAAAGATCCCGAGGTTTCTTCATTTTAATGTAGATTTTGTTTCCCACTCGAGTCTTGTTGATTAAGCTATTTTCAGTGTTAGACAGGAGTGTTTGCGTGCACATATTTGCTTCATTTAGTTAACTTCCGTCATGTTAAACATAGATGATGTAAAACACTGTACATTATTATCTCAATCTTTGCAACTTATCCGGAAATGGCCTAATGATTACAATTTCATATGTGCCAGGAAGATTCCGAACTCAAAATGTCGAAGCGTTAAAAGAAGAAGGCCCTTGTGGTTGAAGAGGATCCCGACGTTGAAATCATCACCAAGACCAAATATATCTATGAGGACACCAAGTACGTAACTGTGTAGAGCCTGAGTATCAGTGGGGAGACATCTACAGGTTGATCACGCGTTAAGAGGTGCCTGATATAGGCTTTGAGGAAGAAGGCATATACGCAAACATAGAAAGGTCTTCACTAATGAAGATTGCTACAAGACCAGAGCTCTTTCCATGCTCTGAAGTGATTGGGTGGATTTTTCCTAAGGCAGATGTAACCACTATGATTCTTGAGAATGTTGACAAATAAGGCTATGCTACCTATAGCCCAGGATATGTAGCCCTGGCCTACCAGCTGCCAGAAGTACACATATTTTTAACTGAAGATTGGTTGAGAAACATCAGAATGGACCTTGTTGAGACCCTTAAGAGAATGCTGATGCCTGGAAGAAAGTTTAGAACCAGGCCGATGGGATAATATGACACCGCGAGCTTAAGTACCCCGTATAGGTTCATTGCTGTAAAGCTCAACAAAATTTTTGGAAGAGCGCATGGAAAAAGCTTCCAATTGCAGTGGATTCCAATTATTTTTTATGTCGCGACACAGGGGACCATTTTCAACTGGGCCAACATATATAGCGTCAAATAGTCTTTCAGCCTGTATGGCCTCAGCTTTGGGAGGAGTGTCCCGATAGAGGTCAGAATTTTACATGAGCTCAATACTCATTGATTGCATACTATGCAATCAACCTTTCCCCGGCCTAAGGTGCATCTGGGACACGGAAAGAATACCTGTTTACTCCGCATACAAGCCACTGTGGGCTCATAAGTACCACAGTCACTACAGGGAGGTCTGTGAATAGTTTATCATGCCATTGTATACTCTCATTTTCCTGAAAGAATGTGACTGCATGTGAGAAGAGGCATTGCAGGTAATTGAAGAGTATGCAGATTATTACCTGACTAAGGATGGGCTCTACTTTAGAATGTTCGGAGGCTCTAGAGCACCCTCCCTACTGCCCAAATATGCCACAGACTACATCGTTCATAAAGAGGCAGTTAGGAAAGTCTTCCTAGACGGTATAGGAAGCTTTTTATTTGAACATAAGAAGGCTGCATATCCCCCTTTGCCTTTCAAGTTGGGGAGTTATAAGTTTACCAGAGTAAAGAAGGCAGATGAGTTCGTGGAAGAGTTGGAAAAGTTTCATTTTGGTGAAATGCCCTTCCACAGGAATGACTCCCACAACAAGGTTGTTGAACATTGCAAAGAGGCCAATTTTCATTTCGAATACACTCACCATTGGGACAGAGAAGAGTCCATCTTCCGCAATGCATTGAACATAACAGCCTTGAGGAAAAGGTTCAAAAAGAAAATCACCACCAAAGGTGGAAAGGGGCAAGATGAGCAAGAAAAGGCCGATGAAGAAACCAGGAAAAGAAACGAAGAAGCCCAAAGGTTAGCCCAAGAAGTTGAAGGGTGGCTGAAGGGAGAAGAGGAAGAGAAAAGAAGAGCTGCACAAGAGGCAACCAGAAAAGGAGAAGAAGATGCAAGAATTGAAGAAGAAGAAAGGAAAAGGAAGCTTGATGAGGAGCTTCAGAAACAGGAGGTAGAGAGGATGAAGCTGACCCAAACAATGATAGAACAGTCAGCCTCTGAAACAGCTGATATTCAGACCCAGGACGTGGAGAACCCCGATGTGCAGGACCTAGAAGTACCTGTTTGTCAACACACCTGGACAGTCTATGGTCCCCACACTTAGACTGGTACCCTTTGAATAGAAGATAGGGGAAGAAGTCCCTGATTTTAATACTATCTTCTATGACAAGGAAAGAAAGAGGATAGTGAAAAGAACTAAAAAGAAGGTTGAAACAGGGGGTCTGTCCGGGAAGATGATAACGAATATGACTATTGTATACGGGACAGACCGAGATCCCAGATTTACTATTAGGGCAGGGGCTGCATTGATCGATGCTTCGGAGGACAATGTGGAAAAAATAATGACAGATCTGGAACAATCTAAGAAGTCTTCTTCTCAACTGAAAGACACATTAAGAAAATAAAGAGAAGAAAACAGTAAGTTGAAGAGAAAGTTTGAAGACGTGCAAAAGGAGGTGAAGTCTTCAAAGGCTGAACTGCAGGTTCTCCAAGCAGAGAGAAGATCTATGGAGACTACACAAGAGAGTCTAGAGAGAATGTAGCAAGAGTATCAAGAGTTAAGGGCGGAGAAGGAACAACTGCTAGGAAAGATAGAGGACCTAGAGCTGCAAAAGACCACCTTGGAGGCAAGTGAGAGGCAATCTCAGGAACAAGAGACAAAACTTCAAGGGCAGATTACCTCACTAACAACAGCTTTAGAGGAAGCAAAAGAGCAGCAGGTTATTCTCCAACCTTTCAAGGAACATGTGTTGGCACAAAAGGCCAAGATGCTTCAGCTGCAGATGGCAATAGAAGAGGAAAGGTGCAAGGTTGTGCAAGTAGATGGTCAATTGGAGGAGATTCTGGAGACCTCCTCCTATTTTGTTGATAGATATCAGGACATCCTGGAAGTTTTGATAGCAAGGATGGGGAGACTAGAGAATGATGGATAAACTCCTGTAGAGCTGCCCTCGAAAGATAGACAGGCCCTTAAGCAGGATTACGAATTATTAGAGTTTGCTATTAACACGACTGAGGAATTCAAAAAGTCTATCAGAAATACAAAAGGGGCATGTACAGAATTCTTCAGAAGGCTCCTGATTACCTGTAACCAATTCCAAGAAGAAGCTGAGTAGAGAATAGATGCTTTTCCAGACCACAACTTGTTTGTGAAAATTTTGCAGAAAAGGTACCAAGAGGAGGAAGCAAAAATACAGCACATTAAAGCTCTCGACGACCAGACCTTAAGGAATGAAGTAGATCATTCCGCAGTCAGTGTGGAGCTATTAGAAGATCAACTTCGTTTGAGTGCAGCCAGAATTGAAGCCATCAAGAACTAGGCTGCGAAGTTCGAGATAAACATTCATTTTTTGGAACCTTCTGAGTTTGAAGGCATCGCCTCAGAGGCTTTAGCTTGGAAGAAATTTCTGAATGCTCAAGTGGGGCCCTCCTCGTGAATGATTGTTCTCTTTTGTAATATGTAACAATTTTGTAAAAACTTTATGAAAGTGAAATTTTGGGAGGCGAAGAGTTGGGGAATCCCAAGGGTTATTTGTGGGCAGCCCAACAGTCTCATCCTTTTTTTATAAATATAGAGGACTTAGAAGAACAAGGGGCTTTTTTTCCCAGTTAGACAAGTAATGAGATATTGTAAGAAGAACCTCTTTTTTTTGCAATAAAGATTTATTGTTTTCCTGTCGGAGAAAGTTTGGTGGGACATTCAAATGTTATGCTATGGATTGGTGGAAGATGAACTATTTCATTTTCCAACTTTTTGTCCATTAACTGTGAGATCGTTCTAACTTTTAGAGCCTATGTTCTTGTTTGAATGATTTCTGGTTTATTTTGTGAAATTACCACCATGAGTAATGAATGTTGTTCATAAACAATTGGCTATCTGATTGTCTAAATATCTTTAATCATTCATGTGTTGTGGGAAGGAATATCGGCTATCTGTAATTTCTCTTTATAATGCATGTACAATATACATTACTCATAAATAAGTTACAATTTGGCTCCTTGGGGATAGGTAGATAGTTAGTTTTACTTTATTACTGCATATGTGATTTAGATGCTTATGAGTTCTAAGATGAGAGGTAAGAACCTGTGCATCACTTTGTGACTACTCTTTGCATCCTTTATCACCCTGCATTGTTAATTAGGCATGTGCATATCATGCATTAAGTCAAAAATACAAAAATATATACGGTGGACCGGGCCGCAACCGGTAAACCCTTTTAGTTTTGTTACTTGACCTACGGTAGCCGGACCACAAACCGTACAGATTCCCTACACCAAACAGTCATGGGCTAGTTGGGAACGTTGACTGGGGAGAATCCCTTGTTGTTGCTGCCTGCAAATTTCTAGGCCTCAACAGTTTCTGGCGCGAGAAGGAGGGCCACCAGTGCATGGCTGGCCAAGGAAACCTATTTTCCCGAGATTACCCCACCAGCAGATATTTGGAAGCTTTTGACCTAACCCAAGTACTCAGAGTTTGGAAGAACTTGTAGAAGCAGGCTTACATGTTTTGGTTCCACCTTTGAAGCAAGTAAACCCGGTTTCACCTTACGGTGTCCATTACTCAGATTCCTGTTCTTTCACCTTTGCTCATGGCTGGTATAAATGTGAGTCAGCACAACCCACCGCCGACTTGGAGAGCTAGATCACCTTTGAACCTAACACCTCCATTGCATAACCTACCTCAAGCTTTTGAAAAGCTGCTGCCTAAGTTTGATCCCGATGAAAAGATTGCTGTAGATGACCACTTGCAAAGTTTCTATTTAGCAATAGAAGGGCTAAGGACTGGGGAGTATGAGGATGTTGTCTGTATATTGTTCCCACATACCCTTAAAGGGGCAGCAGCATCCTGGTATTTCGGTTTTCCTGCAAACTCTATTCCCAATTGGGACACCTTCGAAAGGATTTTCCGAAGTAAATACGCAGCCCAAAAGGCGCATGCATCACTAATGAAAGGTCTTGGTTTTTTTTAAAAAGAAAAAGATGAGAAGGTACATCATTTCACTCAAAGGTTTTCAACCTACTTAAAGAAATTTTCTGAAACTGACAGACCCTCAGACAAGGTCCTAATTGAATATTATACCTCAGCCCTAGGACCTGAGCTGGCCATGTTTGCCAAAATGAAGGCTCGACCTACGTTGGCAGAGACTTATGAAGAAGCAGAAAGAGTAGAGGCTGAAAAGTAAAGTATAGAAGATTATCCTGAGCTACCTGAAGGAAGAATTGCTAGGAGAAGAGCCTTATTGCTATCTAAACCTGAAGAGAAGCAATCACATGATTTTGAGGGAATGCTAAAAATGATTCAAAAACTCTCCAACCGAATAATAGATCTGGAGAAAGAAAGGGAAGTTCATAAAACTTATAAACCCTACTGCCAAAAAAGGGAGGATAACAACCAATTGAAAATCCCTCCACCAAATTCAGCGTCAATGAATATAACAGAGGTAGGGGGGACAATTTCTGCATTTTTCACCAACAACCTCATTCTGAAAAAAATTGTCCTCAATGGTTAAATTCGAGGACATTGGTAATGAATCAGCTGCTGGAATCTAATTTGACTCTGTAACAGTGGTAAAGAAACAAATAATAACAAGACCATAGAGAAACAAGAAGATGATACCATGTTTTTATGGGATGGTGTCTCGCTTTTCGACACAGAAGAGAGCACTTTTAAATCTGAATACACACCAACAGCAAAAAAAGATATGGACCTGATAATTAAAGACAATGCAATAATTTCGAAGATTAAGAAATTGCAAAAGAATGTCAAGAGACAGATAGATGACAATGTTGAAAATAGAACTACTGTCAACCAGGAAACAGAGCCAATCAACGAGCCTGTCAAACTTGTGGAGGGGCAGATAGCTGTTAATGAAGGAAACACTGAAAAAATTGAGGAGCTTAAAAAAGATGTACCCATTCAAAACCAACCGGGAGAAGAAGACATCGAACCAAGTTGGGAAGAAAAAGCTAAAACCCCGCCTTTTCTTTTGACTCTAGAAGTGTTGAATCATAATGTGCATAATTGCTTAGTAGATTCTGGGTCATCGGTAAATGTTATTCCACTTGAAGTTTGCAACAAGATTAATGGGAAGCCAAAGCCCACAGCCTGGGAAGTAGTGCAACTAGATAGAACAAGTGTCAAAGTAGTGGGAGAAATGAAGAATGTTCTCATACGCTTATTTGAAAATAACAAGATATGTAAATTTATTGACATTATGGTGGCTGACATACCAGATGGATATGGGATTATTCTTAACCGAGATTGGTCTGCCAGGTTAAAGGGTTATTTTGCTTCAGACTGGTCTCATTTATGGTTACCTCATAAGGGTACCCCAAATCAGATTAAAATTTTGAGAGAACCTTACATGAAACATACTGTCACTAAGCTGGGGGAAGGTAATGAATCTGCTAATTCTATTCTGGGAAATTATCTAATGGAACTTGAACTAGGATATCATACCTCAAGAAAGGCCAGTTCTAGAATTGACGCTCAGCCTGAGCTCCTTCAACTTCCTCAGGCTGATAAGGACGACTGTAGACTAGTAGACATGGTTTCGATTTCAAAAATGGTACAATTAGACCATGGATAGGTTATTGGCCTACACTACAGCCTAGCCCTTTGACTCGTAAGATTGAAGAATTGTTAAGGGTGGGCACATTTTTTTCTTTCTTTTTCGCTTTGTACATAAATAAATTGATGTTGTTCTTTTTTTGGTTTAATGCTTTGTTGCTAGTTCTTTTTGTTTTGAATAAAGAGGCAAACTTTTGGTTGCAATGGAAACATCAGGGTTCTTAATTAACTGAAATCTTGAGCAAAAGACTCTGTGTTTAACCAATAGAATGTCTTCTAGTGGGGAATGTTCCTAATTGGCCATGCATTCATTAAAGTCCTACTTAACCCTGGTAAATAACTCAGAATTAAGAGGTCTGGAATACTATTTTGAGGCTCCATCCATTTCACATCTAAAATATCCAAGGGAGTGATAGTGAAGGACCCACTGAAAGGAAGCAAGGTAAACAGTGTATTATATATAAATGATCCCATGCCATGATTTCAAAAAATCCTAAAGGCTATCAAGAGTCAAAACTCCTTAAAGAAACAATGCATATCAAAGCATAGTATCAAAAGCATGAATCTCAAATTGCCAAAAGTTCTTCTCCGTCCGTGGGATGAAAGTAAATTCTTCTCTCACACAAAAGGACACTATGGATAGAGGAGCGTGAATAAAATTCAAAAATAAAGGCAGATGGAGGACTCGAAAGAACTAAAGTTCAAATGGCACAAAAGTGCAATTGGCATGGGAATGGAGAACAAAGGAATAGTGTTGTTTACCATATGTTACAATCCTGTGGTGTCCAAGCTAGAAACTACCTAAGGACATGGGTAAAATAAATCTCACTTATTAGGCCTCAAAAGAGTTATTCAGACTTGCAAATATTTTGAGTATTCCCACTACCCAAAGAATGAACTACTTCTCAATGATTTAAATGCATGGGATTCAACTAGCTTAGGAATACAAGCATTTAGGAGAATTCAACTTTTGAGCTAGACAGTCTTTTACTGGGAAGAAGTTAAGTCAGAAATCTGGGGTTCACCAGGTAGTCGCCAATTGTTGCAGCTGCAACATTTTCCCAAAATTCAAAAAATTTCGGGACCATCCTTTTGCTTATATTGGTTTGATTTTCTTCTTTGATTTGGGTTTAATCACTCTTCAGAAATACTTTTCCTAATGCCAGAAATGATCCACTACTTTTTTGAGTTTACCATTGCCTTTGAATGCATTTTTGATTGCTTGAGTCGGAAGTTTATTTACTTACGCTCCCGCCGTTGCGGAGAAGTAATAAGCTTTAGCTTCGATATTTTTCTCCAATGCATTTTGTCTCAATTATATGGCTTTTGGATTCGCATCGAAACAGTTTGTTTCTACGTTCTCCACAGTTGCGGACGACAGATTATGAAGTCCCCCGATTATTGCATTGACGTTTTAGACCCCGCTTTGTTGTTTCGTCGATCCTTAAGTTTTGGGCTTCCGTTGTTGCGGCTGCAAAAAGAACTATCTTTCCGGTCATTTAGTTTATTTTTCCTCCGATTTATATTTTTCCTATTGCGGGATGTGTTGTCCTTTATGATTCCGCTGTTGCGGCTCCTTATCCTCCTATCACTCCGACATTTAGTCTTGCGAGCTCCGATACGTTATCGGCTTCTCCTGGATGTCTCGGCGGCTCTCCTAGTTGTTCTACCACCCGACGTTGCGGAAGGAGATGTTCTTGTGACCTCCGATCCTTTTGTTTTCACCATCCGATGTTTCTCCCACCGCTTATGGTTGACCATATATATATATATGGGGTTGAGGGTTGATTATTCTCTTGTTGTTTTTTACTGTCGTGCACTGTCATTTTCGTGCGCTGTCATTTCGTTTGAGCTCGCCAGGAGCCCCGTTGTCAGTGTACCCCATTCCTAGGTGGCTCAACCATGGAATATTAACAGTTTTTTCCCACCAGACGCGCAGCAGTGCTAGGTAGGATCTTGTACGCCTTACCCCGTTCCATTTGGCTGAGTGTTTTGTTTTTTGTTCTACGGTTAGGTTTTTCACGACCATTTTAAATGGTCCCTGTCGTTTACATGTATATATGCTGGGGGCATGTAGCGTAAATGTCAGTGGGGGAGTGTTGTGGCCCATGGGTTAGTTTTCCTCCGCGGTCGTTATGATTTTCGACCCTGCACTCGGTGGTTGGGGAAATTGGTGCAGATGACCGTTATGTTGTCTACACCAGTCTGCCCCGTTTTCTGGTAGGTCGTTAGGGGAAGTTTTTCATGGCATCCCTGTGAATTTTAGACTGGTTTCCCCTCTCATGTTTCCTACATCCTCAAACCACACCGTGTTTACCCCGCTGTTTCGAAGTAACCCGGTTCACGGTCGGTTTCAAACCCGAGCCGGTCTAGAGGAAGTATAACACTGCACAACGTTAGACGGATCATAGATGACACATAGGTAGTGTTTTTGTTGAGGCGCTCCATTGAAAAAACTTAAATAAGTTCCCCTGTCATTCTACATAGTGAAATTATCATGGCGCCCATAGAGAGCCCAAGGTTTCTTCATTTTAATGTAGATTTTGTTTCCCACTCAAGTCTTGTTGATTAAGCTATTTTCAGTGTTAAACAGGAGTGTTTTCATGCACATATTTGCTTCATTTTATTAACTTCCATCATGTTAAACACAGATGATGTAAAAAACTGTACATTATTATCTCAATATTTGTAACTTATCCAGAAATGGCCTAATGATTACAATTTTATATGTGCCAGGAAGATTCTGAACTCAAAATGTCGAAGCGTCAAAAGAAGAAGGCCGCTGTGGTCGAAGAGGATCCCGACGTTGAAATCATCACCAAGACCGAATATATCTATGAGGACAGCAAGTGCGTAACTAGTGTAGAGCCTGAGTATCAGTGGGGAGACATCTACAGGTTGATCACGCGCTAAGAGGTGCCTGATATAGGATTTGAGGAAGAAGGCATATATGCAAACATAGAAAGGTCTTCACTGATGAAGATTGCTACAAGACCAGAGCTCTTTCCATGCTCTGAAGTGATTGGGCAGATTCTGCCCAGGGCAGATGTAACCACTATGATTCTTGAGAATGTTGATAAACAAGGCTATGCTGCCTATAGCCCAGGATATGTAGTCTTGGCCTACCACCTGCCAGAAGCACAAATATTTTTAACTGAAGATTGGTTGAGAAATATCAAAATGCACCTCGTTGAGACCCTTAAGAGAATGCTGATGCCTAGAATAAACTTTAGAACCAGGCCGACAAGAGAATATGACACCGCGAGCTTAAGGACCCCGTACAGGTTCATTGCCTTCATGCTCAATAGAATTTTTGGAAGAGCGCATGGCAAAAGCTTCAAATTGGAGTGGATGCCAATTATTTTTTATGTCACGACACAAGGGACCATTTTCAACTGGGCCAACATAGTGTCGAATATTCTTTCAGCCTGTATGGCCTTAGCTTTGGGAGGAGTGTCCCAAAAGAGGTCAGAATTTTACATGAGCTCAATACTCATTGATTTCATACTATGCAATCAACCTTTCCCCGGCCTAAGGTGCATATGGAACAGGGAAAGGATACCTGTTTACTCCGCATACAAGCCACTGTGGGCTCATAAGTACCACAGTCACTACAGGGAGGTCTGTGAACAGTTTATCATGTCATTGTATACTCTCATTTTCCTGAAAGAATGCGACTGCATGTCAGAAGAGGCATTGCAGGTAATTGAAGAGTATGCAAATTATTACCTGACTGAGGATGGGCTCTACTTCAGAATGTTCGGAGGCTCTAGAGCACCCTCCCTACTACCCAAATATGCCAGAGACTACATCGTTCATAAAGAGGCAGTTAGGAAAGTCTTCCTAGATGGAATAGGAAGCTTTTTATTTGAACATAAGAAGGTTGCATATCCCCCTTTGCCTTTCAATATGGGGAGTTATAAGTTTACCAGAGTAAAGAAGGAAGATAAGTTCGTGGAAGAGTTGGAAAAGTTTCATTTTGGTGAAATTCCCTTCCACAGGAATGACTCCGACAACAAGGTTGCTGAACATTGCAAAGAGGCCAATGTTCATTTCGAATACACTCACCATTGGGATAGAGAAGAGTCCGTCTTCCGTAGTGCATTGAACATAACAGCCTTGAGGAAAAGGTTCAAAAAGAAAATCACCACCAAAGGTGGAAAGGGGCAAGATGAGCAAGAAAAGGCCGATGAAGAAACCAGGAAAAGAAACGAAGAAGCCCAAAGGTTAGCCCAAGAAGCTGAAGGGTGGCTGAAGGGAGAAGAGGAAGAGAAAAGAAGAGCTGCACAAGAGGCAGCCAGAAAAGCAGAAGAAGATGCAAGAATTGAAGAAGAAGAAAGGAAAAGGAAGCTTGATGAGGAGCTTCAGAAATAGGAGGTAGAGAGGATGAAGCTGACCCAGACAGCGACAGAATAGTCAGCCTCTGACACAGCAGATATTCAGACCCAGGACTTGGAGAACCTCGATGTGCAGGACCCAGAGGTACCTTCTGTCAGCACACCTGGACAGTCTATGGTCCCCACACTTAGACCGGTACCCTTTGAACAGAATATAGGGGAAGAAGTCCTTGATTTTAATACTATCTTCTATGACAAGGAAAGAAAGAGGATAGTGAAAAGAACTGAAAATAAGGTTGAAACAAGGGGTCTGTCTGGGAAGATGATAACGGATACGACCATTGTATATGGGACAGACCAAGATCCCATATTTACTATTAGGGTAGGGGCTACATTGATCCATGCTTCAGAGGACAATGTGGAAAAAATAATGACATATCTGGAACAATCTAAGAAGTCTTCTTCTCAACTGAAAGACACATTAAGAAAAGAAAGAGAAGAAAACAGTAAGTTGAAGAGAAAGTTTGAAGACATGCAAAAGGAGGTGAAGTCTTCAAAGGCTGAACGACAGGTTCTCCAAGCAAAGAGAAGATCTATGGAGACGGCACAAGAGTGTCTGGAGAGAATGCAGCAAGAGTATCAAGAGTTAAGGGTGGAGAAGGAACAACTGCAAGGAAAGATAGACGACCTAGAGCTGCAAAAGACCACCTTGGAGGCAAGTGAGAGGCAATCTCAGGAACAAGAGACAAAACTTCAAGGGCAGATTACCTCACTAACAACATCTTTAGAGGAAGCAAAAGAGTAGCAGGTTAATCTCCAACCTTTCAAGGAACATGTGCTGGCACAAAAGGCCAAGATGCTTCAGCTGCAGATGGCAATAGAAGAGGAAAGGTGCAAGGTTGTGCAAGTAGATGGTCGATTGGAGGAGATTCTGGAGACCTCCTCCTATTTTGTTGATAGATCTCATGACATCCTGGAAGTCCTGACAGCAAGGATGGCGAGACTAGAGAATGATGGAGAAACTCCTGCAGAGATTCCCTCGAAAGATAGACATGCCCTTAAGCAGGATTACGACTTATTAGAGTTTTCTATTAACACGGCCGAGGAATTCAAAAAAGTTGTCAGAAAGACAAAAGGGGCATGTACAAAATTCTTCAGAAGGCTCCTGATTATCTATAACCAATGCCAAGTAGAAGCTGAGCAGAGAATAGATGCTTTTCTGGACCACAACTTGTTTGTGGAAATTTTGTAGAAAAGGTACCAAGAGGAGGAAGCAAAAATACAGCACATTAAATCTCTTGACGACCAGACCTTAAGGAATGAATTAGATCATTCCACAGTCAGTGTGCAGCTATTAGAAGATCATCTTCGTTTGAGTGTAGCCAGAATGGAAGCCATCAAGAACCAGGCTGCGAAGTTCGAGATAAACATTCATTTTTTGGAACCTTATAAGTTTGAAGGCATCGCCTCAGAGGCTTTAGCTTGGAAGAAATTTCTGAATGCTCAAGTGGGGCCCTCCTTGTGAATGATTGTTCACTTTTGTAATATGTAACAATTTTGTAAACACTTTATGAAAGTGAAATTTTGGGAGGCGAAGAGTTGGGGAAGCCCAAGGGTTATTTGTGGGCAGCCCAACAGTCTCATCCTTTTTGTATAAATATAGAGGACTTAGAAGAACAAGGGGATTTTTTTCCCAGTTAGACAAGTAATGAGATATTTTAAGAAGAACTGCTTTTTTTTGCAATAAAGATTTATTGTTTTCCTGTCGGAGAAAGTTTGGTGGGACGTTCAAATGTTATGCTATGGATTGGTGGAAGATGAAATATTTCGTTTTCCAGCTTTTTGTCCATTAACTGTGAGATCGTTCTAACTTTTAGAGCCTATGTTCTTATTTGAATGATTTCTGGTTTATTCTGTGAAATTACCACCATGAGTAATGAATGTTGTTCATAAACAATTGGCTATCTGATTGTCTAAATATCTTTAATCGTTCATGTTTTGTGGGAAGGAATATCGGCTATTTGTAATTTCTCTTTATAATCCATGTACAATATACATTACTCATAAATAAGTTACAAATTGGCTCCCTGGGGATAGGTAGATAGTTAGTTTTACTTTATTACCGCATATGTGATTTAGATGCTTGTGAGTTCTAAGACGAGAGGTAAGAACCTGCGCATCACTTGTGACTACTCTTTGCATCCTTTATCACCCTGCATTGTTAATTAGGCACATGCATATGATGCATTAAGTCAAAAATACAAAATATATACGTTGGACCTGGCCGCAACCGGTAAACCCTTTTAGTTTTGTTACTTGACCTACGGTATCCGGACCGCAAACCGGACGGATTCCCTACACCAAACAGTCACGGGCTAGTTGGGAACGTTGACTGGGGAGAATCCCTTGCTGTTGCTGCCTGCGAATTTCCAGGCCTCAACACTTAGCCTATGGAAAACCTTCTAGTCACAGGGTTCTTTCCATTATCCAACAAAAAAACAATTTCTATACTGATATAAATTGGTATAAATCATGAGGCATTGATGAAAACGATATTTATGGAAAACCTTCTAGTCATAGGGTTCTTCCCATTATCCAACAAAAAAACAATTTATATACCGATATAAATTGGTATAAATCATGAGGCATTGATGAAAACTATATTTTGTAGAACATTCATAATGTCAAAAATAGTATTACTTTTATGTTTAAAGAGAAACTGTGGTGTGAGAAAAATTTAGCGGTTAAGAGAAAATTAAGATACTATAAGGAGGTCATTAATCCTAATTTGGAAGATGAGAAGTATCTCTCAGTATAACTAGCTCATGGAAGAAAAAAATATTAGAACAAACTCTCATAAACACCATATTGAAACAGGGCAATGGTCTATTCCTAAAACTTCATGGGAGGAAAAGGTTTTTCATGTCTGTGAGTTTATGAGCATTGAGGATGAAAATCACTTTCTTTTAAAGTGTTATGCTTACACCCACATTAGATCTGAGTTTCATAGTATTTTTTACAATACAAACCTTTATAACCTCCCAACTTGCAAAAAATTTAGTGAGCTTGAAAAGCTTCCTAAATAACGTTTTGAACATAGGAACAAGATTTTAAAGTAAACCAAGTATTATCTTTCTTATGCTATGATAGACCAAAGTTGGTTTTAGCAGATGTTAATCGTCATCATCAAAATCTTACACTAACTTAACTAATTATAAACTATTCAATTTTTACTCTCTAATCTATTTATAATATTACTATATAAAAAACTAATAAAAAAATACTGTATATTACTATATAAAAAATTAATAAAAAATCAAAAAAAATGTAAATGTAGAAATGGTTAACCTAACCATATTTGGCTTAAAAAAGATAATAAATAATACAACTTCCCAAAAAAATTAACCTATATAAAAGATTAATAAAAAATCAAAAAAATGTAAATCTAGAAATGGTTAACCTAACCATATTTGGCTTAAAAAAGATAATAAATAATACAACTTCCCAAAAAAAAACAAATAACAATATATTGTTGTGCAATGCTATAATCACCCAAAAGCATAACTATACTAAATATGTGAAAGGAGAGAAGCTGTTCCCTATATTTAAAAAAAAAATTACTATAAATACAAGGCCCAAAAGCATAACTATAATAAATATGGGAAAGGAGAGAATTTTTTCCAACAAATGACTATAAATACAAGGCCCAAAAGCATACCTATAATAATTATGGGAAAGGACAGAAGTTTTTCCCTATATTAAAAAAATGATTCTAATTACAAGGCCATATGATGTATGTCATTAACATAATGTTATTTAAAGTATCTTAAACACAATAAAAAAAAAAGTTAGAATAACAAACACCATGAAAAATTTAAAGATTCATATTTTTATTAATATGTAAAAAAATTAGTGAATTTTATTAGTTTTGAAAGTTTTAATCACAAAATATTTGGTTATAGTTTTTTAAAATTATTTAAATTTTTAATAATTTTATTTACTTTTTATATCATTTTGATGATTCTTAGAATAAAATATTTTTATATTATAAAATATAAGCCAATATTCCTCGTCCTCGTCGTAAGACTCCTCGTCAAGCAATGGCACCGATTCGTAGTCCCCTCTTCTGGTCACATTACAAGTCCATATCCCTATCGTAGTCCTTCTCCTCTTACTTGAGGACATTGGGGTATAAAAAATCATGCCCTATTCTGGAGAACATTAGCAGCAAAATCGTTATGGAGACTAGAACAGAGCCCATATACATTGTGGTAAAGGATAATGATCTCAAAGTACTGTAGTGACTCCAAAATAGTTGAATGGTTTAGAAACCCCATAAAATCTCATAAAAATGGATCAATAAGGTGAAAAACTTTGGTATTGGCCTTTCCACTGGAAGGAAATTGGTCTACGTGGAAAATCGGTAATGGGAAAAGGGCCAGAATTGGTGAGAATCTGTGTGAAAGGGAAGGGGAGGAATACATGTTGTCATATAACTTAATCATACATTTAAGAGCCCAAAAAATTCATGTTTTATATGATGCACAATCGCAACAACCTTAACAGAGGGAAAGATCGAGATGGAAATCAATGCAGGACATGGGACTTGATGGAGAAGAAAGGGATTTGAATAGATACGTGAGAAAACATGTATCGAGTTATGTTCATATAGATGAGGACACACAGGATAAGATAATTAGGACCAAGAATGTAGTGATTGGGGAATTATCAACAAAAAATGGATATGAAGTTGCAAGTAATGAATTGCCTGAAGGAGAAAAAATATGGTAATGGGACAAAATATGGAGAATTCACAATCCATTGAAAACCATTCTAACTTGGTGGCTAGCATTAAGAAAGAAATTGCTAACATGGGAGATTCTCTGAAAAAAACGTTTTCAAGGACTAGGCATAATTGTATTGTGCAAATCACATGAATAACATACCTCTGATTTGCTCAATTCTTGTCCTTATGCAAGAGACATTTGGAACTCTACCTCAAAAACTCTCTCCAATGATAGGACATATGCAAGAAGCAATGGAACTTTGGAACAAGGAACATAAGAATGGTGGAAAAATGATGGATTGCGATGCTATGATGCTTTCCCTGATCTGTTTGTGTGCAGTATATGGGAAGTTTGAAATAAAGAAACTTTTCAGAACATATAGGTTCCTTCTGACATCAAATATTCACTATTATTGCAAAAAACATAGGAGCATGAAACCATACCTAACCCAAGCAAGATACATGTGATAGTAACCCCAGACATAAACAAGAGCCTCCCATGGGCGTTTTTCAATGGATCAGGTCAAGGTAAACCATTACTTAGAGGAACGAGAGGTGTCATATACCTTTCAGAATCCATAAAACTATGTATTAAAGTTTCTCGAGGAGGAGCGACCAACAACATAGCATAATTAGAAGCATTATGGGTAGTCCTCAAGATATCTAAGAGCAAGCAAGTTCCAAACATACAAATTTATGGTGACTCTAAAATGGTGATAGATTGGGAAAAAGGGAAACATAATATCAGAGCTCCACATCTATTATACCTACTAGATGAAATTAGATCATTGAGGTCCTCCTTTGAATTGGTATCTTTTTCACACATATACAAAGAAATCAATTCAGAGGCAGACTTTCTATTAAAAATGGCATTAGAAATTCAACTAGGAATTATTGAAATGGAGGAACACATTAATGGTCAGGGCATCAAATCATTTACAATTATCTAGCACAAGGTTATGTTTTGTTTCATGGAGATGAAAGGAAAGAAAATTTCAAGAGACAAGCAACAAAAGGATTTTTCATGAGATGAAAATGATGTAGCTGTCAAGGCAGTACAAATGATGTAATCTCAATAGAGCAGTCATTGTTTATTCTATGAATAATTTTCTTTTTTCTAAGGAAGAAATATATATATATATA
>LPNX010298883.1:82583-103790 GCA_001517045.1 Pseudotsuga menziesii
TTCCCCTTGGTTTAATACTTGACTTATCTGCAAAGTAAACTATGCCATCTATTGTTTCATTCAGTTCTTCAAAACAGTCTTTTCTAAATGTCATGTGTGATGTTGCACCAGTATCAAGCAGCCAACAATCTTTGTAAGATGAAAGTGAAGTCATTTCATTAAATCCAAGATTACAATGTGCAACAATACAAGAATCAGAAGATTTACTAGCATCTTGATTTTTACTGTCATCTTTCTTCTGGTTATGCTTGTCTTTGATGGAGTCCCACGAAGCCCAACACTGATCTGATGTGTGCCCAGTCTTTCCACAACGCTTGCACTGCAAATCTGATATTTGGTTGAAGTTTTTTCTGCCCCCTCTGCCTCTAAAGTTTCTTCTTCTTCCTGGTCCTCTCTCGCTGCAATCTCCCTTGGAAGGGTCTTTGGATTGGTCTTTGCCGGCAAGGGCAGCACCAATACTAGATGCCAAAGATAGCATCTTTACAACTGTTAGTGTAATTTACAATAATGAACTTGATATGACAAAGAGAAATAGAAAAAATAAGAACCTTGCAGGTCTACAGTCTCTGCCAAGGTGATTTACAATCTCAACTTCGGGTTTTAAAGATGATACAATGACAGAGAAAATATTACAAACAACAGTCAACAATTATCTCAGCTCTTCAAAACTTTATGCAGTCAACATGATGGGAAGTCTCAGCAATCTTGTTTCACATAGAATGTGATCACAACTTCAGTCTTCAAGTGGATGTTTGTAGCAATATTTATATTCGGCCTCCATGCACTTCACAAGCAGTCTTGAGGGAGAGCACCAGCTCGATTACAATATTCAGGTGGATATGAGCAACTTCAGGAAAATGGAAGTAATTTACAACAAACACCAACAGTATTCTATTGTATCTATCACTCAAGCTCAAGGCACAGCTTCAAATCGAAAGGAGAAAACACAGCACTCACATACATTCTAACTCAAAGCGTTAATAAAGCAGTCATGGGCATCTTCAATACACAACAACCATATGAAAATACCAGTCACAACTCTTACAAACTCGAACCACGAGAAGCCACTCGTATGAGAAATTTTGCACACTATTCTTCAATGCAAAAGATTAGGGCAAAAATTAGGGTTTTTGTATTTCAATGAACAAAAACATTTTACCTCCATGCTCATAGATCACAGCAATACCTCTGATAGGTATTAGAGCAGTCTTCCAGTGGCAGCAGTCTTCAAGTCGCAGTCAGTATTTAGCTCAACATACCAGCAATCTTCAACATTCACAACGATGCAGCAATCCTCACAGCAGTCGGTATTCAGCTCCAAAACTCACGCAGAAAAATATATGATCAGTCTTCACTGACAGCAGCATGTATACACCATTATTCTCCAACGCAGTATATATATCAGTCAGCAATATCACAATATCATTCAACCACTGATAGGTATTATAATACCACTGATAGTTATTATATCACAATATCATTCAACGAGAGAATGTAGTCTTCACGCTGTCTTCAGCAGTCGCAGCAACTCCACGCAGCAAAACATAGGTTCCAACGCAGGCTCTTCATGCTCTGGCTCAGTCTTCAGGCAGTCTTTAATACACAGTCCACTCTCTGAGGGAGTCTTTAATACACAGTCCACGCACAAGGATATGTAGGATATATATCAATACACACAGATTTGCAGTGCCTTATCAGATGGTAACTGAAGCATATATACTCAAGCTCCACAGCAATATCAGACTTCGCTATTCATCCTCCGGGGAATCGAACAGGCGATCTGATAATGGTCAATTCGTGGCTATAAATCAGCGGATTTACATGCGTGGAATGCCATTAATGGCCTCGGCTGCCTTTCTACTAGGGTTAATCGGCTGATTTACAGCTGTTTTAAAGATGGGAATGTTGTTTTCTAGACTGTTCGCTTCACTCTTCGGAGACGAGGAGGCTCGCATTCTCGTCCTCGGCCTCGACAATGCCGGGAAAACAATGATTCTCTATCGGCTGCAGATGGGAGAAGTGGTTTCCACTGTTCCAACAATTGATTTAATGTTGAAATGGTCCAGTATAACAACATCAAGTTTCAAGTGTGGGATTTAGGTGGACAAACCAGTATCAGGCCCTATTGGCGGTGTTATTTTCCAAACACTCAGGCGGTTATCTATGTTGTTGATTCGAGTGATACTGACAGATTGGTCACAGCCAAGGATGAATTGGATTCTATTTTGGAGGAGGAGGAACTGAAGGGAGCGGTTGTAGTCATTTCAGGCTGAAACTTCACCGTACAGACTGCCAGAAGCACTGTTCTTCATGGCTTCATGCTAGTGCGACTCCACGCAGAATTAGGGTTAGTGCTGAAGCAATGCTGTGCATTGCAAGGAATGTAAGGGAATAATCAACACGCAGGCCAATCACAGGTAGTGAGATGCCAAAATTAGGTAAGTTGGCAGCAAAATAATTCAACAGCTTTTGCAGAGGAAAAGAGTGAGCAGTCTGGCAGCTAGGAGGGTACAGACTATGCACTAGGCAGAATTACAGAATGCCAGAACAACATGCAGCAGGCAGGATTTATGGCAGCGCTCTGATACCACATGTTAGGTATAACTCCCGATTCACTATTATTCCAATGCCAATGCAAATATTTATACAGTGCATATGGCGGTTGTGTTTCACCTTCCGCCCAACCTTTTCGGCTTCCTACAGTTTTATTTATTTACAATATATAACCCTAACGGATTATATTCTGACAGAGAATTTATCTCTTGAGAATAAAAAATTTAACTCCATGTTCTGTAAATGATGTCAGGAGCTAGTCCCCCCTATAGGAACAAGGATGTATCAATTCCAACAGAAATTGAAGGCTTTAAAAGAAAATATCTACATGTGGAAGAAACAAGGCTTTGGAAACAGTTTTTAGGGAAAAAATAGTCTGACAAACAGACTAGAAGGGATTCAAAGGAAAGTCATGGAGGAAGGTTATGAGAAAGATATTAAACAATGGAAGAATTACATGCTCACCCATTTGGATGCAAGGGAACGATAGGAAGAAATATATTGGAAGAAAAATTCAAGGAACTAATGGTTCTAGGACGAAGATCGTAATACTAAATTCTTCCACAACATAGTGATACAAAACAAGAAACGATCGAAGATTCATAAGATAAGGAAGAATGATGGAAGTCATGAAGAGACTAGAGAGGATATAGAAGAAGAACGGGTTAAGCACTTAAAAAATGTCATGATATAGGATCAATCAAATAGGAAACATGATATCATAAAAATTACTCGACTCATACTGATGGTGGTCACTCAGAAGCACAACGAGATGCTGACAAAACCCATAGATATTCAATAGGTCGAGGAGGAAATGCACCAAATGACACTTGGAAAAGCTCCAAGACCATATGGATTTATGACAAAGTTCTTTCATTATCTATGGGATCTCATCAAACAAGAAGTGTGGGAAATTGTAGAAAAAACTCGATAAGCTCATGGAGTCGTAAGGGCCTTCAATGTGACCTTATTTAATCTTATCCCCAAGTCGGAGGGAGAAGACACGCTCAGTAAGTTCAGACTGATAGAATTATGTAATTTCATATACACGATAATCTCTAAAGTGGTTTCTAATAGATTAAAACCAATCCTTCCCATATTGATTGGCCCAAAGCAATAAGGGTTTGTTGATGGAATAAAAATATTGTATGGAATCATTCTTTCCCATGAAGCCATTCATTCCCTAAAAATCACCAAAAATCAAGGTATCTAGGTTAAGCTATGTTGATGTAATTGTAACTTCGGAATGTATTCATCCGTATATCTTATGTATTGTACCCCAATGTTTATTCCAAGATATATCTATAATGTATTTGAGTCTTGTCATACCCCTATTTTTACTACAGGAATTTTCTATAATGTAAACAAGTCATGTGAAGTCATTGTGGGTAACCCTCCTATTGGTCAATGGTTAAAGTCCCCACAGTTGTAGGGCCCTAGGGTTATTAGACTATCCTAGAGAAGTCGACCCTAGGTGAGTCATTGTAAGTTGGGGCAATAGTCCCCACCGTTGTGTTAAGGATAACCCTCCTTGTTGGTCGGAGGAAGAAAAGTCCCCCCAAGTTGTGGGGCACTAGGGTTATTAGACACTCCTAGAGATGTCGGCTCTAATAAGTAATTATTAAATGAGGCCGACATGTTTGAGTGGGTTTAAAGTGAACAAAAGAATATAAATAGAGAGTGAGCCTCTCTATTTAACAAACACACTCACTCATTGGGGCGCATGAGTGAGAGAGAATACACTGGGATCAGAGAGAGAGACTACTGTTGTCGGGAAATCATCTTTATGTTTTCAGGTTTTACTTTTGGTGTTGATTCTATCTTCGAGGAAGTTGCAGGTTTTTATCCTTTATGGTTTCCCCGAGGAAAATTCTTTGTGTCTCTTGTCTCTTGTGTTTTACTGCTGTGCATGTTATTCTCTCAGTTAAAGATCCTAAGATCATAATGCTAGCTTGAATGATAAAAATCTAACACGGTATCAGAGCTAACCTGAGAAGAAGACACTATGCAGCTGCAGAAGCTAGGGCTTCTTAATTTTTGGGTCTCTCTCCAAAATCCATCAGCAAAAGTATGCTAGGATGACTCTCCATTGAAGGGCGCATTTTTCTGTCGAAGCGGAATTCAATTCTGAGCATTTTCAGTTTTCGATGCGGGAAATTAGGGCTTCTTACAGAAGAGGAATTTTTCAGTGATCCCAGCATAGGATTTCTCTCCTCATCAAAATTGAAGTTTAGAGACCTGGATCAAGTTTTTTGGTTGGTTGAAACTCCAGGAAATTCAAACCCTAGTTTGACCCTGGGTTGGAAAAACCATAAAATACTAAAACTAGTACGTTTTGGTACATTCTCTATATCTCGGGATTAGAAAAGGCCCAGGAGATTCAAATTGCAAATGTCGAAGCTAAAATCCTGATTTACACTGTGTCCAAAATTCAGCCTCATATTCACCAGGTCTCAGAGATATGATCCCTCCAAGTTAGGGTTCCAGCCTCTTCCAAGATTCATCCCTAAACAGGACACATGGGGAGAATTGCTATATATTGGGCTAGAAAGGTCCAAATGAAATTCCTAAATATTTTCCAAAAAGGACATAGACTTTAATTTCTTTGATCCAAATTTTAGACCCAGAAGATGAAACATTGACACATGGCAGTCCATACAACTTCATTGTTTTGGATAGTCCTATAACAGGTCACCTTGGGAAAAGGATCATAAGTCCCAATTGATGAAACCATTTATGATGAAACCTGTGGTGTTGGAATAGGGACATGTGAGGCTACCTTAGTAAAAAGTTTCAGACACATAGGACAGTAATTTTGGAGATACCACAGAAATAGTAACATGCATTTCTGTAGAAGAAATTGGAAAACTAGGGCTTCCTGTTCCGAGAGCTTCCCTCCATTGTTTTCAGAAAAGGAGTACATTGTAAAACTCACCTTGAAGAGATATATCTTTCTATCTAATCATATCTGAAATATTCCAAGTTTTTAAAATTAGGGTTTCTCTGACAAACCCTAGATCAGCGAGCTCCAGAACCAAAACAGACACCTCAAATTAGTAAGATCTAATCTTTTGCTATTTTCATTTGAGGTTCTCATTTCAAAGTGATATATCACATCAGCTTGATGATAAGCTTGGTGAAGATGACAAATTCCAAGCATGGAAATATATGATCTCTCTGAAGAAAATGAATTGGACACCTACATGAGTAGAGAGGTTCCAGTTCCAGAGGGAGATGAGGCTAGAAGCCTTACACAAGAAGAACTTGGTCAAGGCCAAGAAGATCATTGTTGATTCAATCACGGATCAACTTGTACCACAAGTGTCTTACCTAAAGACACTGAAGATGTTTGAATCCTTGACCAAGTTATTTGAAGGGAAGAACATATATCAGAATATGACTTTGAGAAAACAATTGAAGAATGTGAAGATCTAGAATGCAAAGACCATATAGTCATACCTTACGGGGTCTCTCAAATTAGAGAACAACTTGAAGCGGTAAAAGAAGAAGTGAAGAATATAGAAGTGGTGATAGCCACCTTGAATGGCCTCCCAAGATCATGGGATTCATTCATTCGAAGAATGTGTGCTAGAAGGAAATGATTACTTTCAGCAGACTCTAGGAAGAGCACACACAAGAAGAAGCTCAACTAATAATAAGAGAAAAGAAGATGGGAGCAACTGAAGATCAAGCTCTCACCATCCAAAGAAGATCCCTCAAGCAATAAGGAATATGAAGAACTCAACTCTTGAAGAACCTCTTATCCACTTTAGCATTTGGATAAGAAATGATGCTATTATGAATGAAGAAGATGATGAAGCTGAAGGCTCAAGAAGGAGTCTACCCATGAAACAAATTAAGATAAGTATTCAATTGTCATTTCATGATATTGTTTTGTTATGCGTTTGTTTATATTTAGTTAATGTATTATGCATGATAGAATGTTTTCATTAATGACAGTATACTACTAATATGCATGTGATGGGTAAGTAGCTCATGGTGCTATACAACTCTCCATTGCTACTTATCTAGAATGAAACCTCTTTGCTGACATATTGGATTAGTACACAATCTCAATGTTGTCCTAGTGGAGATGGAAGGAATCTAGAAATTTTTTGAGATATGGATGAATGTTGTATTGGCTAAAGTAGTTGCATGATCATATATTTATGCATAAGAATTTTCCAGTATGAATATTCCTTATAAAATGTTTTTAACCATACAAATGCATTTGACTTGTAGGAAAGATCGCATACATAATCGCCTACAAGAAAAGAAGAATGAGACTTGTTCCGAAGAACAAGTGATGATAGTTCAAGATGAATAATAATATGACGAATGCAGCGACATCATTGATGCAGAACCTTCCAGCCATGAAGAAGTAACCAAGAAGAAAGGGAAGACCAGTTCAAGAATAATGATGTCTAGGATGCATTATCGATACATGAAGGAAGTTCGTAGTTCCATCATGCAGTAGATGGAAAAATTGTGGGATACAAGGCATAGAATACAAAGAGACATTTGCAGCCAATGGGAGTTGAAACACATGATAGGCAAATAAAAGAAGGCCTTGTATGAGTTCAGAAGACACCCATGGGATAACACATACATGATGAGCTTGATGAAGATCTTAACCTTTGCTACAAGGTTGATAAAGGATGACAATATCACAGATGGGTATGAGAAGAATGCTTTCAAGGATAGAGTATCTTGGTATCCAATAACCCTAGATGGATACATAGAATATTAGTAGCAGAGGAAGCTACTTGTCACTCCAGTACAGAATGTTTCAGTGCATAGAGTACGGAAGACAGAGGGAGTATGATGCTTCAGAGGGAGTGACTGCAGAAGATCCTAAGGTTCGACATGGTACAATAGGATGGATAGATTACTGATGACTCTAGGCTTTACTGAGAGTAAAGTGGATTCCAACCTTTGGTTCAAGGTTGAAGGCGCAAGACCAGTGATGATCCTGTTATGTGTCGATGCACTATTTTATAGGCATGGAGGTGTGAACAAGGGAAGTATGCAGTAGAGATCCTGAAGAGGTTTAGGATGATGGAATGCAAGGCCATGACCACACATATGGCATCAAACATGAAGCTATTGAGTGATGCTTCATTAGAGACGGTTGATGCTACGATGTATCATCAGATTATTGGGTCCTTGATGTACCTGATGAATACGAGACTAGATATTTGCTTTGTTGTGAACACATTGAGACATGTTCACTTGATGGTTGCAAAGCATGCAGTAAGGTACCTGAGGGGTATAGTTGATTATGGGCTCAAGTATGAGGCGAATCAAAATATTAACCTGGAAGGTTATGTTGATTTAGATTGGGCAGGCAGTGCACTTCAGGGTGTTGCTTCAGTTGGGATCATGTGTGATCTCTTGGTTTATCAGGAAGCAATCCTATGTGGCACCGAGTACAGCTGAAGCAGAGTATGTCGCAGCTTGTTTAGCTAGCTTTGAGGCAGTATGGCTGAGGAAGCTACTATCTGATTTATTTGATGTCCAGATGGATACTACTTGTACACATTGTGACAAATAGAGTTGCGTGAAGTTGTCATAGAATCTAGTGTTCCATGACAAGTCGAAGCATATCAATATCAAGTTTCACTATATCAAGGATATGGTATAGAGGGGAGCAGTGAAGCTCCAGTATGTTGTGACATATGAATAGATAGCTGATTTGTTGACAAAGCCATTGGCTAGGGTGAAGTTCGAGTACTTCAGGAAGAAGCTTGGTTTTCTCCAGATCGAGGTTCGTTACAAGGGGAAATGATGAGACCTAGAGCCATTCTGACATGGTGAGAGGATTGGTTGCTTCCATGGTTAGATGTAAGGGCTGAGCCATTCTGTCATGGTGAGAGGATTGGTTCCTTCCATGTCAGATGTGAGTGCTGAGCCATTCTGATATGACTGTAGGATTGGTTCCTACATGATTAGATATAAGGGCTATTTCCATTATTGGAATGGAGCTGCTTGGTGAGGTACCAGGAATACTCGGTCTAGGACTGAGGGCCATTCTGATATGACCGTGAGATGTGTTCTCACATGATCAGATATGAGTGCATTTCCATTCTGATGTGATAGAGGGATGTGTTCCCACTTGATTAGATGTAAGGGCTGAGCCAGTTTGTCATGTTCTGAGGACTGGTTCCTTCCATGTCAGATGTGAGTGCTGGCCATTTTGACTTGGTGTCAAATATAAGGGCTACTGCCATTCTTTGAATGGAGGCACCTGGTCAGTTACCAGGAATCCTCAGTCTGGGATTAAGAGTCATTCTGATGTGATTGAGGGATGTGTTCCCACATGATCAGATGTAAGTGCAGATCCTTTCCACAGATGATAGTAGGTGTGTCCTATCATGCTGGCGGATGTGAGTCTTGGCCTTTCCACAGATGACAGTAGGCGTGTCCTATGATGCTGGTGGATGTGAGTGCTGCGCCTTTTCACAGATGGTAGTAGGTGTGTCCTACCATGCTGGTGATTTTAAGTGTTGTGCCTTTCCATAGATGGTAGTAGGTGTGTCCTACCATGCTGATGGATGTGAGTGCTGTGCCTTTCCACAGATGATAGTAGATGTGTCCTATCATGCTGGTGGTTGTAAGTGCTGATCCTTTTCACATATGATATTAGTTGTGTCCTATCATGCTGGTGAATGTGAGTGCTGGGCCTTTCTGATGTGATTATAGGATTGGTTCCTACATGATCAAATGTGAGTGCTGGGCGGGCCATTCTGACTTGGTGTCAGATATAAGCGTTGAAGAATACCTACATGGAGGCTAGGCCTACAACCATCATGAAAAAGGGATGGATCTGTAGAACTTCCTGTGACGAGAAGAATCATGAGATAGCACCCGTGATGATCCAGTGATGATGATCCAGTAGTGATGATCCAGATCGAGTGATGATCCAAATCCAGTGATGATGTCGAGTGATGTTGTCTAATCATGATCTAGATTGAGTGATGATCCAGATCAAAAGATGAAGATGACTTGAAGACGGAGATGACTTGAAGATGCTGATGAAAATATGATCTAGAAAAGAAGACCAGTGATGAAAATTGTGTCGAGAGAATACCTTCCTAGTTAAGAGGGAGTGTTGATGTAATTGTAACTTCAGAATGCATTCATCCATATATCTTATGTATTGTACCCCGATGTTTATTTCCGGATGTGTCTGTAATGTATTTGAGTCATGTCATAACCACATGTTTACTCCAGGAAGTTTCTATAATGTAAACAAGTCATGTCAAGTCATTGTGGGTAACCCTCCTATTGGTCAAGGGTTAAAGTCCCCACAGTTGTGGGGCCCTAGGGTTATTAGAGTATCCTAGAGAATTTGACCCTAGGTGAGTCATTGTAAGTCGGGGAAATAGTCCCCACCATTGTGTTAAGGATAACCCTCCTTGTTGGTCAGAGGAGGCAAAGTCCCCACAAGTTGTGGGGTACTAGGGTTATTAGACACTCCTAGAGATGTCGGCTCTAGTAAGTAATTATTAAGTGAGGCCGACATGTTGGAGTGGGTTTCAAGTGAACGAAAGAATATAAATAGAGAGTGAGCTTCTCTATTTAACACACACACTTACTCATTGGGGCACATGAGTGAGAGAGAAGACACTAGGATCAGGTTAACGAAAATATTTTGGGGAGATTTGGTTTTTCTTTTTTTCTTCTTCTTTTTTTTTTCAGTTAAATCTGTTCAATGGCCCAATTTGGTGATTGCGTCGTGAGGTTTAGGAATGTTTTAGTTGGTTAAGTAGGCCCAAAATAGAGCATCATGGGGTTTAGAAATTGTAGTTGGTCAAGCTGATCCTATAGGAATTAGAATATGGGTGAATATGGGTAAATTTAGGAACTTGGTATTATTTTTTATTAAATTTAAATTTAAAATTTCATGTTTTATTTATTTATACTTAGTCTATGCTATTTAAGTTAACAAATTTAATTATAGTTTATTTTTTAAATATTATTTAAAGTGTCAAAATTGTGTTTAATGAAATGTTGTTTTTTTTAATTAAAAAAAAAAAGTTAATAAGTGGGTTGTTTGCACGTAAAATAATTTAATGATAAATGTTTACCACTTTCTATGCATTGGGTTCACCACCT
Organism: Pseudotsuga menziesii; assembly: GCA_001517045.1. Lineage (NCBI taxonomy): Eukaryota > Viridiplantae > Streptophyta > Pinopsida > Pinales > Pinaceae > Pseudotsuga > Pseudotsuga menziesii. Next base: position 93,255 of record LPNX010298883.1, read on the forward strand.
TAATCTCATCAATTGATGGATGTGTACCAACCCATGTTCCACTATCTTAACATAGACCTAGATTTGCAAGTGCAAATTTGCATAAATTAGTGCTCCATCATACTATGTAAATAGATCGTTATTGTAATTTCTAAAGTATATTATTTAATTTTTTTTCCATATGATAAAGAACAAGATCAATTCTAAGAAGTTTCCATTTTGCATTAAAATCTTGGGGTCATTGAAGTCGACTACATGGGTTTAAGACTCATTCCCATGTTGTTTTACCGTAGGGGTAGAACCAAAATATATCCATGGGTGCTTCACTAAGAAAACAATTTTATAACACGTTCATTCATAAAGAGGTTTTTTAAATTGAAAAATCATAATCCAATATATTGGCCAAATATTAAGGGCAGATGAGCTTCTTTTAAAACTTGGGTATAATATGGTAAGGGGGGGTAGGGGTTGTTTGAGGGGCCGGGTATATATCAAATTGATGTGCCCATGCATGTGGTAGAAGTTTTTTCAGGTTGGTATGGTGGTGATGGACAGGTTTTCAAGTTCGATTCTGCTTCAGGCCATTGTGGATGTTTCTTCATGTAGTCATAGTGGTGGAGCGTTTTTCAAGTTCGGCTCTGCATGAGGCTGTGGTGGAGGGTTTCTTTGAGGTTTTCCCTTGCTGGATGTTTTCTTCGTGTTTGGGTATGCTTCCGGTCATGGTGGAGGCTTTCCTTGAGTGGTGGATGGTTTCTTTGGGTTCGACTCCACTTCACACTGTGTTGAAGGGTTTCTTCGAGTTGTTCTCGTGCTGGAAGGTTTCTTTAGGTCATATCTAGCATTTTTATGCACATCACGTTGTATACATTTTTATTAAACTATTGAGAGTTTACCAGAGCTATATGATTTCCCTCTTTGATGATAATAGATTCAAGCAGAGCCTCGTGCTTTCCAGAGCAGAGTTTGGGATTTCGTCGCCATACTTGCAACAATTCCTTTGATTGATGTTTTTCTCAGTTACATTTCCCAATCACATTGAGGGACGTGGTGTTCGAGGGGCCAAGGATATATAAAATGTATGTGCTCGTTCCCATGGTGGAGGTTTCTTTGAGTCATTTTCATGGTGGAGTATTTTTCAAGTTTAGCTCTGCTTCAGACTGTGGTGGAGGTGTTTTCGAGTCGTTTTGGTGATGGTGGGTTTTTCAAGTTTGTCTTTGCTTTAGGTCGTGGTGGAGGAATTATTCGATTCATTCCCATGGTGGATGGTTTCTTGATGTTTAGGTTTTCTTCAGGCCGTAGCGAAGGGTTTCTTTGATTTCGTGGTCATGGTGGATGGTTTGTTTGGGTTGGGCTCTACTTCAGGTCATGTTGGAGGGTTTATATGAGTTGTGGCCATGGTGGAGGGTTTTTTTGGGTGATATCGATTTTTTTCATGCACATCACGTTGTATACGTTTTTATTAAACTATTTAGAGTGACCAGAGCTCTAGGATTTCCCCTCATTGATGATAGTAGATTCTAGTAGACACTGGTGCTTTCGAGAGTAGACTTTGGGATTTCATTGCCATACTTGCAACATTGATTTTGATTGATGTTTTCATTGCGTTACATTTCCAAATCAGTTGTTAGATAATGTCGGGGAGGGTGTAGGGGTGCCGATATTTTCCATGATTTTTCCTTTATAATTGTTTCTGAAGGTTGTTAACACTAGGTACCTATCCATGTCAGTTTCCTCAGCTCTAGATTACTTTTATATGATGTTTGTCCAAGGAGGTCATATTTTCATCATCCATTTCATTCTTATTTATCTCGTGGTGCTTTTGATAACTACGAGATATTCATTCATCGTATGCTTAAAATGCAAATATGATTTTTTGTCTTTCAGCATGTGCAATCTGTCAATCTCATGGCTTCCATAGGGCTCATCTTCTCGTTGCAAGTAAGTCCAATTCATTAAAAATATATAGGAACCATATTTTAAGGTGATTTTGTGGTGATTTTAAGAAGTGTTGAATTTTTTGGCATATTTTTATAGGGCACTGTGCTTATTTAGACTTAGAGATGACACTTCTTAAAACTCTTTTTTAGACTTAGAGATGACAGTTCATAATTTCAATAGTAATGGTGAACTTCCTAGCTGCACTTTAATTTGTTAACCCACGAATGTGCTATGTTGATTTGGGATTGTGACTTCTGTATGCAAACACAAGACTATAATCCAAATTATAAATGAATGCAACCCAACTAACTTGAATAAATGATAAATGAGTATTAGCAGATATTTTTTGTAAGTAGGGTAGTCACCTTCTTCTATAAGGAAGGTATGGCGTAACGTGAAGGAAAGGTCATTATTCACATTGTATGTGTGGATCTTTCTCTAATCGAATGCCCATTCATTAAGTAAGCGACCGTTGTTGAGTCTTGTGGATCATCAAAACATACATAAGGTTCAATAGTGTTCGTAGAAGGGTCCTAACTAATAGGAAGGTTGGAAGGGCGGTGTTAAGGGGTGGTCAGATCATGGGGGCTTCACTTGTTGGCCAATACCCTATCACGCTAGCTCATATTGTGGGTTTTAAAATTATAAAAAATCAAACCAATATATTGCAGGTATTGGGGGGATGAGGGGTTTAAGGTGGGGGTGGGTAGGGTGGTTTATAAGGATTGAGGTATAAAAAGGGGTGGGGAGGAGGTTTTAAGTATTGGGAGGGTGTTCCAACAAAAAGAGTTTGGGTCAATATCTTTCGAAATTAAGGGTATTCTTTAATATCCCACGATTGCACGTGCTATGTGAGAGGAGTCACTAAGTGAAGTCCCTGTGGGTCAAATACCCTACTTGGATATAGGTATCCCCATAGATATCTCTTTCTCTTAGAAGAGGTATCAATAATGGAGAATGCATATTTTGTTGTCCTTCTTCCTTAAAAATTAGTTCACAACCTTCACTCCTCCATAAGAGGAAACAAGAGGTTATAGCTTTACTAGCTACTACCACAAGGCTAAGAAGTTTATAGATAATAAAGTGTTTTTTCCTAGGTTCAAATTAGAGGCTCTTAAAAATCACATATTATTGAACAGTTGAATCATATCCAAGGGAATCATGTTAAAGTGGAAGAGTTGGCAATGGTAAGAAAATGTGTAAATGCTAGTTCAATATAAACAGCATAATCTTTGGGCTTCATAAATCACATAATTGGTGGTCTAGTATGAAATCCCAAGCTAAGAAACAGTGGATGTAAGAGATGGATTCCTTATCTTATATAGACAAATAATTATCATATTAAGAACATTCATTCAATGAGTTATAACCTGGCAATTATAGAAATTGATTAACAAGCTGTAAAGCAAAGATTTGAACACTATGATAGTAATGGATGCAATTACATATGAAACACTAAAAGAAGAAATGCTAAAAAAATATTAAAATTATTAAAATAATTGCATATAATAGAGCTTCTATAAGAGTGTAAAGTAAAGTACGAAAAAATTGTAAAAAAATATAAATAAAGCTATGGGAAATGAAATTGAAATGACAGAATAAAAAATTAGAACACTGCATGTTCTTACATTAGATCCTTAACTTCTTTAAGAAGGGCCCTTCCTTAAGGTGCTCACAAGAACCTTGATTAAATCACCAAATGATTAAAGTTTAGAAAACCATTATCTCTCTATTGAAACATTCATAACATAAGAACAAAATAACCTTTCTACAATTCAAATGGACTGTCACAATATGCTTAACAATATGTAATATAATTTCCAATGTATTTTTTGTTTTTTAGAATCTTATTTATAATGCAAACTAATTTCTAGATAATTATCCCAATAATACTTATTGAACTCTATTTCTCGTCTAGAATCCTAAAATCAAGCAATCTAGTTTCAAGGGAATACCTCCTAGACCTTAATTGCCTCTTTCAACAATTTGAATGAGGATCATAGATGTTTGGTTGATTTTATTAATTAAGAGCTTATGAGATTTGGAAGGGAAGAATATCCCTTATCTTTGTCATGAGGAATTGGTTTCTCATTTATGGATATTATTTCACTAAAGTGCCAAAGATTCGATCTCGCCCCTTCACCATTAGTTCTTTAACTTTGGATTACATCTGTTAGAAATAATGTTGAATTCATTATATTTTGAGTACATATGTACCGTTGATTGAAGGAAGCCTAGAAAACTAAAATTTCCATGACATTTTAGGACAAATGTGTTTGTCTGGTTAAAACCATTTCAAGCAGGATTTGGAAACCAATCTTTTTATTTGATTCTTCTTGCACTTGTTAAAAGCCAATGTTAAAAATACATTCTTAAAAAAATTTATATTCTTTATGTGGGATTTATTGAGCACAAATCCAAAGAATGTTTGAACTAAGGATAATTGTTTATGTTTTTGCAGCTATGATCTACTAGGTGTCAAAGGACTTTCTCAAGCTTTATGCAGAATTATTGGAAAAGATGGCATCCCTAACTATAAATGTTTGCACCTACCTATCAATTCTATGTTGAAAATTCATGTAAATATTGAGGTATGAATATTCATTTACAAAATATTGAACAAGCAGTGCGATCCTTCTTATTCTCTCATAATTGTTTTATGGTGGTAGACATCTTCGATACGACCTTTTATGGTGGTAGGAAACCTCAGTATGACCTTTTATTGTTTGTGTTGTAATGAGGGGAATCGAATTTGATGAATATAGGTATAATTACTTTATTGATGTTCGAGAGAATCTCCATCAGAAATTGTATAAGTACATGGGTTGTCCTTTGATTCCTACACTTCTTGTTACTTGGCAAGAATAGTCTTGGAAAATGCAAGTATTGTGAAAAAAGGAGATGGTTTTATCCACCTTGATGATACGCCGTTGTCTTGTCGGTAAGTAAGGTTGTTACCCCACCTTGATCGTACACCTTGTTCTTGTGGGTGTAAGTGTTTCCCACTTTGATGTAATTCATCTTGGTGACATATGACCTTGTGGTGACCTCTAGATTGGTCCTTATGCTAGTGCCCCTTCCTAGTGTTGTACCTTGGCCCTTTTGTTGTGATGATTTATTTTATTTTATAAGTGAACATAATATTATTTTATGTTGATTTTTGGTAACTTTCCTAAAAGGTAGGGTTACATAGATGACCCTCCTAGAAGACCTTTCAAGCCTATGAACAAAGTTTTAGATCTCATTCTGATGAATAAAGAGAAAAGTATGAGATATGCTCATCAACATCTAATTTGGATTTGTTGTTATGTTGGATTGACATCCAAGGGTTTGTGCTGCTCTTTCCTTCTCCATTACATGTGTCCATTCTTAAGGCTACAATGAGCTTGTTTTGTTAGGTTATGATATTTGTTGGCATGTCTGAGCTAAGGTCTTGACTATTGAAGCCCCTCAGGGTTGGGATGTTACTATTGTAGCCTTTGTGGGTTGGGTCATGACTGATTGTATCTATATTGGGTGGATTCGTGACTGATGAATCTCCTTAGGGTTGGGCCATGAGTGTTGTAAGCATATCACGTTGGGTTGTGGCTATTTGTGAGCCTATTAGGTTAGCTCATGACCGTTTGTGAGCCTTCTAGGTGGAGCCATTACCATTAGGATGGGACCTTACCATTGAGGACATGTCTTACTAATCCGTGACTGTGAGTTTTTTGTAGAGAAACCTGTGCCAATAGGTGGGTATCCTAAGCTTGCTAGTGGGTGAGTTTAGATTTTTGAAGCAAGGTGTGAGCCTGTTGTTGAGTGTTATGAGCATGAGCTATGAACTCTGCTACTGGATTAGGACCATGATATTAGCATTGACTATGTAAGGGTTGCATGAAATTTCTTATGGTAAGTTTCCTCACTGTGGATCTATCTTATGGGATTAACCCTCACCTTGGACTATCTTATTGACTTTATCTTCACCATGGACTATTTTGTGGAACTTTGGTTTATTTTTTGTATACTATCATAGGAGAACCTTTGCTTAAGTATGAGCCATGATTTTGTAGTGGGAATTTAGTGTGGGCCCAACTGAATTTATATGGTTTATTTGCTACCTGTGTATGGTTTCTCCTTGATTGAGTACTGCTGTTGACGGTTCGATTCTTTGTATGAAGTTTCCCTATGATATTCTATTGTTTCAATTGGTAATATTGAATGCTACACTCCCTACAATAATTAACTAACTCTACCCACGAGGACCTTCTCTCTCTTAGGTGTATCCATGTCCATCTTTTGATTGACTTGTCTCCTAAGAGACAAGATCTGATCTGAAAGTATATTTGAGTTTAAGGAAGGTCCAAATCATAATCCCTTTTATTTGTTTTGTTAATATTAATGTATTTTTGTTCATGATGATGATAAGTATTATTTTATTATGTACTTTACCATATAGGGGTAGAACCAAAATATATCCACGGGGGATTCACTAGGAAACCAATTTTATAACACATCCATTCATAAAAAGCTTTTTGAAATTAAAAAATCATAATCCAATATATTGGCCAAATATTAATCGTGGAGGGGATTTTTGTAAAACTTGGGTATAATATGGTAAAGGCGGGGGGAGGTCCTTTTGAGTCGTTTTGGTGATGGATGGTTTTTCAAGTTCGTCCTTGCTTTAGGCCATGGTGGAGGATTTCTTCAATTCATTCCCCTGGTGGATGGTTTCTTCATCTTTAGGTTTGCTTTAGGTCGTAGCGAAGGGTTTCTTCGAGTCGTGGTCATGGTGGATGGTTTTTTGGGGTTAGGATCTACTTCAAGTCATGTTGGAGGGTTTCTATGAGTTGTGGCCATGGTGGAGGGTTTTGTTGGGTGATATCAAGTGTTTTCGAGCATATCATGTTGTATAATTTTTTATTAAATTATTTAGAATGACGAGAGATCTAGGATTTTCCCTCATTGATGATAATATATTCTAGCAGAGACTAGTGCTTTCGAGAGTAGAGTTTAGGATTTCATTGCCATAATTGCAACATTGATTTTGATTGATGATTTTGTTGGGTTACATTTCCAAATCCGTTATCAAATAATGTCGAGGGGTGTTGGAGACATTTACCATCATACACACTCTTTTGGTCAAATTGGCCTAGTTAAACCACTATCCTAAGTTTAATTGATATCAGTGGAGCATTAATTTCCATCATCCAGTCACACCCACGCCTACCTACAGTCAAGGAGGCTAACTGGAGCACTCCGGGGGTGATCTGAGTGACATTAATGCATTTAATTGCTAACTGGTGGTTACAATCAGTTCAACCAGTCAGTTAGGGTGCCTCATCTCATTAAATATATTATTTAATGATTATTTATTATTATTTAATGATCTGGAGTCAACAAGGTGCCTCCACCAACTTCTGATGGTCAATTCAGCTTCAGTTAACCTCATCGGGGTTCATTGGAGTCATGGAGCACTAGCACTTGATGGTTGGATTGCTATGACATGTGTTTGATCTCCTTCAGTTGAGATTCAGTCACTTATTGCACTCCAACTTCAGTTAGGGTTTGGTGAGTCAATTAGGGTTTTGGTCAAGTGGTTAACTGAGTGAGATTGAATGGTTTAGATTCAGTTAAGCTAGACTCACTCACTGAATTCGAATTGTCTCGTTAGGTATTCAAATTCTTCATGGAGTTAAGCCATTTCTCAACATTGGAATTGTAACCCTTTATTGTTTATTAAATATACAGAGAGGAAACCTTTCTGGTTCCGATTATTTCCAATTCATGAGTATTGTTAATTATTCTTTGATGATTTTGATTCCTAGTTCCTAGATCATGTGCAAGAATTAATATGGTATCAGAGCTTACGGCGGGATGAAGAACAATCTCTCAAAAACAAGATTTTTGACAGATTTCTCCATGAAAAGTGAGCAATAGCTCAAAATTCCAGCACTGCACCAGAAGCCAAGGCTTACCACTCAATATCCCAAGTAAAGAACTTGTTGATCAAGCTTGCTTGATTGACTATGCTGGGTGTGATGAAAGCCTAGAATGTGCAGGCTTTCTGACCTTACGGTGCCCCTTTTGTTTTGATTTGTAGGTTTTATCAGGTACAAATTCGAATGGACTCATCAATCCCTCTTCTCACCCCATTCACAAGCTATTCAGAATGGAAGTTGAAGATGATTGCATCTCTGAAGAGACGAGGTCTCTATGAGGTGTCTATTGGACTTAGAAAAGAGTCTTATGAGAATGAGAATGACTGGCTAAATGACAGTGATAGAGCTATTGGAGCAATATGTATGGCCCTTGATGATAGCTTGGACTACCTTATTCTTGGTTCTGTTGAATACCCAAAGGAAGTCTGGAAAATATTGGACAGAACCTTTGGCAAGCACAATGAGGATCATAATAGTACTTTGGAGATCACAGCCAGCACCACAAGAGTTCTTCACTCAAAATTCTCAGCCTCTACTCTCTCTGATGAAGTTGTTCAAGATGAAGATGAAGCAGAATCTTCTACACATTCAATTCGAATTGAAGAAAGTCTCCATGAAGTGACTCCTTCTCCTGATGCTCCAGAAGTTCATGAGATCTCTGATATCTCATCTTCTTATATTGCTGAAACATAAGAAGACATTCGAATCTCTGATATTGAAGAAAAACACTGCTGCACTGCCATGCAAACATTCACTGGTGATTTTCCTTTGAATTCTGTGCAAAATTTACCAGTAATTGCTTCCGAAAGTGAAGCGAAATTTGATTTTTCTCCCTCTAATGTTGCTGCTGGTGTGCAAATATGTAAAAAATTGGATATTTTGGAAGAAATATCAGATTACCAGATTTATCCATTCACTCCCCATGATCTAGATCTTCCAGCAAAATCCTACAGGATTGCATGCACCAAAATTCAGAATTTTGAAGAAAAAGACAACTGTGCATCCACCGTCTCGGTTGACCATACTTTTGGATCTGATATGAACCTTATTGGATCTGATATGATCTTATTTGGATCTGATCTGATATTTCTTGGTTCAAAATTTCAGGTTCATAAACCTTCAGTACTGCTTGTAGCTGTTCTCATCAACGGTGTGAAGAAACAAGTACCGCAAGTCTCCTACAAAACTGCTGCTGGGGATTTGATTTCATTTCACAGTTTTGGATCTGTTGTGAACTTATTTAGATCTGATTTACATTCTGATCTGATATTATTTTTTTCATATTTTAAAATTCAAGAGCTTTCAGTCATGCTTGTAGCTGCTCTCACCACTTCTGGTGTGAAAAATCAAGTACCGCAGTTCTTCTTCAATTTTGCTGCTAGGGATTTGGTGTTAGTTTCCTCTTATGAGGTTGCTGATATTTTATTTTGTGATTCATTAGCTATTTCAGAATCTATATCAGATTATGGAGCTCAAGCATTCGCTCTTCAGAGTCCCAGGGATTCTCTACCTTTGGTCACAAGCTCATCTCCTCACAGAACTAGTAAAGAGGAAGACATTCTGCATCCGCTTGGACACTTGCTCCTAAAAATTGGGGCTGATTTTACCGCTCATGGTTTGATGTTCAAGGCTTCAACATATCAGTTTCTTGAGTGTTCCACACATGGTTTGAATCCTCAAGAACCTTTTCTCTCTCTTCAGATGATTTCAGTTGCTCTACATGGGTCCAGTTTTCACCGTGCAACTGCTTATATTTCTGATTCAGTTGAATGCATTGTTCTTCTTCCAAAGTGGAAGATTCATCCAGACATATTCATTTAGTTTGGATTCAGAGGTTCACATGCACAGTCTCAGGATGCTGCTGCATAGAAGAACACATTCTTGATTTACTGCTTAGTTTGAGGGGGGGTATTTTTCCCATGAGGTTTTCCCCATTTCCTTGGTTATATTAAGCAGTTACTTTATTGTACAGGGTGACCTATGGCCTTTGTTTCCAGGGCCCTAGCATTTTTATGCATCTATGTTTTCTAACTCTTCCTAAGTATAGCTTAAGGGGGGGTGTTGGAGACATTTACCATCATACACACTCTTTTGGTCAAATTGGCCTAGTTAAACCACTATCCTAAGTTTAATTGACATCAGTGGAGCATTAATTGCCATCATCCAGTCATACCCACGCCTACCTACAGTCAAGGGGGCTAACTGGAGCACTCCGGGGGTGATTTGAGTGACATTAATGCATTTAATTGCTAACTGGTGGTTACAATCAGTTCAACCAGTCAGTTAGGGCACCTCCTCTCATTAAATATATTATTTAATGATTATTTATTATTATTTAATGATCTGGAGTCAACAAGGTGCCTCCACCAACTTCTGATGGTCAGTTCAGCTTCAGTTAACCTCATCGGGGTTCATTGGAGTCATGGAGGACTAGCACTTGATGGTTGGATTGCTATGACATGTGTTTGATCTCCTTTAGTTGAGATTCAGTCATTTATTGCACTCCAACTTCAGTTAGGGTTTGGTGAGTCAATTAGGGTTTTGGTCAAGTGGTTAACTGAGTGAGATTGAATGGTTTAGAGTTAATTAAGCTAGACTTACTCACTGAATTCGAATTGTCTCCTTAGGTATTCGAATTCTTCATGGAGTTAAGCCATTGCTCAGCATTGGAATTGTAACCCTTTATTGTTTATTAAAT
>LPNX010298883.1:104013-153957 GCA_001517045.1 Pseudotsuga menziesii
AAAGTCAAGACATCATTAAATACAAATCTAACTGAAAGATTCAATACAAGTCTAACCTAAAGCTTCAAGCCAGCAACAAAAATTGTGGCGTGTGGGCTGTTTTAAGAGATATTTTTCTCCCTCTTTTATTATTGTATTAGCTTTCGTCGTGTCCGGGTTTACGAAAGCAATTTTGGGGAGATTTAGTTTTTTTTGGTTAAATCTGTTCAATTTCCAGATTTGTTGATGGTGTCGTGGGGTTTAGGAACGTTTTAGTTGGTTAAGCTGGCTTGAAATCGAGCATCATGGGGTTTAGGAATTGTAGTTGGTTAAGTTGATCCCATAGGAATTAGAATATGGGTAAATTTAGGAAGTTGGTATTATTTTTTATTAAATTTAAATTTAAAATTCCGTGTTTTATTTATTTATACATTTCAAAATTAGTCTATGCCCTATAAATTTTCAAATTTAACTATAGTTTATTTTTTAAATATTATTTAAAGTGTGAAAATGGTGTTTAATGAAATGTTGTTTTTTTAAATTAAAAAAAAAGTTAATAAGCGAGTTGTTTGCATGTAAAATAATTTAATGATAAATGTTTACCATCTTCTATGAATTGGGTTCACCACCTTAATCTCATCAATTGATGGATGTGTACCAACCCATCTTCCACCATCTTAACATGGAACTAGATTTGCAAGTGCAAATTTGCATAAATTAGTGCTCCATCATACCATGTAAATAGATCATTATAGTAATTTCTAAAGTATATTCTTTATGTTTTTTTCCATATGATAAAGAACAAGATCAATTCTAACAAGTTTCCATTTTGCATTAAAATCTTGGGATCATTGAAGTTGACTACATGGGTTTAAGACTCATTCCCATGTTGTTTTACCATAGGGGTAGAACCAAAATATAGGGCTTCACTAGGAAAACAATTTTATAACATGTCCATTCATAAAGAGGTTTTTGAAATTAAAAAAATCATAATCCTATGTATTGGCCAAATGTTAAGGGCGGAGGAGATTTTTTTTAAAGTTGGGTATAATATGGTAAAGCAGGGGGCGTTGTTTGAGTAGCTTGGTATATATCAAATTGATGTGTCCGTGCATCTGGTAGAAGTTTCTTCAAGTCAGTATGGTGGTGATGGACAGGTTTTCAAGTTCGGCTCTGCTTCAGGCCGTGGTGGAGGTTTCTTCAAGTCATCATAGTGGTGGAGAGTTTTTCAAGTTCAGGTCTGCTTGAGGCTGTGGTGGAGGGTTTCTTTGAGATTTTCCCATGGTGGATGTTTTCTTCGAGCTTTTCCCATGGTGGAGGATTTCTTCGAGTCGTTGATGTATTCTTTGTGTTCAGGTCTGCTTCAGGCCATGGTGGAGGCTTTCCTTAAGTGGTGGATGGTTTCTTTGGGTTCGACTCCACTTCAGACTGTGTTGAAGGGTTTCTTCGAGTTGTTATCATGGTGGAGGATTTCTTTAGGTCATATCTAGCGTTTTCATGTACATCACGTTGTATACATTTTTATTAAACTATTGAGAGTTTACCAGACCTATAGGATTTCCCTCTTTTACAATAATAGATTCTATCAGAGACTCGTGCTTTCCAGAGCAGAGTTTTGGATTTTGTTGCCATACTTGCAACAATTCCTTTGATTGATGTTTTTCCTGGTTACATTTCCCAACCTCATTGGGGGACGTGGTGTTTGAAGGGCCAAGGATATATCAAATTTATGTGCTCGTTCTTGTGGTGGAGGTTTCTTTGAGTCATTTTGGTGGCGGAGTATTTTTTAGGTTCAACTCTGCTTCAGACTATGGTGGAGTGTTTTCAAGTCATTTTGGTGATGGAAGGTTTTTTAATTTCTTCTTTTCTTTAGGCCATCGTGGAGGGATTCTTCGATTCATTCCCATGGTGGATGATTTCTTCATGTTCAAGTTTACTTCAGGCCGTAGTGAATGGTTTCTTCGAGTCATGATCATGGTGGATGGTTTTTTTGGGTTAGTCTCTACTCCAGGTCATGTTGGAGGGTTTATATGAGTTGTGGCCATGGCGGAGGGTTTTGTTGGGTGATATCGATGGTTTTCATGCATATCAAGGGTTTTTATTAAACTATTTAGAATGACCAGAGCTCTAGGATTTTCCCTCATTGACGATAATAGAATCTAATAGACACTGGTTCTTTCTAGAGTAGACTTTGGGATTTCATTTCCATACTTGTAACATTGATTTTGATTGATGTTTTTGTTGGGTTACATTTCCAAATCCATTGTCAGATAATGTCTTGGGGGGGGTGGTGCAGGTGTGCTGATATTTTCCATGATTTTTCCTTTATAATTTTTTCTAAAGGTTGTTAACACTAGATCCCTATCCATGTCAGTTTCCTCATCTTTAGCTTAGTTTTATATGATGTTTGTGCAAGGAGGTCATATTTTCATCACCCATTTCATTCTTATTTATCTCGTGGTTCTTTTGATAACTAGGAGATATTCATTCATCGTATGCTTGAAATGCAAATATAATTTGTCTTCTTTCAGCATGTGCAGTTTGACGGTCTCATGGATTCCATAGGGCTCGTCTTTTGGTTGCAAGTAAGTCCATTCATTAAAAATATATAGGAACCATATTTTAAGGTGATTTTGTGGTGATTTTAAGTGTTGAATTTTTTGGCATATTTTTACAGGGAAATGTTCTTATTTAGACTTAGAAATGACACTTCTTAAAACTCTTTTTTAGAATTAGAGATGACAATTCATAATTTCAATAGTCATGGTGAACTTCCTAGCTGTACTTTAATTTATTAACCCATGAATGTTCTATGTTGATTTGGGATTGTGAATTCTATATGCAAACACAAGACTATAATCCAAATTATAAATGAATGCAACCCAACTAACTTGAATAACTGATAAATGAGTATTAGTAGGTATTTCTTGTAAGTAAGGTAGTCACCCTCTTCTATAAGGAGGGTAAGGCGTAACATCAAGGAAAGGTCGTTCTTCGCACTGTATGTATGGATCTCTCTCTCATCGAATGCCCATTCATTAAGTAAGCGACTGTTGTTGAGTCTTGTGGATCCTTGAAACATACATAGGGTTCAATAGTATTCATGAAAGGGTCCTTACTGATAGGAAGGTTGGAAGGGCGGTGTTAGGGGGTGGTAAGATACCCTACTTGGATATAGGTATCCCCATAGATATCTCTTTCTCTCAGGAGAGGTATCAATAATGGATGAGGCATATTTTGTTGTCCTTCTTCCTTAAAAATTAGTTCATAACCTTCACTCTTCCATAAGAGGGAAACAAGAGGTTATAGCATTACTAGCTACTACCACAAGGCTAAGAAGTTTATAGATAATAAAGTGATTTTTCCTAGGTTCAAATTAAAGGAACTTCAAAATTACATATTATATCAAAGTTGAATCATATCCAAGGGAATCATGTTAAAGTGGAAGAGCTGGCAATGGTAAGAAAATGTGTAAATGCTACTTCAATATAAACAAGATAATCTTTGGGCTTCATAAATGACATAATTGGTGGACTAGGATGAAATCCCAAGCTAAGAAATAATGGATGTAAGAGATGGATTCCTTATTTTATATAGACTAAAAATATCATATTAAGAACATTCATTCAATGAGTTATAACCTCACAATAATAGAAATTGATTAGCAAGCTGTAAACCAAAAATTTGAACACTATAATTGTAATGGATGCAATTGCATATGAAACACTTGAAGAAGAAATGCTAAAAAAATATTAAAATTGTTGAAATAATTGGATATAATGAGCTTCTATAAGAGTGTAAAGTAAAGTAGAGAAAAATTGTAAAAAAAAACAGAAATAAAGCTACGGGAAATTAAATTGAAATGACAAAATAAAAAATTAGAACACTACATGTTGTTACATTAGATCCTTAACTTCTTTGAGAAGGTCCCTTACTTAAGGTGCTCACAAGAACCTTAATTAAATCACCAAATGATTAAAGCTTAGAAAACCATTATCTCTCTATTGAAGCATTCATAACATAAGAACAAAATAACTTTGCTACCATTCAAATGGACTGTCACAATATGCTTAACAATATGTGATATAATTTCCAATGTATCTTTTGTTTTTTAGAATCTTATTTATAGTGGAAACTAATTTCTAGATAATTCTCCCAATAATACTTATTGAAGGTTATTTCTCCTCTAGAATCCTAAAATTAAGCAATATAGTTTCAAGGGAATACTTCCTAGACTTTAAGTGCCTCTTTCAACAATTTCACTAAGGATCATAGATTTTTGGATGCTTTTATTAATTAAGATCTTTTGAGATTTGGAAGGGAAGAAGATCCCTTATCTTTTTCATGAGGAATTGGTTTCTCATTTATGGATAGTATTTCACTAAAATGCCAAAGATTCGATCCTGTCCCTTCACCATTAGTTCATTAACTTTGTAGTACATCTGTTAGAAATAATGTTGAATTCATTAAATTTTGAGCAAATATGTACCGTTGATTGAAGGAATCCCAGACAACTAAAATTTTCATGAAATTTTTTAGGACAAATGTTTTTTTCTGGTTAACAACATCTCAAGCAGGATTAGGAAACCAAGATTTTTATTTGATTCTTCTTGCACTTGTTAAAAGCCAATGTTAAAAATACAGTCTTCAAAAAAAATTATATTGTTTATGTGGAATTTATTGAGCACAAATCCAAAGAATGTTTGAACTAAGGATACTTGTTTATGTTTTTGCAGCTATGATCTACTAGGTCTCGAAGGACTTTCTCAAGCTTTATGCATATTTATTGGAAAAGATGGCGTCCCTAACTATAAATTTTTGCACCTACCTATCAATTATATTTTGAAGATGCATGTGAATCTTGAGGTACGAAGATGTATTTCCAAAATATTGAACAAGTAGTATGATCCTTCTTATTCTCTCATAATTGTTTTATGGTGGTAGACATATTCGATACAACCTTTTATGGTGGTAGACATCCTCAATATGACCTTTTATTGTTTTTTTTGTATTGAGGGGAATCACATCTGATAAATATAGGTATAATGACTTTATTGATCTTCAAGAGAAGCTCCATTAGAAATTGTGTAGGTACATGGGTTGTCCTTTGATTCCTACATTTCTTGTTACTTGGCAAGAATAGTCTTGGAAAATGCAAGTATTGTGAAAAAGGAGAGGGTTTTATCAAAATTGATGATACACCGTCATCTTGTGGGTAAATAAGGTTGTTTCCCCACCTTGATGGTAAACCTTGGTATTGTGGGTGTAAGTGTTTCCCACTTTGATGTAATTAATCTTGGTGACTTATGACCTTGTGGTGACCTCTTGATTGGTCCCTATGCTAGTGCCCCTTCCTAGTGTTGTACCTTGGACCTTTTGCTGTGATAACCTATTTTATTTTATAAGTGAACATAATATTATTTTATGTTTATTTTTGGTAACTTTCCTAAAAGGTAGGGTTGCATACATGACCCTCCTAGAAGAACTTTCAAGCCTATAAATAAAGTTTTAGATATCATTATGATGCATGAAGAGAAAATTATGAGATATGCTCATCAACATATAATTTGGATGTTTTGTTATGTTGGATTGACATCCAAGGGTTTGTGTTTCTCTTTCCTTCTCCATTACATGTGACCATTCTTAAGGCTACAATGAGATTGTTTTGTTAGGGTATGATATCTGTTGACATGTCTAAGCTAAGGTTGTGACTACTGAATCCCATTAGGGTTGGGAAGTGACTATTGTAGCCTTGATGGGTTGGGTCATGACTGGTTGTATCTATATTGGGTCAACTTGTGAATGTTGAATCTCCTTAGGGTTGGCCCATGAGTGTTGGAAGCATATCACGCTGGGTTGTGGCTATTTGTGAGCCTATCAGGTTGGGTCATGATTGTTTGTGAGCCTTCTAGGTGGACCCATTACCATTTGGATGGGACGTTACCATTGAGAAAATGTCTTACTAATCCACGACTTGATGAGTTTGTCTTAGAGAAACCTGTGCCAATTGGTGGGTTTCCTAAGCTTGTTAGTGGGTGAGTTTAGATTTTTGAAGCAAGGTCTGATACTGTTGTTGAGTTTTGTGAGCATGAACCATGAACTCTGCTACTGGCATAGGACCGTGATATTACCATTGACTATGTAAGGGTTGCATGAAATTTTTTATGGTAAGTTTCCTCACTGTGGATCTGTCTTGTGGGCTTAACCCTCACCTTGGACTATCTTATTGACTTTATCTTCTGGCATGGACTACTTTGTGGAACTTTGGTTTATTTCTTGGATACTATCATAGGAGAACCTTTGCTTCAGTATGAGGCACGATTTTGTAGTGGGAAGTTAGTGTGGGCCCAACTGACTCTCTATGGTTCATTTGCAATTTGTGTATGGTTTCTCCTTGATTGAGTACGGTTGTTGAGGGTTTGATTCTTTGTTAGAAGTTGCCCTATGATATTCTATTGTTTAAATTGGTAATATTGACTGCTACACTTCCTACAGTAATTGACTAACTCTATCCACCAGAACCTTCTCTCTCTTAGGTGTATCCATGTCCATATTTTCATTGACTTGTCTCCTAAGAGACAAGATCTGATCTGAAAGTATATTTGAGTTTAAGGAAGGCATAATCCCCTTTATTTGTTTTGTTAATATTAATGTACTGTTGTTCATGATGATGCTAAGTAATATTTTATTATGTACTTTACCATATAAGGGTAGAACCACTAGGCAAACAATTTTATAACACATCCATTCATAAAAAAAAAAATTGAAATTAAAAAATCAAATCCAACATATTGGCCAAATATTAAGGGTGGAGGGGCTTTTTTTTTAAATTTGGGTATAATATGGTAAAGGGGGGGGGGGTTGTTTCGAGTCATTTTAGCGATGGATGGTTTTTCAAGTTTGTCTTTGCTTTAGGCTGTGGTGGAGGGATTCTTCAATTCATTCCCATGGTGGATGGTTTCTTCATGTTCAGGTTTGCTTCAGCTCGTAGCGAAGGTTTTCTTCAAGTCATGGTCATGGTGGATGGTTTTTTTGGTTTAGGCTCTACTTCAGGTCATGTTGGAGGGTTTCTATGAGTTGTGGCCATGGTGGAGGGTTTCGTTGGGTGATATCGAGTGTTTTCATGCATATCACGTTGTATACATTTTTATTAAACTATTTAGAATGACGAGAGATCTGGGATTTTCCCTCATTGACGATAATAGATTATAGCAGAGACTGGTGCTTTCCATAGTAGAGTTTTGGATTTCATTTCTATACTTGAAACATTGATTTTGATTGATTTTTTTGTTGGGTTACATTTCCAAATTCATTGTTAGATAATGTCGAGGGGGAGGTGCAGGGGTGCCGATATTTTCCATGATTTTTCCTTTATAATTGTTTCTGAAGGTTGTTAACACTGGACCCCTATCGAGGTTAGTTTCCTTGGATTTATTTTACTTTTATATGATGTGTGCACAAGGAGGTCATATTTTCATCATCCATTTAATTCTTATTTATGTTGTGGTCCTTTTGATAACTGGGAGATATTCATTCATCATATTCTTGAAATGCAGATATGATTTATCGACTTTGAGCATATGGAGTCTGATGATCTCGTCGCTTCCATAGGGATCGTCTTCTGGTTGCAAGTAAGTCTGATTCATTAAAAATGTATAGGAACCATATTTTATGGTGATTTCGTGGCAATTTTAAGAGGTGTTGAATTATTTGGCATATTTTTACGGGGCACTATTTTTATTTTGACTTAGAGATGACACTTCTTAAAACTCGTTTTTAGACTTAGAGATGACAATTCATAATTTCAATAGTAATGGTGAACTTCCTAGCTGTACTTATTTATTAACCAGAGAATGTGCTATGTTGATTTGGGATAGTGAATTATGTATGAAAACACAAGACTATAATCCAAATTATAAGTGAATGCAACCCAACTAACTTGAATAACTGATAAATGAGTATTAGTACGTATTTCTTGTAAGTAAGGTAGTCACCCTCTTCTATAAGGAATGTAAGGCGTAATGTGAAGGAAAGGCCATTCTTCACATCGAATGTGTGGATATCTCTCTCATCGAATGCCCATTCATTAAGTAAGCAACTTTTGTTGAGTGTTGTGGATCATCGAAACATACATAAGGTTCAATAGTATTCGTGGAAGGGTCCGTACTAATAGGAAGGTTGGAAGGTCGGTGTCAAGGGTTGGTCAAATACCCTACTGGGCTATAGGCATCCCCATAGATAGCTCATTCACTGAGGATAGGTATCAATAATGGAGGAGGCATATTTTGTTGTCCTTCTTCCTTAAAAATTAGTTCATAACCTTCAGTCATCCATAAGCGGTAAACAAGAGGTTTTAGCGTTACTAGTTACTGCCACAAGGCTAAGAAGTTTATAGATAATAAAGTGATTTTTCCTAGGTTCAAATTAGAGGCTCTTCAAAATCACATATTATAGAAAAGTTGTTTCATATCCAAGGAAATCATGTTAAAGTGAAAGAGTTGGCAATGGTAAGAAAATGTGTAAATGATACTTCAATATAAATGACATAATATTTGGGCTTCATAAATGACATAATTGGTGGTCTAGTATAAAATACCAAGCTAAGAAACAATGGATGTAAGAGATAGATTGCTTATTTTATATAGACAAACAAATATCATATTAAGAACATTCATTCAATGAGTTATAACCTCACAATGATAGAAATTGATTAACAAGATGTAAACCAAATATTTGAACACTATAATTGTAATGAATGCAATTACATATGAAATCGCAAAAGAAGAAAGGCTAGAAAATATTAAAATTGTTAAGATAATTTCCTAAAATAGAGCTTTTATAAGAGTCTAAATTAAAGTACATAAAAATTGTAAAAAAATTAGAAATAAAGATTTGGGAAATTAAATTGAAATGATAGAATAAAAAATTGGAACAATACATGTTGTTAGACTAGATCCTTAACTTCTTTCAGAAGGGCCCTTACTTAAGGTGCTCACAAGAACCTTAATTAAATCACCAAATGATAAAATCTTAGAAAACCATTATCTCTTTATTGAAACATTCATAATTTAAGAACAAAATAACTTTGCTACGATTCAAATGGACTGTCCCAATATGCTTAACAATATGTAATATAATTTCCAATGTATGTTTCGTTTTTCAGAATCTTACTTATAATGAAAACTAATTTCTAGATAATTCTCACAATAATACTTATTGAAGGTTATTTCTCTCCTAGAATCCTAAAATCAAGTAATCTAGTTTCAAGGGAATACTTCCTAGAATTTAAGTGCCTCTTTCAAAAATTTAAATAAGGATCATAGATGTTTGGTTGCTTTGATTAATTAAGATCTTATGAGATTTGGAAGGGAAGAAGATCCCTTATTTTTGTCATGAGGATTTGGTTTCTCATTTATGGATAATATTTCACTAAAGTTCCAAAGATTTGATCTCGTCCTGTTACCATTAGTTCATAGTCTCAAGAAATGCCCAAATCATTCAATAAATCAAAATTAATCCGAAACATATCACAAATCTTGGGAAACTTAGTAATTAGAAGGTTAACATGCATAACCCAAAATATCTCATTGTTATAATAATCCTTGAACTTTTATGAAGGTTTTATGCATAAAACATGTTACATAAGTTGTTTGATGGGCCTCAAAACTATACATATTAGTAATGAAGGTAAATATGGAAAAAACTTACAAATGTTGTACTTGTTACCTCTTACATCTTATATCTGTTACCTACTATCAACATACAACATCTATGGTAAATCCATTGGTATCCATTTTTTTTTTCTGTTAGAAATAATGTTGAATTCATTAACTTTGTAGTACATATGTACAATTTATTTAAGGAAGCCTAAACAACTAAAATTGTTGTGAAAAATTTCAGGACAAATGTGTTTGTCTAGTTAACAACATGTCAAGCAAGATTTGGAAACCAATATTTTTATTTGATTCTTCTTGCACTTGTTAAAATCCAATGTTAAAAATATAGTCTTGAAAAAAATTATATTGTTTATGTGGGATTTATTGAGCACAAATCCAAAGAATTTTTGAACTAAGGATACTTGTTTATGTTTTTGTAGCTACGATATACTAGGTCTTGAAGGACTTTCTCAAACTTTATGCATATTTATTGGAAAAGATGACGTCCATAAGTATAAATTTTTGCACCTATGAATAAATTCTATGTTGAAGATGCATGTAAACCCTAAGGTATGAAGATGCATTTCCAAAATATTGAACAAGTAGTGTGATACTTCTTATTGTCTCATATTTTTTTATGGTGGTAGAAATCTTCGATACGACCTTTTATGGTGGTAGACATCCTCAATATGAACTTTTATTGTTTGTGTTGTATTGAGGTGAATCACATTTGATGAATATAGTTATAATAACTTTATTGATCTTCAAGAGAAGCTCCATCAAAAATTGTGTAGGTACATGGGTTGTCCTTTGATTCCTACATTTCTTATTACTTGGCAAGAATAGTATCCAAGCAGAGGGTTTTTCTCCACCTTGATGATACATTGTAGTATTGTGGGAAAAGAAGGTTGTTTCTTGACCTTGATGGTACACCTTGGTCTTGTGGGTGTAAGTGTTTCCCACTTTGATGTAATTCATCTTAGTGACTTATGACCATGTGGTGACCTCTTTATTGGTCCTTATGTTATCACCCATTCCTAGTGTTGTACCTTGGTCCTATTGTTACGATGACTTATTTTTATAATGTCTTGACCTTTGGTGCTCTATCCCAAGTGAACATAATATTATTTAATGTTTATTTTTGGTAACTCTCCTAAAAGGTAGGGTTACATAGATGACCCTCATAGAAGACCTTTCAAGCCTATAAATAAAGTTTTAGATCTCATTATGATGCATGAAGAGAAAAGTATGAGATATGCTCATCAACATATGATTTGGATTTGTTGTTATATTGGATTGACATCCAAGGGTTTGTGTTGATCTTTCCTTCTCCCTTACATGTGACCATTCTTAAGGCTACCATGAGCTTGTTTTGCTAGGTTATGATATCTGTTGACATGTCTGAGATAGGTTGTGACTGTTGATGCCCCTTAGGGTTGGGCTATGACTACTATAGCCTTGATGGGTTGGGTGATGATTGGTTGTATCTATATTCGATTGAGTCGTGACTTTTTATTCCCCTTAGGGTTGTTCCATGAGTGTTGGAATCATATCACGTTGGGTTGTGACTATTTGTGAGCCTATCAGGATGGGCCGTGATTGTTTGTGAGCTTTCTAGGTGGAGCCATAACCATTGGGCTGGGATGTGACCATTGAGAGCATGTCTTACTAAGAAGTGACTTGACAAGTTTGTCTTAGAGAACCTTGGGCCAATTTTTGGGTTTCCTGAGCTTGTTAGTGGGCGTCTTTAGATTTTTTAAGCAAGGTGTTAGCCCGTTGTTTAGTGTTGTGAGCATGATCCATGAACTATGATATTGGTTTACGACCATGATCTTACCATTGACTATGTAAGGGTTCCATGAACTTTATTATGGGAAGTTTCCTCACTATGGATCTGTCTTGTGGGCTTAACCCTCATCTTGGACTATATTATTGACTTTATCTTCACCATGGACTATTTTGTGGAAATTTGTTTTTTTGGGGATACTAGCATGGAAGTCTAAGGTTCTACTGCTGCTAAAGTCTATTTTTTTGAGTTATGACCTATGTATTGTTCCTTGGGATAAGTCATGACTTAATTGTTGTTGTTTGTGTTGAGCCATGGCCTCTTTATTGACTTCTAGACTCATTGTTGATCTCTTGTTGGCTGCTAGTTTGAGCTGTGACCTTCTGCTAGCTAGTGGATTAGGGTGGTGACCTCTTTGTGTTGTTATAGTTAGGCCATGACCTCCTTCTACTGTTAGACTTGGGACATGACCCTATTGCTTCTATTATACTAGGGTCGTGACCCTTTGTATGTTGTTGGGATCATCTGTGATTTGTGCTACTCCTTGACTAAGTCGTGATCTGTGTGTTGGGATAATCCATGACTTGTGTTTCTCGTTGAATCAGACATGATCTGTGTGTTGAGATAGGATGTGATTTTTGTTGATCCTAGATTGATTCGTGACTTACTAGGGATGTCTAGAGCTAAGCCCCGACCTCCTCATACTGGGTCATGACCTTTTTGTTGGGTTCTACGATGTGCCCTAACCTTTATGTGGGATGCAAACTTGGTTTGTGACCTTTTGGTCGGTTGCTAAACTAATACATGACCTCTATTGACTGCCTAATATAAACCATGACTTGTATGGGATTATAGAGCTTGGGATGTGAACCTAGTTGGACTATTAAGTTGGGATGCTAGAATTTAGCAGTGAATATTTTGGGAATGTTTAAGTATGTTCCTTTTCCCTTATGAAAGTGTTGTTATTTGTTCAAGGGTTTGAAGTTTCCATTATATTTTGGACTGATTTGATTAAGCATGTTGAGTTTTGTACATGCTTAACCCTACCCTACTATTTATCTCTCAGGTTGTCCTATGTTCCTTTGGAGATTTGTACTCAAAAGTACAAAGTATGATCTAAAATATATTTGAGCACATGGAAGGCTTAAACCAATATTATCCTCCTTTATTTATTGATATTGTTTTCTATATTTTTTCATTACTTTGTCTTTTATAGTATTGTTTTTATTGTTTAGTTTCATGTGCCTTACAATGGATATGTCAAGGACCAAATTTAGCACAATGATCATTACAGAGTGTTAATATTGAAAGAGATGAAAATTATGTTTTAATTGTATTACAATTGTAATGTTATGTATCTATCATTGATTTTTATTTTATTTTATACATTAAAGTACAAATTTGTTAAATTTTCTATCTCATCCCTAACCTAAAAAAATTTCAATAGTCATACCAACAAGTTTCATTTTTCACAACAAAGCTTCAATTACCAGAGAGTTTAAAATATCTTAAAACTTATTTAGATACCACAAATTTAAAGAACACATAAATTTTGTTCGAAGATGGTGCCAAAGAATTCAAATTAAAATCTGGAATCATTATGAAATCAGTTTCAAAACAAGGATTAAAAGTCCTATCTACTCTGCTACCTTCCTTATATGGTGCTGATAAAACTAATAGTTATTGTATGGAACACATATGGACAATATACCTTGAGAAAGAAAGGTCTTGGTTGTTTCTACACATTGGTCTTATGGATAAAATGGTTGCTCCCCCACCTTAATTAGTACACCTTGGTATTATGGGTAAGGTGGTTGTATAACCACTTTGTTGTGACCCCTCTTGTTGACTTGTGGTCTTGTGTTTCCTTATTGGTCCTAGCGCCCATCTCGATTATGGTAGATTGACCCTTTTTCTATGAAGACTTCACTTTATTGTTTTTATCTTTTATGACCACTTTACCATTGGTACCCTACCATAAGTCAAAATAATATTATTTTATGTTTATTTTTTGGTATCTCTCGTAAAAGGTAGGGTTAGTTAGATGAACCTTCTAGAATACCTTTCAAGTTTATATATTAAATTCATAAACTTCATTTTTGCAGCGTATATTGACAAGAGAAAGTTGGAGATCTGATCCAATGAGTGTCCTAGGGCTTGTTGTTTCTCTTTGGCTTGATGTCCATGGTTTTGTTGGTAGTTCTTAGCTTCTGCCATCTCTCCCTCAACCTACTAGGATTCCACTTTCTTCTTGTTGTTGTTTATGATAGAACTATGACCTTTGTGGGCTGCTAGATCTGGCCTATGACCCTTGTAAGCTGCTAGATCTGAATTGTGACTACTTTTGGGCTACTAAATTTTTCCCATTACCCTTGTGGGCTGGTAGATATGAACTATGATCAGTTTGAGGTTTCTAAGCCTAGGTTGTGACCTTATTGATGCTCCTTATCCCGGGTGATGACCTTGTCGACACTCCTATCCTAGGCCATGACCTTCTTGATGCTCCTTATCATTGGTCATGACCTTGCTGACCTTCGTGGGATGGGATGTGAATTGTGTGAATCCTTCTGTACTGGGATGTGACCTGTGTGACTCCTTTTAGACTAGGTTGTCACATTTTGTGCTATTATTTGTGGTCTTCTAGTTGTGTTATTTCTACTATGACCTCCTATCCTCCTGCTAGTTCCTATGGTAACTGTGTCTCGGCATGTTAGGGTTGGAACTACCTTTTTTTAGTATGCTAAAAGAAGCTATGACATGTTAGAGGAGCTACGAGGGATGTATAGGGAGTTAATGACTTGTTAAAGGAACCATGAATTTTTTCTAGAGCTGTCATGACCTTGGATCAACTATTATAGGGCCCTATTGACTTCCGATCATCCATCTAGTTATTCCATCATATATTCTAAACATGTTTAGTGGTTCGTGACCTCCGCTAAACTATTTGAGGTCTAAGGGAGCCCTGAGTTTTTAGTAGTACGCAATTTGAGTTATGGGATAGGTGCATTTCCTTATGAATTTACTGCTAATGTATGTATCTAATTTTATGCAAATTTAACTATCTCCCTCTCTTAGGTATTTCCATTGTTTCTTAGTGACTTTTCTTGAAAAGAGAAGGTCTAATATGCTAAGATATCTTAGTACCAGGAAGGTCTAAACCAGTTCCATTTGTGAGTTTTGTTTAAATTTATATTAGGATTATTTTTAATACTGCTTCTATTGTTTATAGTTCTTGAATGCTTCAACTTCAACACGGGGACCTTTGGGAGTGTTAAAGTTGAAAGAGATGAAAATTATGTTTTAAATTTATGTAGCATTGTCACTAATCTACTTTTACTTAATCCTTATGAGTACTTGATTTAAATTGTTGTACAAGTTAGTTAAAATATTTAAAAAATCCTAAAACTTTAACAACAATTACAACATTGGCAGAGCTTAGATAATAGAAAGGCACAACCTTCTAAGTTCTCAAAGGGATAGATCTTAGCCACATTTTTCTTGGTAGCAAATTCATTTGAATTTTTCTTCTATTGTGGATTATACCTATCTATATTTTATTCGATTCCCAACTACATCTATATAATGCACTTTTTATTTCAAAATTTCTATAAGCCTTTCCAATCCAAGTTCTATTCAAAACTCCTATTTGGATAACAGGTTGTCCTTTGTATTTGGAAAATATTGGTAAATAATATGCATTCGATTGGGATTAAATATTTGATAAGAAATGCAAGTGAATGATGTTTCTTTATATCTTCCCTTGAAAGTATTAGGTTTAAATATCATCAAAAGATATATTGAACATGACATCACAAATTATATGACCTTCAAATTTTGCATTTCAGTGATTTCAATATTATTAACTCTTTTTTTAACATATGGGTAAAGCGGTATGCTTGAGGAGGATTGATTATCCCAATGTATTGGTTGTGGATTATCACTTGTTAGATGGAATAAGATGGATCGATAAGAACACTCTGTTATTTTACTATTGATGCTATAGATGTTTTCATCAAGTTCTAGAGTGCAATTGATTGAGAATCCACATTTGTTGTGTTAGGTCATTTAAATTCTTGGAATATGATAAATTTTTATCATTTCTCAAAGCACATGAAGAACTCAGCGTCAATTCTGTGTATTGGAAATCACAGGAGACACATGGGGGATCTCAACCCCTCTCAGGTCAAAGCCTTAGAAAAGGGGGTAAATCCTGAGACAACAACTGGTTTAAAAATCGCTAACAACAGAAAAGAGGAAAAGACAATAGCAAGGACCAACCTCCATGCAAAACATACGAAAATGCATCCAAAAAGTAAAGGAAATCCGAACCATGTAGATCCACAGGGAATTCCTTCAAGCACGCATTCAACACATGAAGGATGACACTTTCATTGGTAAATTTGTTGGTATATGTCCCTCAGAGAAATATCTATTGTGGTGGATCAACGTTACCTGGAAATCCCAAGCACACTTTGATCTCCACTTAGGGGTAAAAGGATTCTTGACAATGGTTTTTCTGAATCTTGAGGACATAAACTGCATCTTTGAGGGAGGTTCAAACTTATTCAACTCAACTAGCCTCTTTATTAAACTCTAGAAGGATAGGTTCAACCCAGATAAGGAATATCTCACCTTCATCATGACCTGGATTAGGATATACTCCCTCCCATCAGAGTACTGGCATGAGAGAATTCTGAAGGATCTAGGAAATAGATTATGAGAATTTTTTAAGATAGTGGAGTAGACAAAATAAATGGTACACCTATTATTCTTGGATCTGTATTTATATGGTTATAATGAAGGACCTACCAGAAGAGATCAACCTAATTTGGGATGATGAGGACTGGTTCCAACCCCTCGACTAAGAAAAAATACCCTTCAGATGCAGGCGTTGTCACAAGCATGGATACTTGTTTAGGGAATTCCTAGAGAACAACCCAAACAATCAATAGAAGTGAAAATATTTCAAGGATACAGATAGCTTCACCAAGGTTGCCAAGAAAAAAAGGACAGCAAAGAGGAGTCAAGGGCCAGAGGTAAGCAAAAACCCATATCCACTAACACATCTGATTCTTTACAATTAGAACTAATGAAGGAAACCCCAAAGAATGAAGAACCATCCTGACCCAACAATATTTCCATGGAAGCAGACAAAGGAGAAAAGCAACTATCCTCATAATCAAGTCGAGAAATGGATTTGATGGAAGAAGATTAGGACGAGATGGAAATTGGATATATGGATCTATATGGAATGGAAAGGGAAGTTCATGATATGGAAAAGGGAATTATCCCATCTCAACAGGTGGTCCTACTAAAGGAGGCCATCATGAAAACCAGAAAAGATAAAACCCTGGGGGAGAAATTGGTTGCATCGGGGAGAAATTGGTTGCATTGGGGAAATTTACAACCATAGAGGTTTCTTTCTCCCTATCCTGCAAGCCTTCCCAATGAAACTCATAGCCTGAAACATTAGAGGTTGCAGTGCACCTAAAAAAATTACTTCTTCGTAGGACAATAGGCACTAAAAATCCCACGATTATGTTCATTCAGGGAACCAAATGCAGTGAAGAAGATTTCAAAAACACCATGACAAAAGTTTTGAAAGGATGTGATTCCATTCCTATTGATGCTAAAGGATTTGGAATCATATGGAACCCTATGAAAATTCAACTTTCCATTTTTTGGAAACCTCATACACTATCTCTCATGAATTCCACATCCTTTGAACAAGCCTCAAGGGAATCCTAACCAATTTCTCAAGACCCTTCTCTCTTGCACCAAAGAAATCATTTATTCATTCAATGGAAAAAAACTATGTCAATGGGTTGGGAAAAAATAATGGATTCTTAGAGGATACTTGAATCTCATCCACAACCTCATGAAGAAAAAAGGAGGAAATCACTCCCTAAATAGTGCTAACATGGCCTTAAACACCCTGATCAACGAGCTTTCTCTGATAGACATCAGCACAGCAAAAAACCTGTTCACCTGGAACAACAAATGCTTTGGAGATAGGCACATCGCTTCTAAACTGGGTCGCTTCCTAATCTTGGAATCCATACTTTGTCGAGGAACAAACATATCAGCCTTCATTGTCCGAGCCGCAGGCTCGGATCACTGGTTTGTCAGTCTAAGATGGGATAGAATAGGAGAGCATCTAAGGAGTCCCTCCAGACTCGAGAAGTTCTAGCTAATGCACCATGAGTTTCATCCTCTCTTGCAACACTGGTGGAGCAAATTATAGCCTCACATAGGCACTCTTATGTATAAATTCTAGCAAAAAAAGAAATTCATCAAAGGGAAAGTTAACCATTGGAATAAGGATCATTTTGACAACATTCAGTTAGAAAACTAGTAGATCTAAATCCAAATTGATATCATTGAAAGAACCATCATGAAAGAGGGATACAATGACTCCATAAAAAATGAGGAAAAATTCATGCTCGAAGCCTTGGAAGCCATAGATTTACAAGAGGAAATCCTCTTAAAAACCAAACCTAGGAATCTTTGGTTTAGGGAAGGAGAAAAAAACTGATCTTTATTTTTCAAAGACCCGTTATAGCATAGGAAATCCAACATAATTGTCAGACAAAAAACTGGCAATGAAATTAAGGTCGAGAAGCAGGAGGATCTTGAGATTACTCTCACCAATCACTTCAAGAAAATCATGAAGGAGCCTAACATAGACATAGAAGAAGAAAGGAAGGAAATCCTTCCTAGCATCCCCTCCTTGGTCACCCAAGAAAAAAATGAAATCCTTCTATGAACCATTGAGATGGTTGAGCTAGAATAAGTGGTCAAACAACTCAAAAATGACAAATCCCCAATTCTAGATGGCTTCACAACTAATTTCTTCAATGCATTTTGGTCCACCATCAAGTAAGAGGCCCTATATATTGTTGAATATTCCTAGAAAACAAGTAAAATGTTGAAGGCTTTCAACTCTATGTTCCTCACTTTGATCTCCAATGAAAATGAAGCAGACTTTGCTGGTAAGTTTCGACCTATAGCTTTATGCAATGTAATTTTTAAAATCATTAATGAAACCATATCCAACATGATCAAGACACTTCTACCCACCCTCATATCCAAAGAGCAATCTAGATATGTTGAGGGAAGGAATATTTTGGATGGCATCATCCTTTCTCATGAAATAATCCATTCTCTCAAAGCTAACAAAAAGGATGGTATGTTAATCAAGTTGGACTTATCAAAATACTTCAGAAATATCAACCACGATTTCATGAAGAAGATGTTAACTATGTTTTCCTTCTGCGATCAGTGGGTCAACTAGATCCAAACTCTTGTTTCCACCTCCTTCTTTTCCATTCTTTTGAATAGCACTCCTTCTAAAAGCTTTCAACCATCCCGAGGCATCAGACAAGGAGACCCCCTCTCTCCCCTTCCTTTTTGTCCTCATGAGGAAAGGTCTGGGGCTCCTTCTCAAATACAAAGTCTAGAACCATCAGCTCAAAGGTGACATTCCTCACCCGGGCTTAGAGCCTCAAAATCATCAGCAATTCATAGATGATACCATGCTAATGGGAACCTCCTCTATTCAGGAAGCCAAAATCCTCAATAGAACTCTCAATACAGTCCTCCTATATAGTGGACTTGACATCAACAAAGACAAATATTAGGTCTACTTTTTCAACACCTGTCAGATGAGCAAGCATAATATCCTTCGTATCCTTGAATTCACTGAAGGATATATACCTTCAAAATACCTAGGAGGCCCTCCGACTGACTCCATCATGAGAAATATATCTTGGAAAGACCTTTTGGATAGAATGAATGTAAAAATTAGTTGCTCAACCCATATATCCCTTAATCTCCCTTGTCATCTCACTCTTGTAAAATTCATCCTGCAAACCATGCCCCTCTATATTTTCTCCACTCTAGCTGCACCGAAGTCCATTCTCAAAAATCTCATAGAACTGTAGTGCACCTTCCTCTAGGGATGCAATGAAAAATACAATGAATGGTATTTAGTAATATGGAACACTCTTTTCACTCCAAATATTGATGGAGGCCTTTGCTTGAGAGATCCTTCCATCAACAACCAAATCAACAATGCCAAGATCCGCTGGAGATGGATAATTCACACCAGGGAACCTTGGGCCCTTCTCTGGAATTCCAAATATTCTTCTTTCTGGACAAACAACATCTCATTCATTTCAACTTTGACATCAAAGGATCGCATATTTGGAACTATTTTCAAAGCAATCAGAGTCCCATACAAAACTAAATCTCTTGGGAGGTGCAAAATGGGAATACAACTAATTTCTTGTAGGACTCTTGGAACCAATAAGGAGCGTTAAGAGAAGAGCATAATCTACAAACTCTACAGGAACACTTGATGCTCAGAAATGCCTCCAAGGTCAGTGACATGTGGGAAGATAATTCTATGGGAGATTATTTCAAATAATGGAAGGAATTTGAGTGGTGGAAATATCTAAGACCCATGAAAGATATACAAATATTATGGGATGACCTTCAAACCAGGAAAATTATAATAAATTAGGACAATGAAAAAATAAGATGGGTCCTCTCTCAGAAAGGTGCTTTCAACATGAAAGAATTTGCTGCCATTCTCACCAACACAGGCACTTACGACCATGATCCCAAGTGGAAAAAGGATATGGAAGGCCAACCTCTAGGCCAACATATCTGCTTTCCTTTGGCTCCTGGTAAGTAGACGCATCCTAACTTGGGAGAATATACAAAAGAGAGGAAACATAGGACCTTCTTGGTTCTACCTTTGTAAAGCTAATGAAGAAACTATTGATCACCTCTTGGACAAGTTCTAGTTCTCTCACAAAAATTGGAAAGAGGGGGGAAGAATCTTCAAAAACTTTGACAGAGTAAAGGGTCTCCCAGACCTAACCCTAACAAAATGGTCTCACCAAACCTACATTAGCATGATCCTAAAAAGAATCTGGGAATTATTCCCAGGATTCGTAGTCTAGGAACTATGGATAGAAAGGAACAATAGAATCTTTAAAAACTAGAGAAGAAGCGAAGAGGATGTTTGGAATATTGTAAGGAGACACAACATGGATACATTAATACTCTCACCTTGGAAATATTCTGCATGACTGGGAAATCACCACCATTCCTTACTACATTGTCCTGGCCAAAACAAAGACAATCAAAGTAAACTCCCCCAACCAGTGGCTTCCTCCCCCCCTCAATACTTACAATCTTATATTTTATAAAGCCTCCAAACGAAAGATAGGTCCTGCGATATTTGGAGGTGCCATTTTCAACAATGAAGGGAAATTCTGGGAGCCATCCGGGGCTCTCTTAGCATCACCACAAACAATTTCACTGAGTTGGAAGGAATGTTGGTTGGAATCTCTTAGGATTTCTTAATGAATTGGATCCCCCTCATCCTGGAAGGGGAATCCCTTCTTATCATCAATATGGCCGCTAGAATTTAGTCAGGCTCAAAAGGAAGTAAAGTGGCCAATAGCTATAGATTGGAAATCAAGCTCAGATCTTTTAACCTCATCCTCGAAGCCAATCCCGCGATCGTCTTTCAACATGTCAAAATAAAATAAAATAGGCTTATGGATGCCATTTCCAACAAAGGAGTTACCTAGAGTCCTTCCATACACTACTCTCATTGGTACGACAACATTGGACCCAAAGACAAGGAAAAATGGGATCAAATCGCGACATAGTATTATCCCACCCCAAATTTGGGTGTGTATGCGAAGGTTGACAGATGTCAAGGGCAGTACATGAGGGCTCAAGAGGATTGGGAAGATGTCGAGGTGGAAGATGCCACCCAGTCCTCCTCCCAGAGTTAAATCATGTCGCAAGGTCATTTTGCAATGCATGTAGATGGCTCACACGATAAAAATCACCATATTCGATCTGTCCAACATATCTTTGAGATGCTGATGAATATTTTAATCATGAACTAGTTTATCCATGCAGTAAATCATGATGCACGTCCTTCCCCTATAGTGGTGAGGGATGCATGTCCTTCCTGTATGATAAAACATGATGGGCATCCGGTCACGCAAAAGGTGCTACATGCTCTTTCTCCTGTGAGCGATGGTACCAGCAAGTGCTCCATGGCTAAGTCTAGATCTTCCCTGCAATATTTAGGTTGTAAGAGAGATATCAGGAATCCATCCTAGGGATTGATAGAGATTCATGGCACTAGGCTTGAAGGTCATCGAACTTCTCGCTGCCTCCCAAGCATGAGCTATAAGAAAACCGTGATGTAGCTCCATTCTATCACCAAGGATAAGATGCGCCCTAGAGGTTCTGTTGCTGCCGCAACCTTTTTCCCCGATTTTAGTTTTTACTCAAACTCTGGGACCCCTCCTTATCATAATTTGCTTGAATCGACTGTTGAAAGCTTGGCATCTTGGAGCTTATCTTTGCGTTTGAAGTTGATTGCTCGCCTTTTTGATTGCTTCATCCAACTTAGCTTGAGTCGTGTGGTTTTTTCTAGTACCCTTCGAGTATGAAAATTTTGCATAAACAAGAAAAAGAGGGTTTTTGGGCTGCAAGTTAATCCTAGCTCTGTTGTTTTTCTCTTTGGATCGGGCCTCTTTCGGAAGTTTGTTAGTCCTAACTTACCCGACGTTGCGGCTCCCGGAGAAAACTGCCCCCCGTTTGAAGTTTCATCCGACGCCCGATTCGACGGCCCAAATCGCTTGGTCCTGAGTTCCTACCTATCCGCCGTTGCGGCCGGGAGGATGAAGTCAGTGGACGACGTGAGTTCATCCGACGCCCGAACTTTGCCTTGTTTAGCCTCCGTCACATGTTTGTGGCAAGTTGGTCATCCGTCGTTGCGGGTGGCAGAGTTTTCTGTCTTCCGACCCACTTCTCTCCGCCGCCCGATTGCCTACGACGCCCGTGTTTCCATTCACCCTCTTCTTGTGCTCCTCCGCCGTTGCAGCTTCCCCCGAAACCTTGCCCGTCCGATGCCGGATTCTCAGCCCGTCCGATTTAAGTCTCGCCCGACCGCCGATTCTTTTTCGTGAGTTTTCACCCGGATGAACCAGGCCAGTTTTTGTGGATCTTTCATCATAGTTAAAAGGTTTCGATGCCTAATGTCTCGTATGAGTGGATAATGCACTAAAACTGTATGCAGGGATAATTCCGTAGATCTCTAGAGTGGCCCACAGCGAGGAAAAGGACAATCCAAGCGGATGACAGAGGCTCCAACAAGGCGTTTTCAACAGTTACTGTCAGAAGGAAAAAACGCCTATGGAAATGATTGAGCAAAACGCAACGACAAGAGGGGAAGCTGAATGGTCAAGGGCACTGAAAGGTCATGCGCTGAGGGGAACGGAAGGGACAGCAGTGGTAGTTTAAATAACGGGAATCATGATGAGAAGAGGGATTTTTCCCTTTGAAAATTTTGTAATTGTTGGCTTGTAAGAGGAACTACTTCGTTTTGCAAAGCGAACTGCAATTTTGCCTCCTGGAAAGAGTAAAGAAGTGGAATGTACCAATGAAATTCGATGAATAATGTTGAAGATGAACTATTTTGTTTTCAGCTGTATTTCATTTGCTGTAAGAATATTTGATGTTTTGAACCTACGTTCTGGTTAATTATTCTTCAGTAGTTTTCTGGGATGCATTTTCACTAAGAGCAATAAATGTTGTTATAGAATGATCGGCTATCTGGTTATTTGAATATTTGTAAGTTTTCATGTGCCGTGAGAGAAGTAGTTAGCTATATGTGGTTTTTCTTACCGTATGTGATTTTTGTATTGCTCAGTCAAGATGATAACCTCGCTCCCTAGGGATAGTTTAGGTAGTTAGTTTTTTTTGTTCGTACCTGGTTTGGTTGCTTGTGAGCACAAGACGAGAGGTAAGAACCTGCGCATCACTTTGTGACCACTCTCTGCATCTGGATCACCCTGGATTTAGTTAGGCACATGCATATCATTCATTTAAGTCAAAACACAAAAACTCGGTGGGCCGAGCCGCAACCGGTAAAGCCTTTGTTCGTTACTTGACCTACGGTAGCCGGACCATGAACTGGACGGATTCCCTATACCAAACAGTCATCGGGCTAGTTGGGAACGCTGATTGGGGAGAATCCCTTGTTGTTGCCGCCTGCGAATTTCCAGGCCTCAATAGTTTTGGCACTAGAAGGAGGGCCGCCAGTGCATGGCTGGCCGAGGAAGCCCGTTTTACAGAGATTATTCCGCTGGTTACAGTTCTGAAAGTAGTGGACCACGAAATTCAATTCCGGAAGAAGAAGAAAGAGAATATCTGTATCTTGTCCGCAACGAGATTGTTAACGATCTGAGAAGACACACCAGGGCATATTTAAAGAAGATTGGAGGATTGCCTATCATTCCTGAATTTCCTAGAAGAGAATACAAGAGGAAATACCGTCCTATAGTAGAAGACTCGGTGTTGGTTGGAGACTGGAAAGAACTTGTAGAGACTGCCTTACAAGAAGTAGAGCTACCTTTGAATCAAGAAGGCCCTGAGACCCCTTATATTTCTCCTACTCACACCCCAGTTGGTTCACCTCCGCACTCTCCACCTCGATTAATGGCAGCAGCTAACGCAAACCAGCCACCTAACCCTCCAAACCCACCACCTGCATGGAAAGCCAGATCACCTCTGAATCTGACCCCACCTTTACACGACCTACCTCAAGCCTTCGAAAAGTTATTGCCTAAGTTTGATCCCAATGAGAAGATATTGGTAGATGACCACTTGCAGAGTTTTTATTTGGCTATAGAAGGATTAAGGGCAGGGGACCATGAAGATGTGGTTTGTAGACTCTTCCCACATACCCTTAAAGGAGCCGCAGCCTCTTGGTATTTTTGTTTTCCTGCCAATTCTATTCCATATTGGAACACCTTTGAAAGAATGTTTAGAAGTAAGTATGCGGTCCAAAAGACTCATGCTGCCCTTATGAAAGGACTTTGTGCTTTGAAAAAAGAAAAGAAGGAAAAAGTGCACAGTTTTACACAAAGGTTTACAGCATACCTTAAAAACTTCTCTGATGCAGATAAACCTTCAGAAAAGGTCCTAATCGAGTATTATACTTCAGCTTTGGGTCCTGACCTGGCCATGTTCGCAAAAGGTAGGGCCAAGCCCACTTTGACGGAGACTTATGAAGAGACAGAAGTAGTGGAAGCAGAAAGGGAAAGCATTGAAGATTATCCCGAACAGTCAGGGGAGAAAAGGAGAACGCTGCTGTTTACTAAGCCCAAAGAGGAGAAAACACCAGATTACGAAGGTATGGCCAAAATGGTGCAGAAGCTGTCTAACAAGGTCATAGACTTGGAGAAGGAAAAAGAAGCACAAAAGTTTTTTAGACCATATTATAAGAAAAGGGAGGATAGCAACCAGACCCTTCCCCCCTCTCAGAAAACTGCATCCATGAACCTCACAGAGATAGGGATGGAAAATTTCTGTACTTTTCATCAACAGCCCCATTCCGAAAAGAACTGTCCGCAATGGATAAATTCAATGACATTGGTCATGAATCAGATGCTGGATTCAAGATTGACGGAAGAAGATGATGATGAAAGGAAAGAAAAGGTTGCTTCAACGTCTACAAAATAATAGGAAGAAGAGACTATGGCCTTATGGAGCTCTATTTTAGTACTAGACACGGAAGAAGAAAACACTCAGGAACGCAAAGATATCAGAGAAGCTAACGTCACAACTAGGAGCAAAGGGGAGGTTAGTGATGACAGTCTTCTGCTCCCAAAGATTCGAAGGCTGCAAAGAAATATCAAAAAGAAATTTCAAGACAAATCTGTGGCTGATCAGATTCCATAATTTACCATTACTAGCCAGGATCCGAGGCAATTTAGAACACCGCCTAAGCCAAGCGAAGAAAATGTAAGCGCTAATAAACCTCAGTCCACTAGACAACTAATCGAATATGATGTTGTTGAAGATTTAAAGAAGATAAAGGCAAACGTCCCGCTGTTTGAAATGTGCAAAATACCTCAGCAGAAAGAAAGATTGTTGAAAGCATTAGAAACAAAAGAAGAAAAGCTTCCCACTGACAATTAGCCTCAGCCAGAAGAAGAAATTGGGGAAGCTAGTAGTGGAGGTAAGTCTAAAACCAAACACCCACCTTTCCTTTTAACATTTGAAATTTTTAATCATAACATGCACAATTGTCTAGCGGACTCAGGAGCGTCGATTAATGTCATGCCCATATCTGTTTGTAAGAAAATAAATGGGCAGCCCAAGCCAACCACGTGGAAAGTGGTGCAGTTGGATAGGACCGACGTCAAGGTAGTTGGCGAGATGGAAGACGTGCTAATCCGCTTGGCATCCGATGATAGAGTGTGCCAAGTCATCGACATTGTAGTGGCTGACATACCATATGCGTACGGCTTGGTCTTGAGTAGAGATTGGTCAGCCAAATTGAATGGGTATTTCGCCACAGATTGGTCACATCTTTGGTTGCCACACAAAGGAAGTCCTAATCAGATCAAGGTTTTGAGAGAGCCTCATATGAAATACAATGTCACTCAATTGGATGGAAAGAATGTACCAGTTGAATCCGTATTGGGAAACTACTTTCTTGAACTAGAACCAGGGAATTATCAAGCGGAAGAGGCTAGCAGCACATCTGACACCCAGCCTGATCTCCTTCGTTTTTCTCAGGCTGATGAGCTTGACTGTAAAATAGTAGATTTAGCTGTAGGAGTAGATTCATTTTCAGTAGACACTGCTTGTTGGACTTTATATTTTGACGGCTCAAAAACATTAGAAGGATCAGGGGCCGGCTGCGTCCTTATTGATCCACAAAAAAATAAATACTTCTTGTCCTGTAGGTTAGAGTTTGAATGTACTAACAATACAGCCGAATACGAAGCACTGTTGCAGGGACTCAAGAAGGCCATTGAGCTACAGGTTTGTAATTTAAAAGTTTTCGGAGACTCAGAAATAGTTGTGAAACAAATAAAAAATCAAATACACTGTGTTTCCCCTCATTTGAAAGCTTACCAAAACGAGGTATGGGAATTACTTAAATGTTTTCATGCATTTAACATTATTTCAATTCCAAGGATAAAAAATGCAGCCGCTGATTTTTTAGTCACATCAGCTGCCAGGCTGGTGCCCACTAATAATAAATGCTCTATTGAATTACTTTTCAGGCCCTCCATGCCGGACATGATC
The DNA here is from genome assembly GCA_001517045.1 of Pseudotsuga menziesii. Lineage (NCBI taxonomy): Eukaryota > Viridiplantae > Streptophyta > Pinopsida > Pinales > Pinaceae > Pseudotsuga > Pseudotsuga menziesii. The sequence continues at coordinate 130,576 of LPNX010298883.1, forward strand.
ACCAACCTGCGAGTATTTGACGATGATCAGCAGATAATCGAATGCTTGACAAATGATGAGACTTTTAAAGGAGCTATCATAGATGATGAGGAACATCAGGCTGAGATGAAATATAACAATTTCATTCCCAAAGGAGTCAGGACGCTGGAAAAAATGTTTGACTTAAATGAGAAATTTAGGAGACCAGCTAACGTTAAGACACACAGCTCAACTTTACAGTTCGAGTTAATAAACTTAGGGACTGAAACAGAGCCCAAGTTCGTGAACCTCGGCAAGTGCTGTTCACCAGCAGAAAGAGACAAGTTCCTCAGTTTGTTTAAACAGTACAAAGACGTCTTTGCATGGACATATGCAGATTTAAAGACCTACGATACCAGCATTATCAAGAACATCATCCCTATTAAAGCAGGCGTCAAGCCATATCAACAGCCGTTGACGAAAATGCACCCAAAGCTGGAGCCGCTAATTCAAAGCGAGGTGAAGAAATTGCTGGACGCTCGGATTATCTTTAAAGTCAGGCATTCTGAATGGGTGTCAAACCTGGTTCCTGTCAGGAAGAAATCGGGAGAGATCAGGCTGTGCGTAGATTTCAGAAATCTAAATCGCGCCTCAGACAAAGACAACTACCCGGTACCTCCCATGGAGCAATTGCTACAAATGGTTTCCGGCTCTGAAATGTTTTCATTGTTGGATGGTTTCTCTGGCTACAATCAAGTGTTGGTGGCTGAGGAAGACAGATTGAAGACGACATTCAGAACTAAATGGGGAACGTTCGCATATCGAAGAATGACCTTTGGACTGATTAATCCGGGTGCGACATTTCAGAGAGCTATGGACATAGCTTTTCACGGACTGATTGGGAGAAGTGTGGTGGTCTACCTTGATGACATCACGATTTTTTCGAAGAAAAGAGGGGAGCACGTGTTCCACCTAAAGCAAATCTTTGAACGCTGCAGGAAGTATGGCATTTCCCTCAATCCAAAAAAATGCGTGTTCGCTGTCAAAGAAGGCAAGCTACTAGGGCATATAGTTTCAAAGGATGGTATCTCTATAGACCTAGAAAGGATTAAGGCCATTGAACAAATTCCCATGCCTCATAATAAGAAGGGAATGCAATCTTTCATGGGAACAATAAACTTTGTAAGAAGATTCGTGCCTGATTTTGCCCAGACTGTCAAACCATTGCAGCAGATGGTCAAGAAAAACGCACAGTTCAAGTGGACTGAGACTAAAAAGAATGCTTTCAGTAAAATCACGACCGCTGTTGCACATGCACCCTCTCTTAAAAGTCCAGACTTCGACAAGGATTTTATTATGTATACATTCCCGTCCGATGATTCATTAGCAGCTGTACTCACACAAAAGGAAGAGGGAGGTGATGAATTTCCAATCTCTTTTATGAGCACTGGGCTATAAGGGGCTGAGTTAAACTACCCAGCCATTGACAAACAGGCATATGCAATATTTAAAGCAGTCAAGCAATTCAGACCTTACATACTTAAAAATCGAACCAAGGTAATTGTCCCTTCCCCAGCCGTAAGATCCCTTCTCATTCAAAAGGAATTGGGAGAAAGAAGGGGCAACTGGGTAACAGCCCTTCAAGAATACGATTTAGAATTCAAACCAGCCACTATAGTGAAAGGTCAGGGGTTATGCAAGCTGATGACTGGAAGCAAGAATAATGAAGAACAAGCATGGGATAACGAAGCTGAACTGCATGTAATGGATGTTTGTCCTTTATTCACAGCTCCTGAATCTTGGTATAGATATCTTGTACATTACCTGCAGTCAGGGGTATTGCCTGAACATTGGAGTTTCAAACAGAGAAGAGCTTTGCGTCTAAAGTCAGCTTCCTACCAACTCATAGAAGGCATACTATTCAGAAGGAATTATGATGGGGTCCTTCTCAGATGTTTAGAAAAGGCAGACGCTGAGAAAGTAATGTCTGAATTACATGATGGACCAGCCGGTGGACATTATTCAGGAGACACTACAGCCCATAAAATCCTTAGGGCCGGTTACTATTGGCCAACGCTCTTTAGAGATGCCCATGCGCACGTCAGAAAATGTGATACTTGTCAAAGATGCGGTGGAAGACAACCTAGAGCAGCAGCACCTCTAAAACCTGTAATGATCACAGAGCCTTTCGAGCAATGGGGAATAGATTTCATTGGAGAAATAAAGCCAAATTCCTCCCTATTACACAAGTATATTCTTACTGCAACTGATTATTTCACCCGATGGGTCGAAGCTATTCCGCTGCGCAAGATAAATGAAGACGAAGTCATCAATTTTCTACAAGACCATATCATGACCAGGTTTGGGGTTCCAAGTTCGTTAGTTTTTGATAATGCTAAGTACTTTTCATCCATTAAGATTACTGCTTTTGCTCATGAGAAAGGGATAAAATTACACTATTCTGCTAACTATTATCCACAAGGGAATGGCCTGGCCGAATCCTCAAATAAAAACCTTATTAGAATCCTGAAGAAGACAGTCATAGAAAACCAGCGAGGTTGGCACTCAGCCTTACCCAATGCCCTGTGGGCCGATAGAGTTACCCCTAAGTCTGCCATGGGAGTGTCACCCTTTACCCTTGTATACGGAAAGGAAGCCATCCTTCCTCCCAACATCCTGCTCCCATCTTCCATACTAGCTCAAGAGTCTAGGGGGTCGGATGATGAAGTTATCCAAGTAAGAATATACAATCTTCTGAAAGCAGAAGAGGCCAGATCCAAAGCTAGAGAACGTTTCCAACAGCAGCAGGAGGTAGTGAAGAGATGGTTTGATAAGCACAAAGCCGGGAAGAAGGACTTGGAAGTGGGAGACCTTGTCCTAAAGTGGGATCATCCCCGTGATGAGAAAGGGAAGCACACTAAGTTCCAACAGTTATGGGTGGGTCCATTTCAAATCACCGCTAAACTTGGCCCTGCTACCTATATGTTACAGGATTTACAGGGATGGGAGGAAAACTTGCCAGTTAATGGGCTGGTTCTCAAACCTTATTTTTCTTAAGCAGTTTTTGAGCTTTCTGACTTGTACATAAATAGGCTGTTTGAGTTATGCTTTCATTTATTTTAAGTGAGTTTTTGTTTTCAATAAAGGTGGTTAACTTGTGGTTATGTGGGGAACTTCACATTTCTGGAAATGGCAAACATTTGTTGAATAGTAGACTGTGATTTTCCATGTGAATTTCTTCTACCAAATAGTTTCTTGAAATATTTGTGTGCATTGAGGTCCTGCTAAATCTCCTGTAAGGTCAATCAGGTTCGAAAGTCTAGAATACTATGCTGAGGCTCCGCGCACTTTACACTTGTAATCTAAGGGGGCAATGACAGGGGAGCCACAGAGAAGAGTAAGATGAACAGGGTGTTAAATCTAAATGATCCCATGCCGGGAAATAAATGCCAAAAGGCATATAAGAGTCAGAATTCCTATAAAAGCATCATGCTCAAAAGCTAAATCCAGATCATAAAGTACTAATTTGCTAATGATCCTCTCCGTCCGTGAGCTGAAACCATAAGCACATCACTCACACAAAAGGGCACTATGGGATAGAGGATCCTGAATGAAAATTCAGTAAGAAAGGTATATATGAAGACTCTCATTAAAAGAGGATAAAATCCGAAAAGCACAAAAGTTGCTAAGGCGGCATGGGAACGAGGAACAAATGAACGTTTCTGTTCATCACCTGCTACAATCCTGTGGTGTCCAATGTTACCATCTACCTGAAAAAAAATTAATAATGAACTCATATTTTGGCCTCAGCAGAGTTATCCGGACTCTAGAATCTTGACTTTCATTGCCCAAATTGGACTGATATCAATGATCAAGGTACACACTTCTGTTATTGAGAAATCTGTGTAGCTGGAAGAGTTCAATGGATACATTTGTTGAAAGACAGTCTGCATTTCAAGGAAGAAACCACCCAGAGATCTAGGTTCACCAAGAAATCGCCAGTTGTTGCTGCCGCAACCTTTTTCCCCGATCTTAGTTTTTACTCAAACTCTCGGACCCCTCCTTATCATAATTTGCTTGAATCGACTGTTGAAAGATTGGCATCTTGGAGCTTATCTTTGCGTTTGAAGTTGATTGCTTGCCTTTTTGATTGCTTCGTCCAACTTAGCTTGAGTCGTGTGGTTTTTTCTGGTACCCTTCGAGTATGAAAATTTTGCATAAACAAGAAAAAGAGGGTTTTTGGGCTGCAAGTTAATCCTAGCTCTGTTTTTTTTCTCTTTGGATCGGGCCTCTTTCGGAATTTTGTTAGTCCTAACTTACCCGACGTTGCGGCTCCCGGAGAAAACTGCCCCCTGTTTGAAGTTTCATCTGACGCCCGATTCGACGGCCCAAATCGCTTGGTCCTGAGTTCCTACCTATCCGCCGTTGCAGCTGGGAGGATGAATTCAGTGGCCGACGTGAGTTCATCCGACGCCCGAACTTTTCCTTGTTTAGCCTCTGTCGCATGTTTGTGGCAAGTTTCCCGTCCGTCGTTGCGGGTGGCAGAGTTTTATGTCTTCCGACCCACTTCTCTTCGCTGCTCGATTGCCTACGACGCCCGTGTTTCCATTCACCCTCTTCTTGTGCTCCTCCGCCGTTGCGGCTTCCCCCGAAACCTTTCCCGTCCGATGCCGGATTCTCAGCCCGTCCGATTTAAGTCTCGCCCGACCGCCGATTCTTTTTCGTGAGTTTTCACCCGGATGAACCAGGCCAGTTTTTGTGGATCTTTCATCATAGTTAAAAGGTTTCGATGCCTAATGTCTCGTATGAGTGGATAATGCACTAAAACTGTATGCAGGGAGAATTCCGTAGATCGCTAGAGTGGCCCACAGCGAGGAAAAGGACAATCCAAGCGGATGACAGAGGCTCCAACGAGGCGTTTTCAACAGTTACTGTCAGAAGAAAAAAACGCCTATGGAAATGATTGAGCAAAACGCAACGACGAGAGGGGAAGCTGAATGGTCAAGGGCACTGAAAGGTCATGCGCTGAGGGGAACGGAAGGGACAGCAGTGGTAGTTTAAATAACGGGAAGCCTGATGAGAAGAGGGCTTTTTCCCTTAGAAAATTTTGTAATTGTTGGCTTGTAAGAGGAACTACTTCGTTTTGCAAAGTGAACTGCAATTTTGCCTGCTGGAAAGAGTAAAGAAGTGGAATGTACCAATGAAATTCGATGAATAATGTTGAAGATGAACTATTTTGTTTTCAGCTGTATTTCATTTGCTGTAAGAATATTTGATGTTTTGAACCTACGTTCTGGTTAATTATTCTTCAGTAGTTTTCTGGGATGCATTTTCACTAAGAGCAATAAATGTTGTTATAGAATGATCGGCTATCTGGTTATTTGAATATTTGTAAGTTTTCATGTGCCGTGAGAGAAGTAGTCAGCTATCTGTGGTTTTTCTTACCGTATGTGATTTTTGTATTGCTCAGTCAAGATGATAACCTCGCTCCCTAGGGATAGTTTAGGTAGTTAGTTTTTTTTGTTCGTACCTGGTTTGGTTGCTTGTGAGCACAAGACGAGAGGTAAGAACCTACGCATCACTTTGTGACCGCTCTCTGCATTTGGATCACCCTGCATTTAGTTAGGCACGTGCATATCATTCATTTAAGTCAAAACACAAAAACTCGGTGGGCCGGGCCGCAACCGGTAAAGCCTTTGTTCGTTACTTGACCTACGGTAGCCGGACCGTGAACCGGACGGATTCCCTATACCAAACAGTCAGCGGGCTAGTTGGGAACGCTGATTGGGGAGAATCCCTTACTGTTTCCGCCTGCGAATTTCCAGGCCTCAACAGGTTCTAGCCTACGAAACATTTATCTCATTCATTGTGGTTTTAGACTCAGGCTTTCAATATTTGAGCTTCGGACTTGGAGGTGCATACCTTATGCGTTGATTCCAGCAACAGTTCCCTCAACACCAGTACACCTTAGGAGACCTTGCATGTAGACTCCACTACTAACATGCCCTGACAATGACTTCGGGAGGAGGTAGAGGTCAGGAGGTTGACCTGGAGGCCCTATTCCAAAATGATGCTCGTTCTCACATTCACAAATCAATTGCAGCCATGGAGGATGAAATTTATGGTGAATTTAGGCTCAGAATGGGGCATGATATCACCATGTCCAAATATTGGAGAGTGAATTTTATCTTAGCCAAATACATGAGTACAAGAGGAAGCTTCAGTGAATGCATGAACCTCATGGTCAACAACTTCAATGAGGATGCTGAAAAAGGGATAATTCACATGAAAACCCTCATGCAACTCTCTAAGCCAGCATTCAACAAAGAAAATAAGCATGATAAGGATGTGAGCACCAGCAAATCCCTAGAGGATGAGGCCGAATCCTCTAGGAGGTTATAACTTCTCTGCTTTGTTCTTTGTTTCATGCTCCCCACAAGTCTCTCCTTCTCTTATGTTAACTTCTTAATTTGTATTGTGTTGTCAACCTTCAATGGTTGGGCAGCAGTCTTTATGTTTAGATGCTCGGTATCGACCAGTTTGCATACCTTTCTTAGGTGGTTCATAGCCATGGATTGACTCCCTGTTTCTGTAGTGAGCTTGTATATGTAACTCTCTTTTTTTATATGAAATAGAAGGATCGTCTACCTTCCTGACCAAAAACAAGTTCACAAAATGAGAGACACAAGTTGTTTAGGTAAAATAATAGAGTTGACACTAATGTTGAACATGTTAGAATCAAGATTTTTAGATAACAAAATAGTTATTTTTGATCATATTTTAAATGAGCAAAAAATCAACTGTAGCCATTTGGAGAAGTTGTCACCATAAAAATTTCCTTGTCTTTTTATTTTTTTATCCTTTATATATTGGAAACTTTAAATTATTTCTTTTAAGTGTGGTGAAGTTTATGCACTTTCAGAATTTGTTAAACCTTGTTGAAAAATTCTGTAGGATATCACTAATTCAGTATAGTGACCTACACGTATTTTGTTTAGACATATTTCTGTAGGATATCAGTAATTAACTATAGTAACCTACACAAATTTTTGTTGTACCATGCAAAGTATGCATTGATGGTTTTATGCTCAGAAGAATGCATCTTATTGTAGTCACCTTTGTACACCTTACCTTCTCTTTGAAAATAGTACAGTGTGAAACTCATGCTCATTAGGGAACATTCTATTGAATTATCTCTACAGTTTGTTAGCACCTTCATGGAAATTGAGGACACAAATGAGGAAACGACTTCTCCCTCCTCTCTTTTAGTTATGGATTCTAATTTTATCACAAGTTGACATGTTCTTGATGAGATTTGCTTATGTAATAATTTTATGTCTCTGCATATTTCTTTATTTGAAATGGTATTTTAGCTCTTTGTAGCTTTGTTCTTATGTCATAGAGCTTTTCCTGTTGTCATTAGTATAGCTATAGGAATTGTTTATGCAACCCCTCTATGTATTGAATTGATTCTACTATTTTAGTCCCATTTACCCACTTTTGTGGTAACTCATTGGGCATTGAAATTATCCTATATTATCTTGTCTACCTATTAATTATCCTTTGTGGAAGATTGCAAACTATTTTGGATGTGTTTTTGGCAAAAACAAGTAGCTTCTCAATTCGATTTTGTATTAGTTTTCTACTTGGACATAAATTTAAACTTATGGTCACTTTTAGCTTTGTACATGTGTTTTCAAAAATATAGAACTACAAAAGTCAATTGAAGAGATTAAAGGAATGGCTAAGGTGTTAAAAATTTAGGTAGTTCACTTTACATATTGTCCCAGACATGAACAAGTAGGGAGAAAAATGTTGTGTTGGTTTTTTTTCATAGGCCGAAATTTGTTAAGTATTTCAAGGAAAATACATACTACAAATAGATGCCTTACTTTTGGATGATATGGAACCCTCGTGCATGCATAATGAAGCAAGAAACTGGCCCTTTACACAAGCACATGAATACCATTTGTATGGAGGCAGAGGCCAACGAAAAGAAGCCAGACATTGGTGTAGCACTTAAAGGAAAAACTATAAGCATTGTATGAAGATATTCTAAGAATTCAAGTTCTTTGAGAACTTGCTTATGAATAATTGCATTATGGATAGATCTTGTTTAAGATAATAATAATGGATTAATCTTTTCTAGCATCTTGCAGGTTTTTACAAAGATGACAAACAAGAATTTGATAAAGATTCTTAAATTTGATTTTCACATTTATCAACAATTTTATGCCAGTCTAGAATTTTCCTCGTGAAATATATGAAAAGAATAAGTTAAGAAGGGGAAAAAATAAATGTTTTCATTAGTAATTTTCCCAATAGATTGCAACATATTTTGCTCATGGATTCCCTGGTTTCATTTGTTGCATATCTCATTGTTTTAAATGAACTGGGCTTAATGTTCATACTTATGTAATTTTGTGTCTGCATCACTTCCTCAACCTAAATGTGGAAAGGTCGTAGTCACAAAAAACCTCATTTTACCGGAAGACTAACTCACACACCAAAAAAAAAAAGTTTTAAATAGAGTAAGTTCATTTAGAATCGTATTCCACTTTAAGCTCAAAAAAAGAAGTTATACCTATTTTTCACTTCTGAATGAGAAGAGTTCCACTTGAGGATCCAACACAAGAATTTGTAGCTATTTTTAGTGGAAAAGGAAATCCAAATAACAGTAATTTATTTCATCATAAGAGTTGATGTTGCCAAAATAAATGTATTTAAGATGTGGAAATCATGTGCCTTACTTAAATCCTGCAAATTCAAGTAGTAACCTGCATACTAGAAACTTGATGCAATAATCAGTTTCTGTATGATGATAAAATAGTATACTCAAGCCCCAATATCAATTATTTCAAAGGATGATGTTTGACATGTATACCAATTTGTAATGTTGATGAAATGGTGATCAAATAAATAAAAAGTTAGAATCCGTCTTTGAATTCAATGATATGATTGCATAGATTGTGTTGTATATGGAGTCCAACATTGAAGGAAAGTCCATGTGAGGTGACAAGGAATGGTAGTGAGCACAAAGAAACCCCTTCCTTTATTTTGGTTCATCCTTGATGGGTGTAAAAATGAACTCCGCCATCCAACACCTATATTCATCAAGAAAGGCATGTCCACGCTATACTTAACAATAATGGAATCAAACGTTGGGTCCAGGTGTTGCCTCCCCCTTGTGATTTAGAAGCATGCTTCTCTCAGGGATAAGGGATCCAACATTTTCCATGTAATTTGCGAGTAATTTCAAGCCCATTTGACGTGGAAGTGGGAGAATTTCTTGTAACATTGTAACTCTGAGGCCATCCTTCCTATTTTTGGGTTTGAGGAGGACTCTCCATGCTGCAATAGTCTAATAATAAACGAGTATTCCATGATGCTGATGGTTTCCTTGGGAGGATCTAAGCCTCCCAAGCCCTGTTATAGGCCCTCGTTAGGCCTTGGGGGCTTGGATACCCAACTTCTAGTTTCTATTACAGGCCTCAGGAGGCTTATACAACCTCCTAGTGCTTAATACATGCCCTAGGGGATTTTATACCAATCCCACAAGAGGCTTAGTCAACAATTAGGGGCTGACAACATTGAATCTAAATTTTGTACTATGTACATTGGCTCTAGTGACATACAACAAGTGATCTCCCATCTCTTCATTAGACCATTAGATGCCACAAATCATAATGATATGTGGTTGAGTAATTGCATTATGGGCGAAGTAATGTGCATCTATGTTATACACCAAAAGAAGCAAGGTACATTGTAGAATGCATGTGGGGTCATAAGAAGGGTATCATGTCAATATACTAGCTAGAAATATAAAGGGGTATAAAAAATGTAAATGAAAAAATGGATACATACACTATATAGTGAAAATATGAGTTTTTTAAAATTGGAAAGGAATATTGGGAGGGGGTTAAAAAAATGATTTTGGGAGGTATTTTCCAATATTTACTCAAATTAGGGGTATTTTTTCATATGCCACGAACGAACGTGATATGTTAGAGATTCATTGAGTGAAGCCCCCATGAATATATCTTTGACAAAGTCATTTTTTTAATAAAATGGAAATTTATGTGATGGCCAAGGGGAAGGTTTCCTAGAGTCAAGGACCATAAAGGTACGACATTTTTAAATTCACAAAACTATTTCTAGACATTTTATTAAATTCAGCTTTCGAAGGATTTTCCAGCCCCCTGCGATTCCAAGAGACAATGTTCATTATTTATTATTGACAGAAGGAAGAGAGCCTCCTTTTGTAGGTGTAGCCCGAGTATTCCTGCCAATTGACATCTCTATTGTAGCTTGACTTCCTTGCATCTTCAAATGTTCGACTTCCTCTTCTAGAACTTTCTTAAGAGATATACGCCATTTTTTTGAAGACCTCTCAAGGGAGTCTTCTTCAGATGAACCACAGTTATCCATAGGTTTCTTTTTTGCCATTTCTACATATGTGGGGGAGGATCTACCAACAGGAGAACCAACAACGGGCTCACATGATTCTTTATTTTCTTCTCTCGTATGATCTTGAGATTATTGAACTTCTCCCTCTTCAAGCACTGGAAGCATTTGTTTTTCTGGATTGCTCAACACTTCAAAATTGTTTTGATATGATATTTTTTTCATAGTTGTTCCAATTCCATTATGTTTCTATCTGGTGGGATTACTACCCGTCCCCATTTCTCCTCATTATTCCTTTGATTTATTTCCTTGCTTTGTTGTACTTGTTTTTTGAACTTGTGTCCATTATTCTCCCTTATCTTTAACAGTTTCTTCCTCAACTTTCTTCTTACATGATCTGACAAAGTGCCCATAGTCCAATACATCAAAGCATACTAAAGGAGCAACTGAATCCGGTAAAAATTGAAAAGACATAAACCCGAAAATCCTCCACCATTAACTCTCCATACTGCAACTCCCACTGCTTGTTTTGACAAACTATCTGTAAGAGAATTGAACTGCCTTAAAATGTGAAAAAATTTCGAAGGAGTCCACCAGTCTTTTGGTTATAGTTATCCAATGATCTAACTACATCATACTTAGACAGACCTTTCCTTTAGTCCAATTAACTATAACCTTGGAGTCACCATATCCTTGAAGATAACCCAGGTTTTTTATAATAACAAAGTCTAAAAAAACCCAGAAAAACCCAAAAGTTCCACCTTGAGCGTGATCCGCACCCCAACTTGAGTTAGAAATAAATGCTGCTCAGAGATATAGAAAATCATATTGACACTACAACCAACACTGGTGGCTGGTGGCTTCCCCATTAAAAAAACCACAGGGATAGACCGACTCCAAGTTGGGAACTGTAGTAGTATGCTGTCTGAAAACCAGCGAAGGAATAAATTATTCAAAGAAAAAACTAACTGCTTGAGAGCCAACTGAATCAGGGATGCTAGAGGTATTTTACCACTCTGTGCCTTCCATATACCCCGACACAAAAAAAGGAAGGGTTCTCCATTTCTTAAACTTGCTAATCCAGACTTGGAAATTAAGTTCCAAATTGGCAAACGTCGAATTAAAAGAAAACCCCAACTTATGAGTTACAAAATCCTAGACCTGCCGACCGAAAACACAACCCAGGAATAGAAATCAACACTTTACCTCGCGGATTTGCAGAGCATGCAAATATTCGGGCCATTAGAGCCATGCCTACATAAATTATCCCAAGAAAGGATACGGTTCTCCAAAACCAGCCATGAAAAACATTTAAGATTCATAGGAGCCTCCCACATTTAAGCTTCACAGGAGCCTGCCATTTCCATAGGCTGAAATACCAAGGATTAAGATCTGCTCCAAAAGAATCCTGGTAATGGTATTGTAATATTCTTAGGCTGAAATCTCCCCGGATCTTTTGTTCCTTTCCCAAACCGAAGAATCTTCATTGCTTCCCAACCACACACCAAGATGTCTCAACACTACTATGTAATTTGACCTTTGAACAGTCAGCTCGCCCGAAAGAGCTAGCTGCATATCCGATAACCAATAAGAGGCCAAAGAAGAAGAACTGAAATTCCTGTAGGAGGCCAATCTTCTAAGGCCCAAAACACCCAAACGAGCTACCAGGCTTCCTGAAATCCTATAAAAACTTTCACCTCCTTGAAAGGTGTCATGTCCCCAACCCTCCGATCGGCGAAGAGGACACGACCAACATGCTTACGAAGCATCTCGGGCAAACCAAGCCCCATGAGCATGAACATGAAGATTTCGGACAATATAAAAAGATGCACTTATACGAAGTTTGTCCCACAACCAGCTACGTTGCTGCAACATTCCACCCAACCATAGGCTAGTGTGCTCATCAACCTCTCAGCAACACTGCCACCCCCGAGCTGGGCATGATTCCACAAGGATTAAGGGGAAACTAGCAGGCTCACACGTAGCCAAGGTACGCAACTCAGCCAAGCCAACACACTTGGGTTTAACAGGCTAACAAGGAGCTCGAAAAGTTGGCTGCTAAGCTAGTGGGCGCATTGATGGCTAAGGACACCTGCACCAGAGCTATCCTGGCTCCTAAAACATCCACACCCTCCCAACACTAAGCAAAAGCGGCTTCAGGGTTGTTCTTGGCCCTAACGTGGCCAAAACAACTCAGCAACAACCCAAACTCGACGGGAAAACTAGCATCAATATCTAAGCTGCGTGAGGATAGTAGGATACAGCCTACGTGAAGACGAATTCACATGCATCGACCACAATCAACAAAGGGTTCGGATACAACCACACCAGAACGTCCAAGGTATACATAGACCCACAAAACATGGAAGGTAACTACACATAGCAACGAGGAAGAAGAACCTAGGATGCACGTCCTGCACGTGAGGAAAACAACACTCCCTGCGTGAAGGGGAAATTACACAGACCACAATTGTGAAGGGTGGAGACCAGGCCGACTGCTTGCGTGAGGAGCAAAAACCTATGTTCTGCGTGAAGGTGGAACCGTGGACCGCACGAAATAACGAATGGGTTTCCTACCTCCGTGAGGGAAACGATGGCTCTGCCTCTGGGTATGCGTACGGTCAGAGCTGACAGTAGCCTACCAGACTCACGCCCCCATGCCGATGTTTCCTCAAAGCAGTAACTGCCCTCAACTAACGCCTGCCCCCAAAGGACTCGATGGATGAATGAGACAAAAAGGTGGTTGACACTTGGATGGTCTCACTTATTGACACTTGGCACTTTCCCAATGGCTCCCACGGGTTAGACAATCCCCCCCCCCTTAACCTTAGGAAATCATGTCCTTTCCATTATCGTTGCACCGCCATAGCTGGTTGTAGGTTTTTGATTAATTTTGCATACACACATGATGTCCAACATTTTAACGTGCATGGCTAGCACAAAATACCATCGGCATCACTTCCAATCGCCAAAACACAAAACGCTAATTCATGGTGGGGCCTTGGCCTTTAACTCCACACCATGATTAATTACAATATTACATCATATACCTTTTAATGCAAACGGGGTCAAAACCGGGGTATTACAAAAGGGGTCCACACCAACGATGACCTTAGAGCCATCTCCAATCCGCCATGCTAATCAGTTCCCCAACCAACAAAAAGATTTTTAGAAACCGAGCCACATATTAGAAGCTTGAGACTCCTGCTTTCAGTTCAAATGAAAGCGATCTTAGGTATTTTTCCCTAAACAACCTTCTGCACAGCCCTGATCCAACCCTCGCCCTAAAGAACTATTACTTTATTTTATAACACTTAGAATTGTCAATAACATATAAGTTTGTTTAGGCGACCCCTGGTGTTATCCCTAAAGTTGGACCTAGACTACGGGATCCAAGCTTAAGGAAATCTTAGTTTGAAAACAATCAAATCAAATGAAATCAAACTCACAATAAAAGCTGGTAACTAATATATTCTCACAATACTATAGGGTATTAGGCTGATATCATATGTTTGTACAGTTTTCAGGTATGAGATGATAATATCACAGATATATACAGCTGGTATATGTCACAGAGAATTGGATACAAGTATTCACAAGAAAAGCAGAGTGTATGACAGGCTGGTAAAACAGTGAGGGCTGCAAGAAAAATCATAAAGATCATATAACAGAAACATACATAACAGCATTCAATAAAAAGGATTCTATGATCCTGATAACATAAAGTGAAAATGTGACTGTGTATGAATAATAAAGATAACTGTTTCTTCAGATAAGAATTACAATAATGGATTGTGAATGACCATATATGTAAAAGAATTACCAAAGAAACAGCTTATGTAGTACAGAAACAAATCATCATTATATTTCATTCAAAGCTAGAACCTGGCTGAAGCTGCAAAGATCTTATGCTATACAGAGCTGTTTACAATTCATCCAGCATCATCCCCAAAACTGCCAACCCCTGCGCTCTCCTCAAAGGAAGAACTCTGCCCAGTCGAGACCTCTCCTTCTCAAGCTCTCGAGTCCCTTTCATGGGACCTCTCCTCATTACAATATATAGAGTTTTTATTTTATTGAGCTCACAATCCTCCTGGGTGAGCTCGATTACAAAAAATTCCATTGCTAAAAATAACAATAAGATGAGCTGGAACAGCTTAATGTTCCGAGAATTTAGGACCTAATTTGATTCTAGGAAATAAGTCTAAAATAGTTGTAGATGCTCGTGGATGTGTTTGAGTCTATACCAAGATCTGGGACTCAATGTAGAAGTTTCTGGAACCAACCTGAATAAGTTCACAAAATACTCTGTATTCTGTTTTTAATGCTAAAATGATGCCAAAGATATCGATGAAATTCTTAGGAACTACTTGCTTCGACGCCCTTGCCATCTGGAAACTCAAAGCTTTGACTAATTGTTAGGAAAATCGCAAATTTCATTCCCCGTAAGCTTCCCTTCCATGTGGCTTGGTTTGCACTTCACGCTTGGCTTTTATGCCTAGAAATGTTCTGCCACCTATCCATTTAAATGCTCTTTGCTGCTACGAAGATGTTAACTAATCCCAGATAATCTGGAAACGATAAGCTCTATCCTCTGTTTTTGGTCTTTAGATGCCCACCTCCAGGAATGATATTTGACCAATACTCTGCCATTTGTTCGTTGAATGTGTTGTCCATGGGATATAATTGCTCCATTGATGTCGTGGACATTGCCTGCCCAAGCGCAAGCGTAATGTCTTTATGATCTTTGAACTAATTAAAACCCTTTAACTCTTGTGAATACGATCTTCTCCATCGCAAATGCCTGTCTCGGCTCCTTACACTTGGATACATTCACATCTGGACACCACTTTGTCAGTTTGTTGTGCTCTTGAGTCGACTAGTGGAATTGAAAATAATCTTATTACAAGAAGTTCTTTCAAGGGATTAAGTATTTCAATTCCACTCTGTCTAAAAACTCAATAAATAAGCTAAACTATTTGTTGCAACATTCGGTGGCCCAAGTAAAACCGAGAGGCCCAGACCCACAACCATATCTCTGAGGAAAAGCCAAATAGTTTGTTTATTGAATCCATGCCGAGCCTCGATGACAAAAGTTGAATACAATGAAAACGGCAGATCTATCAACTGAGACCAAAGAGTAACAGCTCATATATAATCCTGAATTGCTTCACTAACACGATCGATCTCTTTGAGAATGTTTCCTCTGTTTACAAGACCATCAGCCGCCATTGGATCTCTCCATAAAACTTCATTATAGCAAGCAATGGCTTCCCCATAATGCCCCTGTTGTTACAGCTAGGGTTGCTTTATAAAAATTGGCAGCTGCACTGATCATATTCCACTCCATGTAAATGTTTCCAAGATTAGTGAGAGCTTGTGGATGATTTGATTGAAGATGAAGACAAGACTGATAACAGGCAATTGCTTCTTCCACTCGTCCAGAATCTTTCAGAGCATTTCCCAAATTGTTGTAAGCCTCCACAAATGTTGAATCCAGAATTATAGCTTGTTTGTAATGCATTATCGCCAAATCCATTTGGCCTTGTTCATAGTACACGCTTGCTAGATTCCCATAAGCAATTGCATAGTCGGGCCTTAGTTGAATGGCACGTTGATAGCACATTATCGCCTCTTGAGGCCTCCCCATTGCCTTTAATACATTCCTGCAGATTTGGGGAGTCTTGAAACAAGATCCACTGCCTCTAGTGGCATTCCTTTATGAAATACCTTATGCCAAGGATGTGCTTTGATTTGAGGAAATTTAAACTCTGTGTAATTTGGATTCATGCACTTGGTATCCTCTCGAGTTGGTGTCCCCAGAACCTTAATAATCTCCAGCAGCTAATCAACACCACTTTCTCCTAGAAACAAAGCCTGTGATAGTAAGAGTTCGGCTAGGACACAACCTAATGAACATATGTCAATTGCAGTAGTATACTCTGTAGCTCTGTAGTACTGAGAACATATGTATGATATATTTGAATCCCCTTTCACTAACACTTTGGCACTCCGAAATCACAAAGCTTTAACTGATGTGAGTGTGGATTCACCAGGAGATTTTGCGGTTTTATATCACGATGACAAACACCAATAACCCCATGAAATTTTAAGGTTGCAGATGAATTGAACCTTGCCACGAGCTTCTTGAATAGAGTTGGATTGTCAACAAGAAGTGCAACGCTGTCAGAATGAATATATATTTGCAAAAGCTCCTCCATTGATGATCTGGAACCCTTCCAACAGCACGTAACCCTTCTACAATATCCAAAATTTCTGTTCAAGCTGTTTGTAAGTCATCTGGGACGGTGGATCATGATGTGGGTCAATCAAAGCAGTTCGATCTCCATATTGTTCTGCTGCTGTCTTCCAAATGTCTAGGACAGCCTTCCATTCAGTCGAAACAAGGGTACCATTTTTTCTCTAAAAATGTGTTCTCAGGCGCATATTTTCATTTGATATACCATGATATAAATTATAAACTTTTCAATAAAATACCATTTGGAAATTCTGTCATTAAAATTCAATATGCTACCAATTTGGACCAATGCTGCCAGTGAGAATTCACCATATAACATATACTCCTTTGCACATACCTGGGCTCATAGTTAATGAATTAACAGTTTGATGATTTTAGGAAACAAAAGGAACCCTAATGGTGAGCAATCAAACATAAAATATAAAACACAACAAAATTAAAACAATAAAAACCAAGGATAATCAAAAATTTAAAAATAAACAGGTGAAAAAACCTAGAGATAACACCTGGTATAGAGGTTCACAAAGCACCTCGGTGGTCTTCCAGACATCTCGGCCTCTACTAAGTCATCGGCCTCTAGTAAGTCACAAGTTATTGGTATATCTAGCTTGTAGGCGGTTGGATATACTCTTGGGAGGTTGTTGTTCCCATGGTTAAAATGAAAATGACATATAAGTTTTTTTTAAACAAATCAATAATATTTAGCATTTAATTTTAGCTTGAATGGGTTGGAAATTTTTTTGATGACCATTAATGAACGTTAAAAATATTTTTTTGTCACACATTATATTAAGTGCACTTATGGTTCTACCTTAGTTACCATGGATGCAACTTTTGTTTTTCTTCCTCCCTCTAACAATATTTAGGCATCATTATGGATTTTGCACCAAGATCTATGCCCAAAGTTCCTCCCATGGCAGCGCTACATCCCTTACATAGTCAGTGTCATCACTCTATCCATTTAAAGGAGCATGACTCCTCTTTCCAAATGGTTCTCTGAAGCTCACAACCCCCTACTCGTTTAAGGGAGTTATCCTATTCCTATTCCTTATAAATATGTGTACACTCTTCTGCTAGGGACCAAATATACATGGATCTTGACAACTTAAGTTTCTCCTCTGGAGATATTATTGCTGAGCATCCATAGTCTCTCTTAATGCTTCATGGTCTCTTTGTGAAAAATCCCATACAATTGTTTTTTTTCAATTTCACTGCTATAGTGTTTAATGTCAAAGAAGCAACTATTGCAACTCCCATTCGTTGAATTGTAGATTCAATGGTATTTGGCAAAAAAAAAAAAAAGATCCCCTCTTTTGTATTTCAAACTCCAACAAGCACTTTCTGTAGGGGATGTTATTAATTTTTAACAAGAATGCATATAATTTGTATTAAAGGGAATGCAATTGAATTGGATAGCCTTTTGAGGAAAAAATTGAATTGGATAGCATTATAATACAAAAGGAACGAAGTATCTAAAGAAAAACAATTCAATTAAGAAAAAGGGATCCAACAAGAAATGGGTATCCTTCACAGAGTATTCATAGGACTACTACAAGTATAAACTCAAAACAAAACAACTAAAATAAGTATTGTCTTGTAAAACACAAATACTAAAATTTAGTAAAAGATGTGCTTGCTTTGAGCTTCATATTTGTTGGCATTAACATGCTTTGATCCTTAGTTTTCTAAGTCCATGTCTTTGAGCAATTGATGAACAATTTCCCCCTCTTTTAACTTCCCAATTTCAAACCCCAAAGATATTAGGAGATTAAAAGTTTCTAATTGAAAGTGCTTAGTGAGATTGCAAACCACATTCCAAAGCATAAGGCACTTTGCGTGCAATACTTGAATTTGTCTTTTTTTATTGCATGAGCATATCCATTATCACCATATTTTGAGAGATTAATTGATGTTCATTACAATGAAGCATGGTTGTCACTGAAAATATGAATCCTTGTTGTCATTGATGTAGTCTCTGTGCCTACTGAGAATCCTTTGAATTTAATAGATATCTCTTTGGAATTTCCCATGGCACCTTGGACAATCCATGGGATTGAACCTCCGGTGCACCAAAAGCAACATGTTGCAAGCATTATCTTGTGTACGAGAGGCACCCCAAATTGTACCAACCATAGTCTCCAAATAAACTCTCAGCGTCCCATGCATCTTCTCTAGGGACCCAAACTGCACAACATTATGGAGAGTATTAGCAACCATTGTGGGCCTCCAATGGTAACCAAATTAGCCTTGGTGATCATGTGGATATTCCTATAAGTGAAATAATTGCACATGTTTTCAACTAGTAGAACACTAACTTGACCCTCTCTCTAGGAACGATTTGAACTCCATATGCATAGAAAACCCATTCAATGGATGGCACAATGCCTACATTATTCTCACAAATGATCCTCTACCCCCACCTTGTCCCTTGAATCAAATATGGAAATTTTGATAGAGGCATGTGCAATATATTAAGCTCTTCCAACACATATTAATGAACTTGGAGACCCATTGAACATTTCCACTTGCCTTAGTAAGTTTGCAACAATCATATGAGATAGATAATATGCCATGGTTAAAGTGCCAACGACCTAGATAATTCCATTTCCAAAGTGACTTTTAAACCAAAGCGAGATTATGTATGGTAGAATGTCCTAATAAAATCTTGGGATGTCTTACTAAATTCTATACACTTGTTGCGTGAAAATGTGATATGTTATCACATATATGGGTAAGTCTTGTGTTATCATATATCGACTTCAAATTAAATATAATAGAGTTGTGGATAATAAGGCCAATTATAGATGCGATGCTCATGTAATTAAAATAAAACCATTATTATTGCAATTATTGAAAAATTAAAAAAAAAAATCTATGGAAAAAAAAAACATATTTTATTTCACATATTGATAATTTAGAATACATACATCAGGTGTTGTTTCACTTAGAATATCATACTGAATTAAAATCCTATCTTCTAGTGCCTTCATGTTAGGATAGATATTCAAAAACTATATAATCTGCCACCAAATTTGTATATTGCTTACAAGATTTTTCATATTTGCAGTATTTAGAAAGAAAGAAAAAAACCATCTTCATATGTTTTCCAAACTGGTTGTATTGATTGCATTGTCTCCATTCTTTCCAATGGTAATATTGAATCCTCATAGATAGACTCAAGATTAGCAACAACTTGATCCCTCGTCTCATACTTAAAAAAAGAACCTCCAGTTGTTGTTGGGAGCCTCACAAATTTGCAATTCTTTAAAAGTCAGAGTTGGCAAAGGCTGGATTCACTTCAACATCTATAACAATTTGCATCCCAATAAAACGTATATGCTCTATACTTGCCAATTCACCATCTTCATATTGCATTGGTAGAGCCCTTGGCAAAGTTTGCAATAAGGAGATGGCATGGTCCGCTGCTTGTCTTGCTAGGTAAAGCACCATCAATTTATATATTTGTTTCATCTTCACATGAACTCCAATATGGTTGTATTGATTGCAATCTCCATTCTTTTTTCTTGTATATGTAATTGATCTTGTAGCAAGTAGAAGACCCTCTTTTGATAATGCATCTACATAGTGATTTTTCTCTCTATAAATATGGAAAATCTAAAAAGTATTGAAAGCTTTTGCTAAATGTTTCAGATTAGCTCCAATGCCATGAAGATGACTATTCAAAAATTGTTTTCTCCCATTCATAAAATCCATCCAAAATTATGAATTTCCATAAATCTCCAAATCCTCCACCTTTTCCTCCCAAAATAATTTAATCAAGGTTTTTAAAGCCAAACTTTATGCTCTATTGTTAATCTCCTTTCGCAATTTATCTTGGACGGTATACGATAGGAATTTAAAAGAATAAGTTTGCCACCCATAAAAATTCATAAATAGAAAAATTAAAACAAAAAAAAAATTCTATATAGAAAATAGAATTTTGAGAAATGTTGTAAGATTCTTAGGCTGAAATCTCCTCAGATCTTTTGTTCCTTTCCCAAACCGAAGAATCTTCATTGCTTCCCAACCGCACACCAAGATGTCTCAACACTACTGTGTAATTTGACCATTGAACAGTCAGCTCGCCCGAAAGAGCTAGCTGCATATCCGATAACCAATAAGAGGCCAAAGAAGAAGAACTGAAATTCCTGTAGGAGGCCAATCTTCTAAGGCCCAAAACACCCAAACGAGCTACCAGGCTTCCTGAAATCCTATAAAAACTTTCACCTCTTTGAAAGGTGTCACGTCCCCAACCCTTCGACCGGCGAAGAGGACACAACCAACATGCTTACGAAGCATCTCGGGCAAACCAAGCCCCATGAGCATGAACATGAAGATTTCGGATAATATAAAAAGATGCACTTATACGAAGTTTGTCCCGCAACCAGCTACGTTGCTGCAACGTTCCACCCAACCATAGGCTAGTGTGCTCATCAATCTCTCATCAACACTGCCACCCATGAGCTGGGCATGATTCCACAAGGATTAAGGGGAAACTAGCAGGCTCACATGTAGCCAAGGTACGCAACTCAGCCAAGCCAACACACTTGGGTTTAACAGGCTAACAAGGAGCTCGAAAAGTTGGCTGCTAAGCTAGTGGGCGCATTGATGGCTAAGGACACCTGCACCAGAGCTAGCCTGGCCCCTAAAACATCCACACCCTCCCAACACTGAGCAAAAGCGGCTTCAGGGTTGTTCTTGGCCCTAACGTGGCCAAAACAACTCAGCAACAACCCAAACTCGACGGGAAAACCAGTATCAATCTCTCAGCTGCATGAGGATAGTAGGATACAGCCTACGTGAAGATGGATTCACATACATCGACCACAATCAACAAAGGGTTTGGATACAACCACACCAGAACGTCCAAGGTATACATAGACCCACAAAACATGGAAGGTAACTACACATAGCAACGAGGAAGAAGAACCTAGGATGCACGTCCTGCACGTGAGGAAAACAACGCTCCCTGCGTGAAGGGGAAATTACACAGACAACAATTGTGAAGGGTGGAGACCAGGCCGACTGCTTGCGTGAGGAGCAAAAACCTATGTTCTGCGTGAAGGTGGAACCGTGGACCGCACGAAATAACGAATGGGTTTCCTACCTCCGTGAGGGAAACGATGGCTCTGCCTCTGGGTATGCGTACGGTCAGAGCTGACAGTAGCCTACCAGACTCACGCCCCCATGCCGATGTTTCCTCAAAGCAGTAACTGCCCTCAACTAACGCCTGCCCCCAAAGGACTCGATGGCTGAATGAGACAAAAAGGTGGTTGACACTTGGATGGTCTCACTTATGGACACTTGGCACTTTCCCAATGGCTCCCACGGGTTAGACAATCCCCCCCCCCTTAACCTTAGGAAATCATGTCCTTTCCATTATCGTTGCACCGCCATAGCTGGTTGTAGGTTTTTGATTAATTTTGCATACACACATGATCTCCAACATTTTAACGTGCATGGCTAGCACAAAATACCATCGGCATCACTTCCAATCGCTGAAACACAAAACGCTAATTCATGGTGGGGCCTTGGCCTTTAACTCCACACCATGATTAATTACAATATTACATCATATACCTTTTAATGCAAACGGGGTCAAAACCGGGGTATTACAAAAGGGGTCCACGCCAACGATGACCTTAGAGCCATCTCCAATCCGCCATGCTAATCAGTTCCCCAACCAACAAAAAGCTTTTGAGAAACCGAGCCACATATTAGAAGCTTGAGACTCCTGCTTTCGGTTCAAATGAGAGCGATCTTAGGTATTTTGCCCTAAACAACCTTCTGCACAGCCCTGATCCGACCCTCGCCCTAAAGAACTATTACTTTATTTTATAACACTTAGAATTGTCAATAACATATAAGTTTGTTTAGGCGACCCCTGGTATAGAGGTTCACAAAGCACCTTGGTGGTCTTCCAGACATCTTGGCCTCTACTAAGTCACAAGTTATTGGTATATCTAGCTTGTAGGCGGTTGGATATACTCTTGGGAGGTTGTTGTTCCCATGGTTAAAATGAAAATGACATATAAGTTTTTTTTAAACAAATCAATAATATTTAGCATTTAATTTTAGCTTGAATGGGTTGGAAATTTTTTTGATGACCATTAATGAACGTTAAAAATATTTTTTTGTCACACATTATATTAAGTGCACTTATGGTTCTACCTTAGTTACCATGGATGCAACTTTTGTTTTTCTTCCTCCCTCTAACAATATTTAGGCCTCATTATGGATTTTGCACCAAGATCTTTGCCCAAAGTTCCTCCCATGGCAGCGCTACTTCCCTTACATAGTCAATGTCATCACTCTATCCATTTAAAGGAGCATGACTCCTCTTTCCAAATGGTTCTCTAAAGCTCACAACCCCCTACTCGTTTAAGGGAGTTATCCTATTCCTATTCCTTAGAAATATGTGTACACTCTTCTGCTAGGGACCAAATATACATAGATCTTGACAACTTAAGTTTCTCCTCCGGAGATATTATTGCTGAGCATCCATAGTCTCTCTCAATGCTTCATGGTCTCTTTGTGAAAAATCCCATACAATTGTTTTTTGTCAATTTCACTGCTATAGTGTTTAATGTCAAAGAAGCAACTATTGCAACTCCCATTCGTTGAATTGTAGATTCAATGGTATTTGGCAAAAAAAAGAAAATATCCCCTCTTTTGTATTTCAAACTCCAACAAGCACTTTCTGTAGGGGATGTTATTAATTTTTAACAAGAATGCATATAATTTGTATTAAAGGGAATGCA
>LPNX010298884.1:0-22227 GCA_001517045.1 Pseudotsuga menziesii
CAATTGGCGGCGCATGAGGTTGATCATCGTCCATTCTAACATTAAATGCATCATTGATTAATGCATTTGCACCATCATCCTCAATTATTTTATCATCATGATCATCGTTTAATTCCATGTCATCATTAACTTGATCATGATCAGTATTCGCAGGACCTGCATATTGACGTTCCTCCTGCGCTAGTTGTTCCCACGTAATTACCACATTCTCCATGTTCAGAACAGCCCTAGGAGGCCCTTGCTTTATAATTACAATTAAAACATCAAACAAAGAACGTTATTCATGTCGATTAAGTAACAAAAATAAAAATAATACAATATACAATTACAAAAACTCTCAATATAAAGACCGAATGATATATAATCATGAATTATATTGACTTACCAATGGATGATATTCATACCCCCCCTCAACATTTCCAAGTTCTCTACAATGTCATTTAGTTGTTTTGATCAGTAACCTTCTCGTATTAAATCCCCTACATCGACTGCAAGGACAATAACATTTTCCATCACCCCTTCTTTCCACTCCATCCCACAACCTAGCAAGCAATTGTCGATTTTGTTCTGCCGGATCTTGATGACCTGTAACATTATTGTTATGTGACATTTTATTACTCAAACCCTAAGACCAAAATCCAAGACCAAGTGGGAAGATCCCCACAAAAGAGCAACGCCAAAATCCAAGACCAAGTGGGAAGATCCCCACAAAAGCACAAGGGCAAAAAAAAACCCTTAAGAATTTCGCACTTCTTGTCCAAGAGATCAGTGCGAGACTCAGTGTGTGAGATAATGAACCTAGGCATACATCTATTTATATGAGTGTGTGTAGGAAAATGAACCGACGCGTCGAATAAGCGACGACGCTTTCCATTTTAAATAATTAACGAATTAAGTGTATTTTTTAAATGATTGAGCAATTTTAGCGCCGTCGCTTAAGCGACGCTTAGGAGGATATCCGTCACTTATGTGACGCTTACAAGCCTATCTGTCGCTTAAGCGACGCTTATGCCTACCATTTCAAAAAAAAAATTAATCTTTCTGATTTTTGGCACGGTTAAAAGAAAAAATCCACGCGCCGTCAGAAAAAACCGTCGGATTTTGGATCGAAATTTAGTAGTGATACCATGTTCGGGTACACAGCGTACTCCCAAAATACTGAACACCTTGAGCAACTGCTTCACACAAATAGATCATAGATCAACACACTGATGTTTTTCATGTGGTTAAAACCCTTGAGAGGGAAACAGTACATGACCCCAGCCAAATAGCTACTTGGAGCAATTTATTATGCAAAAGAAAGAAAGTTACATGAGCTTCTCATAATCGATCAACTAGCCAAGGACCCTCTATGCTCTTTAAATAGATATCATAGACCAATTGGGTGTTAATCCACTGATCAATGGTAGATATGATCTAAGATAATTTGAACCGTCGGATCACTCTATGTCTAGAATATATCGTGACCATTGGATTAGAATATTTACAAATGCATACTAATGCATACAAAAGAAACACACTTTTACCTAACGGATATATTACACAAGTTGATCTTAACTAACTCCTAAGTGACTAAATATCCAAACACACCCCTCCCAGAGCTGAAGATATACAAGCTGAGAGACTATTGGAGACAATATTAGCCTAATTGAATACAGTCCCCTAGGTGGCCACATAGAAAATAATGGGAACCCAACCCAACTTGAAAATCTTACCATGGGCTCTCCCAAACACCCTGTTCAGCATCAGTGCTATAAACCTATAAGGAGTCCGGAGAGTGGTGCTATCATACTCTCCTGATGGCCTGGTTTGAAAATTCTTCCTAGGTATCATCATCCTCTTCACTCTTTCAACCAAGTCCAAGTTTATTTCCTTCAGCCAACTTTCAGTCAAGTATGCTTAGGCAGGAGGTAGGTGATAAGCCAGTGACACATAACCAGTACTGTAGGCCGCATAGCCCTATTTGGCAGCATTGGCTAAAATCATTATGGTCACATCGGCCTTAGGTAGAATCCAACTGATCACCTCTGAGCATGGGAATTTCTTAGGTCTTGTGGCTACCTTCATAAGAGCTCAATTCTCTATGTTGGCATATATGGTCAATTATTCAAATCTAGCATCGAGCACATTTTGATTTGAAATCATCCGATATATTTCACCCCACTTATAATCAGGCTCTACTCCGGTGGTAGCTCTAGTGTCTTCATAGATATATTCTACCTTGGTAATGATTTCTACATCAGGTTCTCCTTCAGCAACAAGAGTTTTCTTCTTCTGTCTTTTAGACATATCTCCTTTGAAGAAGTTACCCTGTCATAAACCAAAGTGCATTTAGGATATTTGAGCTTTTAATCAGTATTCGAAGAATGAAGAAAAAATGTATAAACATTTACCTCTTCCATATTCGCAATAGCTAAACCTATCGAAATGCAAATGCAAAATCAAGAATAACTAGCAAGAAAACTTCTGCAATCTAGGTATGAAAATTTCTAAGTCCATCTACAACTAAAACATAACCGCGATTGACAATACATCATTTAAACCAAAATGCAATCCAATTTCTCTCCCAAATCAAAACATCCCCATACAGTAAATGAAATGCACAAAAAAAACCCTCCGTGGTCCAGGAAAATAGGGCAAATGTCTATAATGGAGAGAACTAAAACTTCCCCCCTCCCCCAGATGGTCAAAGACAAACCCACAAAAAACCCATGCAGACAGCGTAACACCTGTCTACACCAACTACCAAAACCTTCGAACTGAGTTTGAATCTTCATAACGGCTCAAAAACAAACAGGCTCAAGAAAACAGACTCCCCACTGTAAATGCTGTGAAACAAACTACTACCTCATGCTGTAAGGATACACACTCCTCTTCAGATGACCAACTACCAAACAGTGGGAAACTCTAACTAGAGGACAAAACCTAGGTCCCAAAATGACTCATAAACTTAAAATAAAGGGGAAACCACGGTTGGCCTACCTGGCAGACGAGTTGTGCAGTCGATAAGGAAATCTAAAATCTCCACAGAAATGCCTGCCACGAACGAGATCCTGACAGCTAGACATGGACGCACAGTTCAAGTCGATAGGGATAGAGTAAGCGCGAGCTCACAAAGATAAACAATAAAATAATAACCCATCCCATATATATAGACCTTGGTGAAAAACAAATCGGCGGGAAAACCTTCATCGGTGAGCGGAACAGCTAAGGCATCGGGAAATTAGCCTGCTAAGGAGCCGCAATGGCGAGCGACGGACAGACTGCGGGTTCCATGGCAAAATAAAACACTAAAACTTGCAGCATTGGACCTTGAACTCACTAGAGCATCAGAAGGTTATATCACTAAAGAGCCACAACGGCGGAAGCTACATGGACCAAAGGTTCCGCAAACCAGTCACCATCGATGAAAATCAAACAAACCATCCGTGAAAATCAAGCGAATCATCGGCGAATGGAAAAACTACATGTCGGATGGTTAGTCCACTCCGGAGCCGCAATGGCGGGATTCAAATAGACTGCGAACTCCATGGCAACCGAGAACATTGGCGATCGAAACAACCAAATACTAATCCAGTGAAAAAGAGCAAAATCAAAAACCCCACGAGATCGGCAAAAATAAGGGCTTATGTCGACGTGCTTGCAATCTACCATCCGAAATGGCGGCAACACAAAGGACTTATGCTCTGATGTTGATGAGACAAAAATACTTCGATATGAATATAAAATGAAAAATGCCTCAGCGAAAAACAAGGCTTTGGATTGGGCCATTCGTTATTGAGCTTTCGCAACGGCGGTTGCGTAGAAAACTATGGCCCCGATGCACAGTTTGATAAGCTTCCAACAGCGAAAAAAGAAATCATCCATAATTCAAAACATCAACAGACAAAGATATTCATTCAACAATTTACATCAATTTAACCTCAAAGATCGAAATTTGTAGTAGAGGACACCAAATGTTCATCAATCAAAAGCAAATCTAGGCAAGATAAAATTAAAAGGAGTGTCCAAAATTTTTAGAAATTTGGGAAAACGTTGCAGCTGCAACAATTGGAAACTACCTGGGGAACCCAGATCTCTAGATAATTGCTTCCTTAAGTAACAGGCTATTTAACAATAAAACCAACATTTTGAATTCTTCTAGATGTCTAGATTTCCCAAATGGAAACCGTATGTACTTTTAATCATTGATGATAGTCCAATTAGGAAAATGGAAACCAGGATTTCAAAGTCAATATAACTCTTTAGAGGCCAAGAATATGAGTTTCATTTATTACTTCTGTCTTCAGGTAGCTTCCAGCTTAGACACCACAGGATTGTAACACATGGTAAATAGAAATATTCATTTGTTCCTCATTCCCATGCCATTTTGCAATTTTTGTGCTTTGGACCTTTTGTCATTTCATTTGATTCCTCCTCATGCCTTTCTTTCTGAACTTTTTATTCAGGCTCCTCTATCCATAGTGTCCTTTTGTGTGAGAGATGTATTTAATTTTCAGCTCACGAACGGAGAAGAACTTTTGGCAATCATGTACTCATATGATTTAGTACTTTGTTTTGATACATATTGCTTTCTTAGGAGTTTTGACTCTTATTAGCCTTTTGGTTTTCAATCCTTGGCATGGGATCATTTATATATAATATATTGTTTACCCTACTTCCTTTTCGTGTGTCTTTTGTTGTCACCCCCTAGGACATTGTTAATTGTGAGATGGATGGAGCCTCGAAATAGTATTCTAGACCTTTTGATCTTGAGTTATTTTACAGGGATTAAGTAGGAATTCAATGTATTCACAACCATTTAGGAAAACTGCTAAACTAGAAGAAATTCTTTTAGATAAAACAATAGTACAGAGTCTTATAATCAAGTCTGTTAGTTGATCCAGAATTATGATGCTCTCCATGCAACCAAAAGCTTGTTTCTTTTTATTGAAATCAAACAAAATTTAACTAAAAGAAAACTAAAGTAAAGTAAACCAAAAATGAACAACCAAATCAATTTATTTATGTACAAGGTCATTAAGCAGTAAAAGTCAAGAAAATAAAAATTTGAGAACTAAACCACTAATTGGTCAGTCCTCTACCCACCCCTATAAAACTGGCAACTTGTAATATAAGGGACTAGGCTTGACCACAAAATGAGAAAGACCTAACCATTATCCAATTCTACTGTTCTTGAAACAAAAACTACATCTACTATTTCACAATCAATCTCATCAGCCCGTGAACATTGAAGGAGATCGAGCTGGGTGTCTGATATGTTGTTTCCTTCTTCTGATGCAAAGTTTCTCGGTTCAAGTTCAATTAGATAATTTCCCAATACAAAATTCACTGATTCATTTTTCTCTTCCAATTGCGTGACATTGTGTTTCATGTAGGGCTCTCTTAATATTTTAATCTGATTTGGGATTCCCTTATGAGGCAACCACAAATGTAACCAATCTGAAGCAAAATACCCATTTAGTCTTGTTGACCAGACTCAATTCAAAATTAGTCCATAACCATAAGGTATGTCTGCTACTACAATATCAATATACTGACATATCTTTTCATTTGCAGATAAACGAATCAGGACATCCTCCATCTCCCCAACTACTTTCTCATTGGTCCTGTCTAACTGAGTAACCTCCCAGGTAGTAGGTTTAGGTTGTCCATTAATCTTTTTGTAAACTGCAATTGGCATAACAGTTACTGATGATCCTGAGTCTACCAAACAATTGTGCACATTATGGTTTAAAATCTCCAAATTCAGGAGGAATGGTGGGGTTTTAAACCTATTCTTACCTCCCACACTTGCTTCAACAATTTCTTCTATAGGTTGGTTGTTTATGGGAAGCTCTTCCTCTGGTACTTTAGGTGTTTTGAGAGTTTCCTTGAAATTACCCACTTTGTCTTCAATAGGCTTAGCATGCAAGTTGACTTGTTTCGGATCTTGACTTCTAATAGTAAGTTTAGGAATTTTATCATCTGTGTTGTTCTTTTGTAGTGTCTTTACATTCTCTTGAAATTTCTTGATCTTTGGGAGTATTGAATTGTCTTTATTCACCAAATCCTAGCTTCTTGTTGTCACAGTTGTTTTCGATATCTCCTCATGTTTCAAAGTACCTTCTTTTGTATCAAAAAGAGAGACACAATCCCATAATACCAAAGCATCATTCTCTTGTTTTTCTGTGGATTTACCACCCTTTTCTTCTTCATCATTATCCTCTGTTAATTTGGAATCCAGTAGCTGATTCATCACTAATGTCATTGAATTTATCCATTGAGGACAATTTTTTCCAGAATCGCTGCTGGTGGAAAGTGCAAAAGTTATCCATACCTACATTCGTTAAGTTCATTGATGCAGGACTGTGTGGAGGAGGTTTAGACTGATTGTTATCCTCTCTTCTCTTGTAGTTATATGCTTTCTGAGCTTCCTTTTCCTTTTCCAAATCTATTATTCTGTTAGAAAGTTTATGCATCATCTTTAAAATTCCTTCAAAATCATGTGATTTCTCCTCTTTGGGCTTAGACAGTAATAAGGCTTTCTTCCCAAAAGTTTTCTCTCCTGACTGCTCAGGATAATATTCTATGCTTTCTTTTTCAGCTTCTACTCTCTCAGCCTCTTCATAAGTCTCTGATAACATAGGTTTAACTTGAGCCTTTGCAAACATGGCCAAGTCAGGCCCCAAAGCTGAAGTATAATACTCAATTAGAACTTTATCAGAGGGCTTATCAGCTACAGAGAAATTCTTAAGATAAGCAGCAAACCTTTGGGCAAAACTATGCACCTTTTCTTTTCTTTCTTTATTTAAAGCACATAGTCCTTTCATGAGAGCTGTATGAGTCTTCTGGGCTGCATATTTGCTTCTAAATATACTTTCAAAAGTATCCCAGTCTGGGATTAAGTTTTTAGGCAGACCAAAATACCGTGAGGCTACTTCTCCTTTAAGGGTATGTGGAAAAAGTCTGTAGACTACATCTTCATGTTCTCCAGCCTTTACTCCTTCTATGGCCAAGTAGAAACTTTGCAAGTGATCATCTACTAAAATATTTTTACTTGGATCAAATTTGGGCTGCATTTTCTCAAAATCCTGAGGTAAGTCATGCAAAGGAGGTGTTAGGTTTAAAGGTGATCTGGCTTTCCAAGTAGGTGGTGGATTTGGTGGGTTAGGTGGCTAATTAGCGTTTATGCCTGCCATGATTCTGGGTGGAGAGTGAGGTGGTGAATGAACAGGAGTATGAATAGGTGAACAACAAGGTGTGTTTGGTCCCACTTGATTCAAAGGCTGAACAACTTCCTGCAAGGCTATTTCTACCAATTCTTCCAAATATCCAACCAAAACTGAGTCTTCCCGGTACAGGACTGTCTTTTTTCTTATACTCTCTTCTGGGTAAATCGGGGATAATCGGTAATCCTGCAATACTTTTCACATATTCCCTAGTATGTCTTCTCAGATCATTAACTACTTTTTTGTTTACAGAATACAAATGCTCTTTACCCTTCTCTTCAGGAATTGGATTGAGAAACAGACTGTTTTTAGAACTATCACCGATAGAATAATCTCAAGAAAATAAGTTTCCTCGGCCAGCCATGCACTGGAGGCCCTCCTTCTAGCGCCAAAAACTGTTGAGGCCTGGAAAATCGCAGGCGACAACAGCAAGGGATTCTCCCTAGTAAACATTCTTAACTAGCCCATTACTGTTTGGTATGGGAAATCCGTCCGATTTGCAGTCTAGCTATCGTAGGTCAAGTAACCAAAATAAAGGGTTTTATCAGTTACGGCCCAGTCCACCGTGTATCTTTTTTAGTTTTTTGTTTTAAGTATGAGATGAAAATGCCTATCTAAAATGCATATTGATAGAGAATACGAGGAGTGGTCACAATGTGATGCACAGGTTCTTACCTCTCATCTTAACTCTCTCGCATCTAAATCAAACATAGCAAGAAAACTAAAACTAACTTAACTAAACTGTCCCTAGGGAGCGATATTATCATTTAATGAGTAATGTATTATTGTTCATGTATTAAGAAAATTCACAGGTATTTGTTCTTTATTTCAAAACACATAAACATGAATAGATAGATGAACAACAAGATAGCTCATTGTTTATGAAAATAATTCATTACTCATAGTGGAAATTCCATAAAATAAACTAGAGAGCATTCATACAAGAACATAGGTTCAACAAGTTAGAACGATCTCACAGTTAATGGACAAAAGCTGAAAACAAAATAGTTCCCCTTCAACAACATCCATTGCACAGCATTTGAACATTCCACCAAAGCTTTCTTCAACAAGAAAAATTGTAATTATCTATTGCAAAAGGAAATATTTCTTTTTACAACATGTTCTCACAAGTCTAACTGGGAAAAAGTCCCCTTCCCTTATCAAACTCTCCTATACTTATACAAAAAGCAAAACTTTTGGACTGCCCAAAATGACTCTTGGGCTTCCCCAATGTTTCAACTACAAAATTTGTCCTATAGTGAGTCCTCATACATTTTACAATATATACATTAAAAACAAAAAATAATAAAGCACTTCTAAGTAGAGGGCCACTCTTAATCATTTAAGAACTTTTTCCACGCTTGCGCTTCCGCTGCTATGCTCTCAAATTCTGAAGGTTCATGAAAACGAATGTTGATCTCATACTTTGCAGCCTGATTCGTAACTGTCTCTATTCTGTATGGGCTTAAGCGTAACTGATACTCAAGTAACTGGACACTGACTGCTGAATGGGCTACTGCATTCCTCAGGATCTGTTCATCCAGGACCTTGACTTGTTGTAACTTCTGCTCATCCTCCCAATACCTGCTCTACAGCATTCCTGTAAATAGATCATGCTCTGGTAATGCATCTAATCTATGTTTAGCAGCAACTTGGCATCTATTGTAGGTGATTAGTACCCTTCTGCAATATTCAGTACAAGATCCTCTTGTTTTCTTCACAGCCTTCTTGAACTCCTCTACAGTGTTTATTGCAAACTCTAACAAATCATAGTCCTGCTTTAAGATATGTTGATCTTTGGCTGCTAAATCTGCATGGATTTCTTCATTGGTTTCTATCCTTACTATTCTTCTAGTCAGGACTTCCAAAATGTCCTGAGACATATCTACAAAATATGAGGTGGTCTACAAAAATTCCTCCAATCTGTTATCTATTTGCAAGATTTTACATCTTTCCTCTTCAATAGACACCTGCAGCTGATGCATTCTTCTTCTTTGATCCAGGACATGCTCCTTAAGAGGCCAAATATTAGTTTGCTATTCACTAGCATCCTTTAGTGATGTTGTTAATGAAGCAATCTGTCCTTCAAAACCTGCTGCCTACACCTGAAATTGCTTCTCTTTCCCTTCCATGGTGACCCTCTGTGCCTCCAACTCTTGTACTTTGCTCAACAACTGGTCCTTTTTTGCACTAAAAGCTTCATATGTTGTTTTGAGGTCATCATTTTCAGTCTTCAACACCTGATATTATTGTTGTAACCCCTGCAACTCTGCTAGGTTATTCTGACAATCCATTTCATTCTTCTCTACTGAGACTTCCAAGGTCGTCTTGATGGCCTGCAGAATTTGGAGTTCTGCCTTTGAAGCCCTTACTTCATTATGCATATCTTCAAATTTTATCCTTAACTTAATACCTTCATCCCTCTCCTTTCTAAGAGTGTCCTTTAATTGTGCTGCATTTTTTCTTGATTGCTCAAGGTCTGTCATTAGTCTATCCACATTGTCTTCAGTGGCCTGGTTTAATGCCACTCCTGCTCCAGCTGTCAATCATGGATCTGCATCTGTCCCGTGCACCAATGTCTTATCAGTAATCATTATTCCTAATTGTCCTCCTATTTCGACTCTTTTCTTAGTTCTCTTAACAATCCTATTCTCTCCTTGTCATAGAAAATGGTGCTAAAATATGGGACTTCTTCTCCTTTCATTTGCACAAAAGGTATCAGATTCAATTCAGAAAAAACAACTTGTCCTATATTGCTACCAGAAGCTGCAGCAGGCTCTTGGGAATTAGGATTATCTTGTCCCTGCCCCTGATCTGTCTGATACTGTACTTCTTGAATTTCTGTTGGGTCAGTAGTTTGCTGGTCTGTTGTAGATCCTATCAGCCTCAAACCTTCAGCTTCTTTTTGTTTCTTCTTCATCTCTTCATATCCTTTCTTCTTTATTTCTTCTTTTGTCTTCTTTGCAGCTTCCTCTGCATTCTTTACTGCTTCCTCTGCAACTTTCTTTCTTTCTTATTTTTCATTATTAAGCCAACTCTTAGCCTCCTATGCTAGTCTCCTAGCATCCTCTTCCCTTTTCTC
Source organism: Pseudotsuga menziesii (assembly GCA_001517045.1). NCBI lineage: Eukaryota > Viridiplantae > Streptophyta > Pinopsida > Pinales > Pinaceae > Pseudotsuga > Pseudotsuga menziesii. The sequence goes on from LPNX010298884.1 coordinate 10,294, forward strand.
TTCCTCCTCCTCTTCAGCTTTCTTCTGCGCGGTTTGGCCCTTACCGCCCTTAATGGTGATCTTTTGTTTAAATCTTCTCTTCAATGCAGTCATATTCCTTGCATTCCTGAATATTTCTTCATCTTTGTCCCAGAAGTTTGTATATTCAAAGTGAACATTTGCCTCTTTGCAATGTTCTACAACTTTCTTTTCGGAGTCATTTCTATAGAATTTCATCTCCCCAAAATGAAAGTGCTCCAATTCTTGTACAAATTCAGCTGTTAGTTTAACCTTTGAAAATTTGTAGCTTCCCAGCCTGAAAGGTATGGCAGGATAGGCTGCCTTCTTGTGTTCAAATAGGAAGCTTCCTACACCATCTAGGTAAACTTTCCTGACTGCTTCTTTATGCACCACATAATCAGTGGCATACTTGGGGAGCAAAGAAGGTGCCCTAGAGAAACCATACATCCTAATGTACATCCCTTTTTCAGTCAAATAATAATTTGCATGCTCCTCGATGACTTTAAATGCCTCTTCAGACATACAATTGCATTCTATTAAGAAGATCAATGTGTAAAAAGGAATAATAAAATGTTCACATATCTCTTTATAGTGGCTATAATACCTGTGTGCCCAAAATATTTTGTATGCAGTGTACACATGGGTTCTATCCCTGTCCCAGATACATCTTAAGGCTGAAAATGGTTGGGTACACAATATACAGTCTATTAAGATGGAGCTCATACAGAACTCAGACTTGTTCTAAGACACCCCTCTCAGAGATGAAGATATACAAGCTGGGAGACTATTGGAGACAATATTAGACCAGTTGAATACAATCCCCTGGGTGGCCACATAAAAAATAATGGGAACCCAACCCAACTTGAAACTCTTACCATGGGCTCTCCCAAACACCTTGTTCAGCATCAGTGCTATAAACCTATAAGGAGTCCATAGAGTGGCAGTATCATACTCTCCTGATGGCCTAGTTAGAAAATTCTTCCCAGGTATCATCATCCTCTTCACTATTTCAACCAAGTCCAAGTTTATTTCCTTCAACCAACTTTCAGTCAAGTATACTTGGTCAGGAGGTAGGTGATAAGCTAGTGAGACATAACCAGGACTGTAGGCCACATAGCCCTGTTTGGCAGCATTGGCTAAAATCATTATGGTCACATCGGCCTTAGGTAGAATCCAACTGATCACCTCTAAGCATGGGAACAGCTCAGGTCTTGTGGCTACCTTCATAAGAGCTAACTTCTCTATGTTGGCCTATATGGTCAATTCTTCAAATCCAACATCAGACACATTTTGATTTGAAATCTTCCGATATATTTCACCCCACTTATAATCAGGCCCTACCCCAGTGGTAGCTCTAGTGTCTTCATAGATATATTCTACCTTGGTAACGATTTCGACATCATGTTCTCCTTCAGCAACAGGAGCCTTCTTCTTCTATATTTTAGACATATCTCCTTTGAAGAAGCTGCCCTGTCATAAACCAAAATGCATTTAGGCTATTTAAGCTTTTAATAAGTATTCGAAGAATGAAGAAAACTATATAAACATTTACCTCTTCCATATTCGCAACAGCTAAACCTATCAGAAAGAAAATGCAAAATCGGGAATAACTAGCAAGAAAACTTTTGCAATCTAGGTCTAAAAAATTCTAAGTTCATCTGCAACTAAAAAATAACTGTGATTGACAATACATCATTTAAACCAAAATGCAATCTAATTTCTCACCCAAATCGAAACATCCCCATACAGTAAATGAAACGCACAAAAAAAACCCTCCAGGGTCCAGGAAAATAGGGCAAATGTCTATAATGGAGAGAACTGAAACTTCCCCCCTCCCCCGGACGACCAAAGACAAACCCACAAAAAACCCGTGCAGATAGCGTAACGCCTATCTGCACTAGCTATCGAAACCTTTAGACCAGGTTTGAATCTTCATAATGGCTCAATAAAAAACCAGGCTCAAGAAAACAGACTCCCCACCATAAATGTTGTGAAACTGACTACTACCTCACGCTATAAGGATACACACTCCTCTTCAGACGACCAACTACCAAACGGCAGGAAACTCTAACCAGAGGACAAACCCTAGGTCCCAAAACGACTCATAAACTCAAAATAAAGGGGAAACCACGGTTGACCTACCTGGCAGATGAGCTATGGAGTCAACAAGGAAATCCAAAATCTCCATGGAAATGCCTCCCACGAATGAGATCCCAACAGCTAGGCACGAACACACAGTTCAACTCGACAAGGATAGAGTAAGCCTGAGTTCACAAAGATAAACAATAAAATAATAACCCATCCCATATATATAGAACTTGGTGAAAAACAAATCGGCAGGAAAACCTTCATCGGTGAGCAGAACAGCTAAGGCATCAGGCAATTATCCTACTAAGGAGCTGCAACAGTGAGCGACGGACGGACTACGAGTTCCGTGGCACAATAAAAGAAGATGAAATACAACACTAAAACTTGCAGCATCGGACCTTGAACTCACTAGAGAATTGGATTGTTAGATCGCTAAAGAGCCGCAATGGCAGAAGCTACATGGAGCAAAGGTTCCATAGACCAGTCACCATCGGCAAAAATCAAACAAACCATCGGCAAAAATCAAGCAAAACATCGGCGAACGGAAAAACTACATGTCGGATGGTTAGTCCACTCCAGAGCTGCAATGGCGGGATTCAAATAGACAACAAAATTCATGGAAACTGAGAACATAGATGATCGAAACAACCAAAGACTAATCCAGTGAAAAAGAGAAAAATCAAAAACCCCACGGGATCGGCAAAAATAAGGGCTTCCGTTGGCGTGCTTACAATCTGCCATCCGAAACGACGACAACACAAAGGACTTATGCTCCGACAGTGATGAGACGAAAAACGTCGATATGAATATAAAACGAAAAACATGTCGGTGAAAAACAAGGCTTTGGATCAAGCCATTCGTTATTGAGCTTCCGCAATGGTGGCTGCGTAGAAAACTACGGCCCCGATTCATAGTTTGATAAGCTTCCGACAGCGAAAAAGGAAATCATCCATAATTCAAAACATCAACATACAAAGATATTCATTCAACAATTTACATCAATTTAACCTCAAAGATCAAAATTTGTAGCATAGTACAACAAATTTCACCAATCAAAAGCAAATCCAGGAAAGATAAAATTAAAAGGAGGGCCCAAAATTTTTAGAAATTTGGGAAAACGTTGCAACTGCAACAGGATGCCTTCCTTCTCTCACAAAACTTCCAAAGGCGTAGATCAAATCCAAATGTGTATTTACAGTAGTCTAATAGTCATTTAATCATTATTGTTTTATATTTTGATGACTTACTGATCACAGGTAGCACAGTTGCTTCCATTTCAGCCATCAGAACTGCTCTCCATAATGCCTTTGAAATGAGTGATTTGGGGCTCCTAAAACAATTTTTGGGGCTCAAAATTGAGCAAAATTATGATGGAATTATGGTCACTCAGTCCAAATACATTTCAGACTTGTTATTCAATTTTAACATGGTTGAATGTAGGCCTACACCATTCCCTTTCCTTTCAGGGATCAACCTTGAAGAAGGAAAAAGCACACCTTCCATGGACTGCACTATCTATCGATAGCTGATTGGTAGCTTGTTGTACTTGACACATTCTTGGTTTGATATATGTTATGTTGTGAATGTTGTATCAATATACATGCAGCAGCCTCACGATATTCATTGGAAGAAAGCCAAGAGGATCCTCCAGTATATTCAGGGAACCAGGACCTACGACATTCACTCTGCTGCAGACTCCAAGCTAGAGCTGGTTGGATACACAGATTCTGATTAGGTTGGTGATTCTATTGATCAGAATTCTACTTCCAGATATGTATTCATGTTTGGTGGTGGCCCCATTTTCTGGTCTAGCAAAAAGCAGGCTGCCATAGCACTATCTTCAACAGAGGCCGAGTATCGAGGAGCGATGAATGCTTGCATCCAAGCAGTTTGGTTGCAAGGCATTCTTTCAAATTTTGATCTTGGTAGTACTTTTCCCACTATCCTCTTTTGTGACAATCAAAGTGCTATTGATATATCGACAGATCCAGTTACCAGGAAGAGGACCAAGCATGTAGAGATCCACATGCACTATATCAGGGAGCTAGTGCATGACAAGACCATTATTTTGCAATACTACCCGAATGATGAACAGATTACAGAAAAGAAGTTCACTTACCTCCATTCACTGTTGGGGGTGAGTTCATCAAGGTGATTCAGACTACTTTCAGTGTTTAGCTTGAGGGGGGGGTTTCCCACTGGGTTTTCCCTCTTTTCCTCACTTAGTTTTTTTTTTAGCATTGTTTCAATTTCAGCATTGTATAGGGTGACCTATGGCCTTAGTTGCTGGGGCCCTAGCATTTTTATGCATTTATGTTTTCTAACTCCTCCTGAGTATAGCTTAAGGGGGGGTGTTGGAGACATTTACCACCTTACACACTCATTTTGGTCAATTTGGCCTAGTTAAACCACTATCTTAAGTATTAATTGGATTAATTAACATCAGTGGAGCATTAAATGTCATTATCTAGATCAAATCCACGCCTACCTTTAGTCAAGGAGGCTAACTTAGCCTTCTCCTACATTTGGGGAGGCTAACTGGAGCACTTTGGGGGTGATCTGAGTGATATAAATGCACCTAATTGCTAATTGATCATTACAATCAGTTAAACAGGGCAGTGAAGGTGACTCCCTTCATTAAATTGATTATTTAATGAACTGGAGTCAACAAGGGCACCTCCAACCACTTCTGATGTTCAGTTAAACTTCAGTTAACCTCATCGGGGTTCATTGGAGTCATTGAAGCGCTACCACTTGATGGTTGGCTTGCTATGACATGTGTCTGATCTCTTTCAGTTGAGACTCAATCATTTATTGCACTCTGACTTCAATTAGGGCTCAGTTGAGTCAATTAGGGTTTTGATCAGTGGTTAACTTGAGTGTTGACTGTGGCTTAAATTTAGTTAAGCTAGACTCACTCATTCAATTCGAATGACCTCCTTAGGAATTCGAATTGCTTCTCATTCATGCTTGTAGCATGACATTGTAATGTAATTTCTCATTCTTTGTGTGAATATTCAGTGCGGCTACTCATTCTGTATCCCTTTTTCACCATTTTCATGAATTATTATCATTAATCTATTGATGAGACTCTATTTAGTCCCTAGATCACTATGCAAGTTTAATAAAATAATGGCTGAAAGAACAGAAACTAACTACCTGGATGCAAAGAGCTTGAAAAATTAGGTTGTTTCAAAAAAAACGGCACTGAAAACTAATTATGGATTATGAAGTTATGCTTGATCAAAGAAAATGTTGAAGATGTCCCCAATAGTGACGTGGCAGATATTAACTTGACCAACTAAAAAAAGAACCCCCTTCTTCCCAAGATGAACCTTTGACAATCACTTACAATAAAGTTGTTTTTTTTAAGTGAATCAATTTTGTAAAATAAGTGATGTTCACTTTTACAATAATGTTACTTTTAAATAGTGCGGCAATAAATTAAAAGACTTAAGTGACTCACTATTTATTTTATTTTATTTAAGTGAGATGCACTTTTACAATAAGTAACTTGACAATAGAAATTGCATGCACTAAAAATTAACTTATAAGACTTTAACTCAAGACTTATCAAGAAATAAAACAACTTTGAACCATGTGAGCTAAGTTTAAAAGGTACGTAAAAGAATGGAAAGAGGAAGAGGACTTTTTTTTTTTACTATTCTCTCTCATTTTTCATGCTTGCCTTTTTTTCCTACAAATCACAAAAAAACAAAAAACAAAAATTCCACACTATGGGTGGAGTTAGATCTTGGTTAGATTACCCGGAAAGTCTATGTTTTCAAGTTTTCTCGTTGTTTCTGATTTGCTGCGGTTACACAAGGTGCACAACAAAGAGAATATGCAGCTAGGGAAGGAAACAGTCTGAGACTAAAATAGTAAATATCTAATAATAAAACTGATAAAATATTAGAGATTTAAAAAAGAAAAACAAATCCATCACTGTAACATTATACCTTCAGATTTGCTGAAATGGGTGTTTTTGGATCAAATGAAAATGGTTTTTGATGAAATGAAAACTATTTCCCAATAGAAATGGTGCTCTGGATGCAATAGAATAGCTACCATAGCCCACAAATGCATAGAAACTCTAGAACCAGAAACCCTTTTAAAGTTTCGGCAACATCGATTCCAGATCTAGATCAAAACTGAAAGCGGCTCTTCATAAATGCTCTGATACCATGTTCGGGTACACAGGGTACTCCCAAAAGACCAAAAACCTAGAGAAACCACTTCACACAAATGAATCACAAATCAATACATCGATGTTTGTCATGTGGTTAAAACCCTCGAGATGGAAACAGTCCACAGCCCCAGCCAGATAGCTACTTGGAGCAATTTATTATGCAAAAGAAAGAAAGTTACATGAGCTTCTCATAATCGATCAACTAGCCAAGGACCCTCCATGCTATTTAAATAGATATCATGGACCAACCGGGTGCTAAGCCACGGATCAATGGTAGGTATGATCTAAGAGAAGTTGAACCGTCGGATCACTTTATGTCTAGAACATATTGTGACCATCAGATTAGAATATTTACAAATGCATACTAATGCATAATAAAGAAACACACTTTACCTAACGTATATATTTCACAAGTTGATCTTAACTAAATCCTAAGTGTCTAAATATCCTAACAAAATATTCATGGATATCACAATAGATATGCCTTCCCAACCACTCTTTTGTCGTTAGTCTAGAACTCAGGTTTTCTTCAACTGCAATTTATCGAGCCTTTTGATCGAACCAATATTGAGTCTCTGGTTTTTTCAGATGCCACAACATATCCTCCTCTCCCTCACACTATCATTGGTCTCGGCAATGAAACCATTTTTTGACACACTAACTGTTGACATGCATTCACACAATGTTGACACTCCTTTTCAATGTGATCTCCCTTAGCACCGACCCAAACAAGTTTTACCATGTCTAGCAACACATGCGAAGCATATGAAGTCTCACCCAAGATATTTGAGGGAGAATTGCAAGAACCATGTTTCCGTAGTAAGGAGGAGGATTTGCACACCTATTCTCTATCTATCATAGTACTAACCATATATCTAGGCAAGGGTTTGAACATCAATCATTCATATTTGATCGCATGAAGAACCACTTATATTATATTTAGTCATCGCAAAATAGATCGACAAACATGGACTAATTCAGTATGCATAGACATCACATCATTTAAGAATATAAACCATATCACAACAGCTAATCATTCAGATCCCATCATTAAAACCACAAAACTAGAAAAACACACGATGAAGAGTTTGCAACATCATCCACACATGTTATGTTACTTTGGCACATCAAACAAGCTCCCAAATACATTCTCATATTCACAAAATGGAACTAAATTAGTAGATACAAATATCGATCTTCCACAGATGCTCAAAAATGTGGTCTATGACAAAATCCAAGATATCGTGCCCCCTTCCTACTACATTTTTAACTCTATATATAGGCTTGTGCTTTTACAAAATGGTCCACTTGCAACTACTTTCTAACTAACTTGGACCAAAAGTACAAAACTATGACCAAGTAAACTCTTGTCGACTTTTCCGCCTTGCGGACTATTTCCGACTTTCGCACCTTGCACATCGATATCTCCTTCCAACATCCCTAAGGAACTTGTTTCCCTTTATCGACCATGTTTAAGTCCCTACAATCAATCCTAGGTGTGATAAATCTATCAATTGCATCCATAATAACCTTGATGCCAAATCACCTCAAGAGAGGGTTTATTTTATGGTTTATATATGTTGTTCATGGTGTTTTAGCATAAGAAGTAGTGTTAAGGGTACAAGGTCCATTATTTTACTCTTATGACATTGGATAAACATCTAGACACATTCATGGTGTACAACTATCCTATTGATTTCATGCATAGAACCCTTGTAGGTGATGATTAACCAACATAGGTCACATTTAGAGGTTTAGGGCTTGTCAATTGTGCTTGAGCCCAAGAATCTCTATTTAAGGATTGAGTATAATTCTTCCCTTCCCCAACCAATTTTTATGGGTTGAGGATGTTTTGTTTCTACCATGACTATGGTTAATTCCTTGAGACTATCCATGGTGCATGAAACATTTTAATGGCACACATACCAAGCTCACAGACAAAACCACCCCTATTGAATGATTTTTCTATTGTGACTAGGGTTTGTTCATGGAATGTGAGCTTGAGAAGGGTCAATCAGGGATCAAATCCCTTCTTTACTCTATTAACCATGTAACAAGGTCCAAATATATTTCTAGTGCACAAAACCTACCCATTACACTTGTGTCTGGTTTGAAGGCCTACATAGAACCCATAAAAATGATAAGATTTAATCATATCCTAATGCACATGTTTTCTTTCCTCAACCATGTTCATGGATTTGTGATCCATCCTCAGTGTTTAAGATATCTTATGCCATCCATATCACACCTTGATGAAAAATACCCTATAGAGAGGTTTGGATTATGGGTTGTAATTTTTTTTCATGGAAATTGATCTTGAGTGTGAACTACCTCCAAAATTTCCCAAATATTAGGGCATAAATACATGTACTTTTTTTTTGCGTCTTTAAAATCAAGGCATATACTCATTATAGCTTCCTAAAAAAATATACCTGAGAGGTAAGGCCTTGGCACTAAGAGTTAGTTTAGTCTCATCTATAATTTAATGGTCAAAGACCAGAATGAAAAGTAATTTGACTTCATGTTTTTTTTTTATGTCTAGAAGAAACAGAAATAGAAAAGCCTTACAAGTGAAATTCCATAGACAACAGATTGGTACACATGGCTGTTAATGTCACTTACAAAGCTTCGGCTGATCACTTTTCTTCTGATGATAGGTGCTTCGTCAGGGCTTGGCACCAAGCACTCCTAAGGGCCAAATTTTTTTTCCAAAGGGCAAATCCTCCCAACAAAACAAGGGTCCAAGGCTTAAGAAAAAGAAACAAGGGACTGGCATGGTCCAAGTGTTATGCTCGCTCCAAGGAAAGGTTTGCATGCCACCTACCTATGGTATCGTGGGTTTAACCCCAAAGTCCAGACGTGGCGCTCTCCTTTTTGAATGAAACGGACCATACAGTCCAGCTTATCCAAATATTTTTATCACCACATGTGATATGGCTGTCGCAGGGTTCCCCAGGAGAATTCCACGCTGTCTTCGATCCTTCGGTCATGGGCCATGGGGAGGGTTGATATTCTTCCACGTGACAGTGGTGAAGCACAAGAGGGGTATCCAGCGTGGCTGGGAATTTTCTTGCCTCTGTCAAACCATGATGATTTCGAGACTGGCAGCCCATAAGTTCACACAGTCTGTGGTAAGGTGTCGCTCTGACATAGTACATGTGCTTGTACTATGCTTCTTAAGGAAGCAGTACTTCACGGATTTTGGAAGGATGAAAATCCTTCTCGAAGGCTCTTCCAGTTCGTTGTTCTGCTCAAGGCTTTGGGGACTGGTGCAAAACTCCTCTGGGTTTCTGGAAGGGGGTGGCGGCACAGGAGCTCATAGCCTGAGCCTTATCGCCTCAGGTAAGCTGGTCATTGCTTCGGCTAACTGCGTATTTAATTTCCTGTTTGCATTTTCTTCCTTAAAGGGATTTAACCCCTGAAATTTTCTCACAGGTATCTGGAGCAGGAATGGGGTAGTGCGAGCGGGTGGCAGTTCTAGTAAGTGGTGTTAACAGCTTTGTGGCGATGTCTGCTGGCCTGTGGTTCGTCGGTTAGAGGGGATTTTCTCCTTCTTGTGATGTACTTCGTAGAAGAAAGGTTTGGGGGTTTTGTCGGAGGTGCATGGCACCCACGCCACGTCGTGGCAGACATGCTAAAATAGCGTCTCCTACTCTATGGTAAGGCTTGAAATTGTGGACGGCTGTGAGCCCTCCTTTTTTAAAGCGCTTCTTTTACTTAAAGGCCTTAAGCCGAGGGACGTGGTTCGGCTGACATAGTGGAACTCTTCTTTTTAAATTCATTACTGTGTAAAAGAATGGACTGTTATTTTTTGGTTAACTGAATTCCTATTTTATTTTAATGGTTTATTTATTGTCTAAGTCACTTCCTCCGATATTGTTTACAGTAAAAAAGAAATGCTGGTTTTCTTTTCTAACCATAGTTCCAACCTCTTATGGTTCTGGGGGTCGTAACTATATTCATACTATTGAAGAAGCATATGCAAGTATTACACCTCTTCTTTTTCAAAATATGATAATATCGTGGCCATAGATGTAATGAGATTCGACCTATGAATTTGTTCCCAACACCTGTTTTCTTGGGCGTTTGGAGTTTTAGGTATTTTCCTTTCACCACCAACTGTTCGCTAGACGCCCTTTACAGTTTCTTAGATGCTAGACTGGTAACACCACTCTGCCTGATTTTAGAATGCCTCAATTTCTAACTTCAAATTTGATTTGCATTATCTTTCGTTTTAAGTGTGGTTTCCACTGTTTGCACTATACCCCGTGTGCTCGTTCGAATTTCCTGTTCACACTTTTAAACTTTAATTGAGATATGTTTGATTCCGTCTACGTGAGCTATGTAACATCACTTCTCTTACAGCCTTCCATGGTTTCTTTAATTAAGAAGCAAGTTAGCTCAAGCTAGGTTTTTTAGTGGTGCTCTGGTTGGTGTTTGCGTAGATGGATTGCATTTTCTATTAAAGTTATCATTAAAGCCGTGAAGACCTTGAAAACCTCAAACCCTATCTAGGGTTTTCTTGAACGGTGGGTATTTTCCAATGGTGGCCAACTAAGGCTTTGGCGAAGCATAACAAGGGCTTCATCTATGGTGGGCCATTAGACGTGTTAGCCAACACGGGTTCTAGTAGCTTTTCTCTATGATTTTTCGGATAGATACTACCCACGTTTTGGGAGGTTTTCTTTTAAAATTCCATCTCCGTTAACAAGCCTTATCTATGCTAAAAATATTATTAGGTCTGTTAAAACTTCAACTCTGTGGATCCAAGTTTTATGTTAAAGAAATCATTCATTCGGTTAACAAAATATACAATTGAATGTCTGCCAATAAAACCTCTGTTTCTGGTAATATTTATCCTTGCTAATAGAATATCGCAACACTTCTTTTCTTTGGTCAACGGGGGAATAAGTTTCTGTCAGATTTTAAAAAAAAAGGAAAATAAGATTAGGTTAAATGAAACCCAACCAAACAGAATACATATATATCTACATAACCATTTGCATCAGGATTTTCTTGCTTGTCTTTACATAATAAAAAAAGGGAATCTATTCCAGCATAACCAGGTTAGCTCTCTTCTACATAACAGAACATAAGATAAACATTTACACGTTAGACAGAACAAAAATCAATTTTTCTTCACTCATACACCAAACCTGTGGATCTACTGCGCCGACTACAGTGGAAGCAGCCACGTTCCTCCCATCCGTAGACTAGGTTCAGCTCCCTTTCCTTCTAGTCACCCCCAAGCCAAACCTCCCAGAAGACAGTCGAGACCCATAACTCCAGAACTCTAAAATTCGATCATTCACAGGAAATATTTCCCACAGCAAGTACTCTCTGCAGAGTCCTCTTTCCCGGCATACTCAGCAACATCCTGCCTACACCGTATGCTCCCCTTTTCTTCTCTCTGCCTTGGATCCTTTTTTTTTCTTTGCCTAGGTATTTTCCCATTATCCCTCTCCCCTTCCTTCCCGGAATTCCCAAGGCTTAATGGTAACCCCCTTTTTCCAGGGATGTGTCTGTGCTGATTTTCGGCACATCTGACACCTCATTAATCAGTCCCTGGAGTTAGCTGGTCCCTGTCCACACTGTCTTCTGCAGGTTTCCTCTTTTAACCTGGCTGCTTCCACTATATTCGCCACATGCATAATATA
>LPNX010298884.1:22687-159032 GCA_001517045.1 Pseudotsuga menziesii
GCTGAAATAGAATTTAAAATAATACCATTCAAAATAGGAAATTTTCCGGGGGTATTACATCCACACCCCCTTATTTTAAACACTGTCCTCAAAGTTCTTCATTTATTGGTTCAGCAAACAAACTAGGGTACTTTATTCTCATTACGTCCTCTAGTTCCCACGTTGCCTCCTTGGGGCTAAAGTGCTTCAATTGCACCTTTACCCGAGCGATGACTCATTTCCGAAGCACCATATCTTTACTGTCCAGAATGCGTGCAAGTTCCACCTGGAACTCTCCTTCGGGTTCCACCTATACCACATTCCAATCGATAATGTGAGTTGAGTCATATATATTTTTTTTTCAACAATGAAACATGGAAAACATTGTGTATCGTTAAATGAATAGGCAGGGCCAGCTTGTAAGCTACAGGCCCGATTCTTTCTAGGACTTGGAAGGGTCTACAGAATCTTGGAGCCAATTTCTTACAGCTCCCTAATTTGAGGGAGCTCTTCTTAGGTTTGACTCGTAGGTACACGTGATCGCCTACACAATATTCCTTGTGCTTTCTTTTTAGATCAGCGTAATGCTTTTGCCGTTATTGAGCTGCTTTCAGGTTCTTCTGTACTTCACGGAATGTTTGCTCCATATCCTGTAACAGTTCAAGTCCAATTAGCACGCAATCCACAGGATTATCCCAACCGACAGGGGTATTACATTTCCTCCCGTATAGTATTTCAAATGGACTCATTTTGGCTGAGTCCTGATAACCGTTATTATAGGCGAACTCCACTAGGTGCAGGTAGTTTTCCCACTGAGTGGGTATCTTCATGACATACATCCTTAACATGTTTTCGATGGTATGATTAGTATGTTCTGTTTGCCAATCTGTCTCCAGATGATAGCTGGTGCTAAAGTTAATCTGGGTTTCTAAACCTGCAAATAAGGATTTCCAGAAGTTGGATGCAAATTTCACATCCCTGTCTGATATTACCATTTTTGGTACGCCATGCAGTCGGAATATCTCTTTTAGAAATATTTCTACGATATCAGCTGCCTTATGTGTGGATTTTACTAGAATAAAATGAGCAGATTTGCTTAATTTGTCCACCACCACCATGATAGAGTCATGTTGTTTCTGCGTTTTTGGCAGACCAGTGATGAAATCTAAAGATATGATCTCCCATTTCCACTGGGGTATTGGCAGAGGCTGCAACAATCCGGCTGGATGTCCATATTCTGTCTTAACTTGTTGGCATTCTATACATTTGGACAGATATTCAATTACATCAGTTTTTAAACTGCGCCAAAAGAACTGCTTCCTCAGGGAAGTTACCATCTTTTGGTACCCTGGATGGCCTGCAAAAGGAGGTTTGTGCATCTCATTCATGATAAATAATTTGACTTCTAACACATTAGGTATGTACAACCTATCCTTAAACCAAATAAAACCATTTTCGTCAATCATAAAAGCTTCCCTGTCTAGTTTTATCTCGGGATTCTGTATCTTACTGAATAATTCAATATAGTTACTGTCCTGAGTGCTTGCTGCCTTGACCCTGTCCAAGAGGTCACTCTTGGGCTGGATCGAGGTTAACTTACTAATAACATGAGTCCTTCGACTCAAGGAATCCACAACCTTATTTTCCTTAGCTTTTATGTGCCTTACCTCGAAGTCGAACTCGCTGAGGAAGGCCAACCACCTTGCTTGTCGATCGTTTAGTCCTGACTGCGTGAATAAGTTTTTCACATATGTGTTATCTGTTAGTAGTAGAAATTTCCTTCCCAGCAGGTAGTGCCGCCACATTTTCAGGGCGTGCACCACGGCGGCCAGTTCTAAGTCATGGACCACATAATTATGTTCATGTTCTTTCAACTTGCGTGATTCGTAATAGACCGCATGTCCTTCTTGGGATAACACCCCTCCTACTCCTTCTAAACTAGCATCGGTACAGACAGTGTAATTTTTAAGGGGATCAACTACCTTTAGGACTGGAGCCCTGGTCAGTAACTCTTTAAGTTGGTCAAAGCTTTCTTGACATCTGGAGGTCCAAGTGAACTTCACCCCCTTCTTCTGTAAGGAAGTAATGGGGTAAGCAATTTTGGAAAACCCCTCGATAGATCTCCTATAATAGCCGGTGAGTCCCATAAATGAATGGATGTCAGCCACGTCCTTGGGTACTGGCCAATCGGATATGGCTCAAATTTTCTTGGGATCCACTGCAATTCCCTCCTTGGATATGACATGTCCCAAGTACTGGATTTCAGTCTTAAAGAATTCACACTTTTCCAATTTGGCATATAGTTGGTGCTCCCTTAGGGTCTGCAATACTATCCTTAAATGATGTTGATGCTCTTCTTGGTTTTTAGAATAAATCAAGATGTCATCGATGAAGATCAATACAAACTGATCGAGATATTTGTTAAATATGACATTCATCAGGCACATAAAAGTGGTAGGGGCATTGGTTAAGCCAAAAGGGATTACTACAAATTCGTAATGTCCATAGCGGGTTCTGAAAGCGGTTTTGTTTATGTCCTCACTGTTTATACAGATCTAGTGGTAGCCAGAACATAAGTCCAGCTTAGAAAATACCCTTTCCCCTCCTACTTGATCGAATAGGTCATTGATTCTAGGCATGGGATACTTGTTCTTTATGGTTACCTTGTTTAGGTGTCAGTAGTCAATATAGAGTCTTAAGGTCCCGTCCTTCTTTTTAATGAACAAGACCGGTGAACCCCAGGGGGACACACTAGGTCTGATGTACCCCTTTTCTAGCAGTTCCTGCAACTGAATCTTTAGTTCAGTCAACTCTGGAATGCTCATCCGATAAGGCACCTTTGACACCGGTGTGGATCCAGGTAGTAACTCGATGGAGAAATCAATCTCCCTTTGAGGGGGCAGGCCAGGTATCTCCTCAGAGAATACATCAGGAAAATACTCTAGGACCAGGTGTTGTTTTAGAGAGGTCTGGTTTTCGTTTAGGAGCAAGTCAGTAACCTTAACAGCAAAGAGTTTACAACCCTTATTCAGGCATTTCTTTAGCTGCATGGCTGAAATTTGTCTTACCGAGACAGGTTTGGGAAACCCTCTTACTGTTCGAAGGACTTGGTATTCAACGATGTAGGTAAAGGTATTTTCATAACAGTTCAGCACTACTTTGTTCTTTTCTAACCAGTCCATTCCAATGATCATGTCGTATGAACCCAAGGGTAAGATGTTCAGGTTGATTTTGGTTTTATGGTCCTGCAGCTGAATTTCACAGTTAGAAACACAATCTGTTACCTTCCTTTTTGTCTCGGTGGCCAATTGAACCCACCATGGTCTTACATGTTTTTCTCTAGCTAGTTGGCAGAGTTCCACCGTCCTTGGAGAAATGTAACTCAACGTATCTCCTGGATCAATTAACATAGTTATAGCATGGTTCAAAACAATACCTTCGATTTCCACTATAGTGGACTGATGGTTGGCTTGTCGGTCTTCTAAGGCCGCATTAATGCAGTGGAAACTCCTACCAATTTCCCCAACTGTTGATGCTTCTTGTACGCTGTGCAAGGTATTACTGGCCCCTGTCAAGCATGGGCAATGTCTCTTCAGATGGGGTCCATCACACTCCCAGTAGGACAAGGGTTCTCTGGGTGCCCCATCAGTCCCTTTCACCCCCAGACTGACTGGTTTTGTGTATCTTGGCGGGGGTGGTCTGCTTTTAGTGTAAGGGCCTCCTAGGGTATTTCTCTGGGTGTTCTTGTATGGTGATGGTTTGAACCCTTTTTTCTGTTGGCTGAACCTTTCAGGTTTCCTATCCTTCCATGTTCTGAATGAGTCATTCTGCTGTTTGTACTGCTCATAACACAGTCAGGCTTTCCTTAGTACCTCATCCAGAGTCTTCGAGTTGTCGAATTCGATTTTTTCCTTGTAAGCCTATGACAAGCAGCTTAGGAATCTCTGTACCTTCACCTTTTCTTCCTTAATATAGGGTACAAACCTTAGTAGGTCCAAGAATTTTTTAATGAGCTCTTCCATGTTCATCGAGCTGAGTCTTAACTCATAGAATTCCTTGGTTTTCCTTTCGTAGTAATTCTCAGATAAGTATTGTTTTTTAAACAGTCTTTTGAATTCTACCCACTCCATAGTCTTTTCCTTGAGTCCCTGTGATATCTTGAGGTCCTGCCACCAAATACTAGCCTTACCCTTGAGATTATAAATTTCCATTCGGACTTTCATGTTACTCAAATAGTTGTAGATCTGAAAATATTTCTTGATGTCCAGCAGCCATGCCTCTGCTTCTTCACCTGTCTTAGATTCCCCGTCGAAACTAGTGGGTTTAATCTTCTTGAATTTGCCTTCCAGGTGATCGACCTTTCTCTTTCCATTAGTTTTGACCTAATTTTCAGAGTTCTAGGTCTCGTTAGATGAACTATCCTTTCTTTCAGCACTTTCCTCCCTTTCAGGACCCTTTCTGGTTTCGGTTCGAGGCTCCTTCCCGTTGTTTTTCTCATGCAGACTTTGCAACAGGATTTCATTAATCTCCTGTTGTTTCTCCTGCGCCCTTTTTAGCTGTTCATTGTCTGCCTTATAACTTTGTATCTCCACAATTAAGTGCCTCATTGTTTCCAGTACTTAACTGGCCTCAGAATTTTCTATTGCTGGTGGTGTGATCGGTGGTACTTGTTCTAGATTTTCTAGTTGGTTTTCGTTCTCCACCAGAGAGGCCATGACAATTCCTGCAATCGATCAAGATAACAACAACCTATGGGTTCTGTGGGTTCTACAACACAACAGGCCGATAGATGTTGGAGTGCTGTCAAACCTTGCATTCATATACATATAAAATAAAATAAAAAGAACAGGAAACAAAGTGCGCCCATCAGGCTACAGGACTGAATCCTGTGCTCTGATACCATCTGTGAACTACCTCCAAAATTTCCCAAATATTAGGGCATAAATACATGTTTTTTTTTTGCGTCTTTAAAATCAAGGCATACACTCATTATAGCTTCCTACAAAAATATACCTAAGAGGTAAGGCCTTGGCATTAAGAGTTTGTTTAGTCTCATCTGTAATTTAATGGTTGAAGACCGGAATGAAAAGTAATTTGACTTCATGTTTTTTTTTATGTCTAGAAGATACAGAAATAGAAGATCCTTACAAGTGAAATTCCATAGATAGCAGATTGGTACATAGGGTTGTTGATGTCACTTACAGAGATTCGACTGACCACTTTTCTTCTGATGATAGGTGCTTCGTCAGGGCTTGGCACCAAGCACTCCTAAGGGACAAAAAAAATTTCCAAAGGGAAAATCCTCTCAACAAAACAAGGGTCCAAGGCTTAAGAAAAAGAAACAAGGGACTAGCATGGTCCAAGTGTTATGCTTGCTCCAAGGAAAGGTTTGCATGCCACCTACCTATGGTATCGTGGGTTTAACCCCAAAGTCCAAACACGGCGCTCTCCTTTTCGAATGAAATGGACCTTACAGTCCGGCTTATCCAAATTTTTTGATCACTGCATGTGATATGGCTATTGCAGGGTTCCCAAGGAGAATTCCACACTGTCCGTGATCCTGCGGTCATGGGCCACGGGGAGGGTTGAGATTCTTCCATGTGACAGTGGTGAAGCATAAGAGGGGTATCCAGCGTGGCTGGGAATTTTCTTTCCTCCGTCAAACCGTGATGATTTCGAGACTGGAAGCCCATAAGTTCACACAGTCTGTGGTGAGGTGTCGCTCTGACATAGTACACTTGCTTTTACTATGCTTCTTAAGGAAGCAGTACTTCGCGGCTTTTGGAAGGATGAAAAGCCTTCTCGAAGGCTCTGCCAGTTCGTTGTTCTGCTCAAGGCTTTGGGGACTGGTGCAAAAATCCTCTGGGTTTCCGGAAGGGGGTGGCGGCACAGGAGCTCATAGCCTAAGCCTTATCTCCTCAAGTAAACTGGTCGTTGCTTCAGCTAACTGCGTCTTTAATTTCCTATTTGCACTTTCTTCCTTAAAGGGATTTAACCCCTGAAATTCTCTCACATGTATCCGGAGCGGGAATGGGGTAGTGTGAGCAGGTGGTAGTTCTAGTAAGTGGTGTTAACAGCTTTGTGGCGATGTCTGCTGACCTATGGTTCGTCGGTTAGGATGGATTTTCTCCTGCTTGTGATGTACTTCGTAGAAGAAAGGTTTGGGGGTTTTGTCGGAGGTGCATGGCACCCACGCCACGTCATGGCAGACATGCTAAAATAGCGTCTCCTACTCTGTGGTAAGGCTTGAAATTGCGGACGGTTGTGAGCCCTCCTTTTGTAAATCTCTTCTTTTACTTAAAGGCCTTAAGCCGAGGGTCGTGGCTCGGCTGACATAGTGGAACTCTTCTTTTTAAATTCATTACTATGTAAAAGAATGGACTGTTATTTTTTGGTTAACTGAATTCCTGTTTTCTTTTAATGGTTTATTTATTGTCTAAGTCGCTTCCTCCGATATTGTTTACAGTAAAAAAAGAAATGTTGGTTTTCTTTTCTAACCGTAGTTCCAACCTCTTCTGGTTCTGGAGGTCATAACTATATTCATACTGTTGAAGAAGCATATGCAAATATTACACCTCTTCTTTTTCAAAATATGATAATTTCATGGCCATAGATGTAATGAGATTCGACCTATGAATTTGTTCCCAACACCTGTTTTCTTGGGCGTTTGGAGTTTTAGGTATTTTCCTTTCACCGCCAACTGTTCGCTAGATGCCCTTTACAGTTTGTTAGATGCTAGACTGGTAACACCACTCTGCCTGGTTTTAGAATGCCTCAATTTCTAACTTCAAATTTGATTTGCATTATCTTCTGTTTTAAGTGTGGTTTCCACTGTCTGCGCTATACCCCGTGTGCTCATTCGAATTTCTTGTTCACGCTTTTAAACTTTAATTGAGATCTGTTTGATTCCGTCTATGTGAGCTATGTAACATCGCTTCTCTTACATCCTTCCACGGTTTCTTTAATTAAGAAGCAAGTTAGCTCGATCTAGGTTTGTTAGTGGTGCTCTGGTTGGTGTTTGCGTAGATGGATTGCATTTTCTGTTAAAGTTATCATTAAAGCTGTGAAGACCATGAAAACCTCAAACCCTATCTAGGGTTTTCTTGAACGGTGGGTATTTTCCAACGGTGGCCAACTAAGGCTTTGGTGAAGCATAACAAGGGCTTCATATATGGTGGGCCATTAGACGTGTTAGCCAACACAAGTTCTGATAGATTTTCTCTATGGTTTTTGGGCTAGATACTACCCACGTTTTGTCTGATTTTCTTTTAAACTTCCATCTCCGTTAACAAGCCTTTATCTATGCTAAAAATATTATTAGGTCCGTTAAAACTTCAACTCTATGGATCCAAGTTTTATGTTAAAGAAATCATTCATTCGGTTAACAAAATATACTGATGAATTTTTTCCAATAAAACATCTGTTTCTGGTAATATTTATCCTTGCTAACAAAATATCGCAACACTTCTTTTCTTTGGTCAACGGGGGAATAAGTTTCAATCAGATTTAAAAAAAAGGGAAAATAATATTAGGTTAAATGAAACCCAAGCAAACAGAATACATATATATCTACATAACCATTTGCATCAGGATTTTCTTGCTTGTCTTTACATAATAAGAAAAAGGAATCTATTCCAGCATAACCAGGTTAGCTCTCTTCTACATAACAAAACATAAGATAAACATTTACACGTTAGACATAACAGAAAATCAATTTTTCTTCACTCATACACCAAACCTGTGGATCTATTGTGCCGACTACAGTGGAAGAAGCCATGTTCCTCCCAGCCGTAGACTAGGTTCAGCTCCCTTGCCTTCTAGTCACCCCCGAGCCAAACCTCCCAGAAGACAGTCAGGACCCCTAACTCCAGAACTCAAAAATTCGATCATTCACAGGCGATCTTTCCCACAGCAAGTACTCTCTGTAGAGTCCTCTTGCCCAGCATACTCAATAGCATCCTGCCTACACCGTATGCTCCCATTTTCTTCTCTCTGCCTTGGATCCTTTTTTTTTCTTTGCCTAGGTCTTTTCCCATTAGCCCTCTCCCCTTCCTTCCCGGAATTCCCAAGGCTTAATGGTAATCCCCTTTTTTCCAGGGATGTGTCTATGCTGATTTTCTGCACATCTGACACCTCATTAATCAGTCCCTGGAGTTAGCTGGTCCCTGTCCACACTGTCTTCTGTAGGTTTCCTCTTTTAACCTGGCTTCTTCCATTATATTCGTCGCATGCATAATATATATATATATAATAAATCACTGTCAAAACTCACAAGGTGTTTATTACATCAGTCCTTCCCCTGACTCATTGGCTGGGTCATTAACAACCATAATTTATCATGCTGGAATAGAATTTAAAATAATACCATTCAAAATAGGAAATTGTCCGGGGGTATTACATTGAGAAGTGATATTTAGGTTCTAAGAACCAAGTCTTTTCTCTACTAAACATGGTTCTAGAGCTCTAAAAGAAATTAATTTAGTTATTAATCCCCTTTCTCCCCCTATTGACCATGTTTAGAGCTAGAATAACATTTATAGAACACAAAACACCCCTCTTCACTGCCCTAAACCCCTACCCCTCCTCTCCTCCGCTGTTTTCATGCTAACCCCTTTTCCCTCTTTCAACTATTCATCATCAACCCCATTTACCCACATTTGATTCCCTCCACCCTATCTAAACCCACCCATCCCACTCCTATTTATTCCTTATAGCTAATGTCTTTATTCTTCCCCATACCATTAGAATATACAAATCTCTCCAATCTATTATCCACCATTGGAACCTATCTTGTTGATATAATTGTAACTTCAGAATGTATTCACTTGTATTTCTTATGTATTGTAACCCAATTTTTATTCCAAAATGTATTTGTAATGTACTTGAGTCAAGTCATGCCCCAAGGTTCCTATCGGGAGTTTCTATAATGTAAACAAGTCATGTCAAGTCAAGGTGGGTAACCCTCCTATTGTCTAAGGGTTAAAGTCCCCGCAGTTCCGGGGCACTAGGGTTATTAGACTCACCTAGTGAAGTCAGCCCTAGTTGGGTTTAGTCAAGTCAGGAATTAGTATAAATAGAGAGCTAGCCTCTCTATTTATCACACACTCACTCACACTCAGTTGTAGCGCATAGCTGAGGAAGAGAAAGACATTGGGGCAAGGAAGAAAGAGGTTACTACTGTCGAGAGATCATCTTACTATTTTTGGGTTTCACTTTTGGTGTTGATTCTATCTATGAGGAAGTTACGGGGTTTTCTCCATTTATGGTTTCCCCGAGGAAAACCATTGTGTTCATTGTCTCTTGTGTTTGATTGTTGTTCCTGTTGTTCTCTCAGTTAAAGATCCTAAAGTTATGCTAGCTTAATGTTAAAAATCTAACATGGTATCAAATCTAACCTGAGAAGAAGACATTGTGCAGCTGCGGGAACTAGGGCTTCCTACTTTGTGGATATCTCTCCACATATTTTCAGCAAAAGTAGGGTGGAATAACTCTCCTCCATAGGGCACATCTTTCTGTCGAAGCAAAATCCAATTCTGAGGTTTTTCAGTTTTGGACCCGACACTGCTGCCAAAATTTAGGGCTTTTCACAGAAGTGGAATTTTTCAATGATCCCAGGCCTGTATTGATCTCCTCCCCAAAATCGAAATTAGGGATCAAATTCAAAGCATTTGGTTGGATAGAACTCCGAAAAAGAAAAACCCTAATATGCTCTTGAACCAGCACTACAGGATTTTAGCTCCAAATCCAGATCCGACATCTTGACCTGGTAAGATCTAAATATTTTTTATTTCCATTTGAGGGTCTCAGATAAGATGTCTCATCATACCAAGCTTGATGAAAATATTGAGGGAGTTGATAACTTTCGAGCCTGGAAGTATAGGATCTCTTTGGTCTTGGAAGAAAATGAGTTGGACTCCTATATTAGTGAGGACGTTCCAGTTCTAGAGGGAGATGTGGCCAAGGCCTTACATAAGAAAAAGTTGGCTATAGCAAAGAGGATCATTGCTGATTCTATCAAGTATCACCTCATACCATAGGTGTCCTCTCTCAAGACACCTAAAGCCATGTTTTATGCCTTAACCAAACTGTTTGAAACTGTTTGAAGGGAAGAACATCAATCGAAAGATGACTCTGAGGAACCAGTTGAAGAATGTAAAGATCCAGAATGAGGAGACCATCCAGACATACTTCACAAGGTTCTCCCAGATCAAATAAAAGCTAGAAACAGTAGATGAAGAAGTGGAGAATGAATAAATTGTGATGACAACCTTGAATGTCCTTCCTAGGTCATGGGATTCTTTCATCCAAGGAATCTATGCTAGGAAGAAGTTAGTGAAGTTCAGTAGATTGTGGGAAGAATTTTCACAAGAAGAATATTG
Organism: Pseudotsuga menziesii; assembly: GCA_001517045.1. NCBI lineage: Eukaryota > Viridiplantae > Streptophyta > Pinopsida > Pinales > Pinaceae > Pseudotsuga > Pseudotsuga menziesii. Next base: position 33,046 of record LPNX010298884.1, read on the forward strand.
AATAGAAGCTCGAGAAGAAAAGATGGGAAGTGAAGATCAAGCTCTCAGAGTACACTCCAGGAAAGGAAGAAGGGAAAATCATTGTCACCAAGGTAAGCATTCTCATCAGAAAAACAATCCTGTAAGAAGGGATCCATCCAAACTCAAATGTTATACATGTGATGAAATAGGACACTTTGCTAGAAATTTTCCCATGGATAAGAATGGATCCAAGAAGAAGAAAAAATCCAAAAGAAGACATCATGCTCACACTACTAAGGATGATGATACTCCCAGGAAGAGAGTAAAATAAGAAAGTGAAGACTCTTCAAGTGAAGATGAATATTTTCTGATCTCCGCTCTCACAGGAACTGTCACTCATGGAAGAAAAGATTGGCTTATTGACAGTGGGGCTTCCAAACACATGACAGGTTTCAAGGAATCCTTTAAGAAACTATTCGAACATAATTCACCCCATAAGGTGAAACTTGGGGATGACTACCAATATCCCATAAAAGGTAGTGGTGAATCCTCCTACAAGATAGACTACGGAAAGTCTATGAAGATGAAGGATGTCTTGTTTATACCAGGACTAAAGAAGAATCTTCTATCCATATCGGCACTAGATGCAAAATGCATGAGGGTTTCCTTTGTAGATGGAAAAGCCCTCATGTGGTCAAGAGGAAAGACTATTGACGATGCAATAGTGATTGGAGAACAAGAAGGAGGTTTATACAAATTGAAGGGCCATCTAGAACAAGCTTTGTTCCATGACATAGTAGAGCCAAATGAACTTTGGCACAGAAGGCTTGCACATGAGCATTACAGAGCACTACCACTTGCAAGCAAAGTTGTTGAAGGTATTCCAGAAATTCAAGCAGAGCATGAAGGGGTTTGCAAAGGATGTGCGAAAGGAAAGAATACAAGGAAGACATTTCCAAGTAGTAAGAGCAAAGCAAAAGGAATCTTGAAAATCATCGACTCCGATGTATGCAAACCAATGTCATCAAGTTCACTAAGCAGGTATGTATACTATGTTTCTTTCATTGATGAATTTTCTAGGAAGACATGGATTTACTTCATGAAGAACAAAGATGAAGTTTTCAGCAAGTTGCCTTGATCGAGAACCACACAGAAAACAAGATCAAGAACTTTCGATCAGATAATGGCGGAGAATTCACATCAAATGAATTCAAATACTTATGCGAAGAATCAGGGATTAAGAGGGAGTTATCTACTCCATATAATCCACAACATATATGGGGCTCCAAAAGAGAATCACAGAGAAAGAAAGAGAACCAGATGCTGCTCCGGATATGTAGCTTTACTATGTGACTTTATCAATGAATAACCTTCCAATTATGAATAAGCGGCAAAACGGAAAGAATGGAAGGATGTCATGATCAAAGAGTATCAATCGATAAAGAAGAATGATGTTTGGGATGTTGTCCCAAGACCAGAAGGGAAGTCAGTTGTAACTTCCAAATGGATCTACAAGATCAAGCATGATGCAGATGGTAGCATAGAGAAATATAAGGCAAGATTCCTGGCTCGTGGTTTCTCACAGAAAGAAGGAATAGATTATGAAGAAAACTTTGCACCTGTATCCAGATACACTTCCATCAGATCAGTACTTGCTCTGGCTGTATTAATGAAATGGAAGATACACCAAATGGATGTCAAGACTACTTTCTTGAATGGTGTAGTGGAAGAGGAAGTGTATGTAGAACAACCACTTCCTTTTGAGACACATGACAGGGAGTCTCATGTGTGCAGATTGAAGAAATCCCTATATGGTTTGAAACAGGGAACCCAGGACATGGTACGACATAATTGACAGCTTTCTATCCATTTTGGGCTTTACCAAGAGTAAAGTAGATTCCAACCTTTACTACAAGGTTGAATATGGCAACCCAGTGATGCTAGTACTGTATGTAGATGATCTGTCTGTAATATGTATGGATGGGTTGATTACTGATACGAAGAGAAATCTTGTTACCGAGTTCGAAATGAAGGACTTGGGTACGATGCATTGTTTTCTAGGCATGGAGGTGTGGCAAAATGCGGATGGAATCTCCCTTGGAAAATGGAAGTATGCAGTAGATATCCTAAAGAGGTTTGCGATGATGGACTGCAAGGCCATGACCACACCTATGGCATCAAACCTAAATCTATTGAGTAATTCTTCATCAAAGATAGTTGATGCTATGATGTATCGTCAGATGGTTGGGTCCTTGATGTACCTGACGAACACAAGACCAGACATTCGCTTTACTGTGAACACCTTGAGCTAGTTCTTAATAGATTCGAGACATGTTCACTTGATTACTATAAAGCCTATTCTGAGGTACCCAAGGGGTACAATTGATTATGGGCTCAAGTATGAGGTGAATCAGAATATTAACCTAGAGGGTTATGTTGATTCCAATTGGGCAGGAAATGCCATCGATAGGAAGAGAACTTCAGGGTGTTGCTTCAATATGGGATCAGGTGTGATCTCTTGGTTTAGCAGGAAGAAATCATGTGTGTCACTGAGTACAGCTGAAGTAGAGTATGTCGTAGCTTGTTCAACTAGTTGTGAGGCAATATGGCTACGAAAGCTACTATCTGATCTACTTGATATCCAGATGGATGCTACCTGTATACATTGTGACAACCATAGTTGCGTAAATTTGTCAGAGAATCTAATGTTCCATGACAAGTCAAAGCATATCGAGATCAAGTATCACTATATCAGGGATATGGTGCAGAGGGGAGCAGTGAAGCTCCAGTATGTTGCGACGGATTAATAGATAGCTAATTTGTTGATGAAGCCATTGGCTAGGGTGAAGTTTGAGTACTCCAGGGAGAAGCTTGGTGTTCTCTAGATCAAGGTTTCCTCCAAAGATAAATTATGAGACCCAGAGCCATTCTAACATGGTGAGAGGATTGGTTCCTTCCATGGTCAAATGTAAGGGTTGAGCCATTCTGTCATGGTGAGAGGATTGGTTCCTTCCATGTCAGATATGAGTGCTGAGCCATTCTGATGTGACTATAGGATTGGTTCCTACATGATCAGAAGTAAGCGATGAATGCCATTCTTGGAATGGAGGCGCCTGGTCAGTTACCAAGTAGCTCAGTCTGGGACTAGGGGTCATTCTGATATGACTGTAGGATTGGTTCCTACAAGATCAGATGTGAGTGCACGCCCTTCTAACATTGGTTGTCAGATGTAAGTGCAGATCCCTTTCAGCATGAAGGATTGGTTCCTTGTATGGTTGAATATAAGTGCTGAGCCCTTTTGACATTGGTTGTCAGATGTAAGTGTAGAGCCTTTTGGCATGGAGGATTGGTTCCTCGCATGGCCAAGTGTAAGTGTTGAATCCTTTTCGACATTGTTTTACGGATGTGAGTGCTGGCCCTTTCTGACAGGGTTGTGGGAGGTGTTCCCACGTGGTCAAATGTGAGTGTTGGGTGTGCCTTTCTGATATGATTATAGGATTGGTTCCCACATGATCAAATGTAAGTGTTGGGTGGGCCGTTCTGACTGAGGGTCAGATATAAGTGTTGAAGAAGACCTACATGGAGGCTAGGCCTACAACCAGCATGAAAAAGGGCTGGCTCTATAGAAATTCCTATGACGAGAAGAATAATGAGATAGCACCCATGAAGATCCAGTGATGATGATCCAGTAGAGATGATCTAGATAGAGGGATGATCTATATCCAAATATGATGCTCCAAAGATGATCCAGATCCAGGTAAAGATGACTTGAATATGAAGGTGACTTGATGATAGAGATGACTTGAAGGTGAAGATGAAGAAGACTTGATGATGATCCAAATGATACAGAGAAGAAGACGTGTGATGATAAATTGTGGCAAGAGAATACCTTCCTATTTAAGAGGGAATTTTGATGTAATCGTAACTTTGGAATTTATTCACTTGTATTTCTTATGTATTGTAACCCGATGTTTATTCCAGGATGTATTTGTAATGTACTTGAGTCAAGTCATGCCCCAAGGTTTCTATCGGTAGTTTCTATAATGTAAACAAGTCATGTCAAGTCAAGGTGGGTAACCCTCCTATTGTCTAAGGATTAAAGTCCCCGCAGTTTCAGGGCACTAGGGTTATTAGACTCACCTAGTGATGTCGGCCCTAGTTGGGTTTAGTCAAGTTGGGAATTAGTATAAATAGAGAGCTATCCTCTCTATTTATCACACACTCACTCACACTCAGTTGTAGCGCATAGCTGAGGAAGAGAAAGACACTGGGGCATGGAAGAAATAGGTTACTACTGTCGGCAGATCATCTTACTATTTTTGGGTTTCACTTTTGGTGTTGATTCTATCTCTGAGGAAGTTGCAAGGTTTTCTCCATTTATGTTTTCCCCGAGGAAAAACACTGTGTTCATTGTCTCTTGTGTTTGATTGTTTTGCTTGTTGTTCTCTCAGTTAAAGATCCTAATGTTATGCTATCTTAATGTTAAAAATATAACATATCTACCCATGCATGCCCCTATTCTCTTGACACCTATGCTACCCTACCCCTCCTTGACCCCTCCTTAACTCCTACCACCTATCTGTCACTATCTAACATTTTCTCTCATGACTTATCTACCCCATACACATCCTTGATCATCTACTTTTCAACCACTCTATGCCAACCCCTCCTTACATCCCCCTTTTCTCTATATACCTCTCCACCCATATTACTCTACTACTGATTTTAATTTTCCCTAGTTGTCATCACCTCATCACCTCCTACCAATTACATCTTCAATCCATGCTACCCATACCCCACCTTGTACCCCTCTCCCCCTCTTGGTCCATACTCCTACTCACCTCAACCCTTTATTCCCCTCCCCCTCCCCTCATTCTTTCAACCTCTGCACCCATACTCACCATCATCCCTCTATATGATCGTCAATGCATTAGTTGGCACACCATGACCAGTGCATCTTGCAAAGAATCATCACTAGTGCATTGTAGTATGTTAGGCAACATCTGAAAAAATCCAACAACTTTTTGTCTGTCACACCTTTACTGATGTGACTACTTATATTAGGTGCACCAATAATACATTTATAATTGAAAAACAGAAATACCCACTAGTGGATTGTGTTGCACACAATTGAAGGTGTGTTTGACTAGATTTGGTTTACTAATAATGCATAAACAATTAGAAACTTTAAAAATACACTAGTGCATTTTTGGAGCATCATTTACGATGCTAAGTGTAAAGCACCATTACACATGATTTCAATTATCCTAGTTGCACCAATAGTGGAAAGAAAATTTACAATATTTGTGTTTTATATTTTTTATATTTATTTTTAGACACACCATGTTTGGTTGTTTAAGTTGAATTTTTACTCACCATTGGAAGTTCTCTCAATTAAAAATATGGCACACTGGGGATGGTTCATGTCTATAAAAATGGTGCACCATGGACGCTATGCCTTTTTGAAAACATATGCATTAGTGATGGAAATATTTGTTGGGATAAAAAAGATCCAACAAGTATTTAATGTACCTGTTTTGTATATATTTTTTATTTTATTAATATATTTCATGACGAAATTTGTATGTGAATCGGGGATATGCACCACCACCACCTTAGGTCGACTTGTATAAAACCCATTAGGTATGGAAATCCAAAGAGAGGGAGAAATATTTTTTTCCTTGTCCTATTGTTGGTGCAACTTTATGGATATTATTTGATGTTGGAATCCTCAAGTTTTATGAGGAGGATACTTCGCTTAGGGGGGATATCGAGTTACTAACACAATTGATCCATGGTTGGGATCATGATAAGTAGGCCTTGAGTTTCGGTACTCATATTTGGTACCGACCCACAAATGAGGATGTTTATTTCATTATAGTCTTGTCTAGGAAGGGGGAGGAATTTCCCCATTTTTTTTATCTACCAATTGTTAGCGAAAATTCTCAATCAGTGTAGACAAATATTGTTTCCATAGTCTATATGGTATAGATATAGAACAAAACACAGACAATAATGAAAACCTTTCCCTAAATATGATTATATTACTTGGATAGAATGAAACCTTACCCTTATTTGAAGGTTGTTCATGCTAGCTTGAATCTTTAGCATCAATTGACATAGAGGAACCTGCACAAAGATCAGAGCTAGCAACAAACAAGTGGAAACATACAAGATAATCAAATAGATATATACCAATGTCCAAGGAGAAAGATATTAAACTTGTATTACACAATATTTATGGGAAAGAAAAACACTTTGTGTTAAAAAATAAGGGAAGGACTACAACCATAAATCCTTTGTGTTTAGAGTCTTCTCCAATGGAGTCTTTCCTCAAAGAAGAGCTACAAAGAAAGAGATTTGGCCTATTTCTTCCGGATTTAATTGATCTCATTCCAACCCCCTTATCACATCACGAGAAGCTTCATTTATAGGGAAAAGAAGATGAGGAAGGGATGAGAGAATCAAGGGAGAAGGGATGAGGTGGTATCCTACCAAGGTGGAGGTAAGTGAAATCCACCTAGAAGGAAGGATTAGCCTCCACAAGGGTATCCTTTGAGAGGCTTCTCAAAAGTTCTCTTTTTTACCTTCATACAAGATATGTATCTCTTCATACATATGAAAAAAGAATTATTAGTGCATTATACTATGGTGCAAGGTGCATCGATGCACTTTTATAGAAGGAAATGTGTGTTAGCCTCTCTAGATATGGATTTCTCAAAAGGAAAAAACTTCAGAGATCATCTTCCAAAAAGGTTTGGAAAATGAATTTATGGATTGAGTCTACAAAAGGATGTACAATTTTCATGGTCATGGCGAGGATGAAAATTCCATGTAACTGATGTCCCCTCAAAGTATGAATCTAGAGTAACAGGATAAGTGAAATGATTTGGTAAAGAAAGGAACTAGGCTCGAGGAAAATAACCATCAGTTAGAAATATTCCAACAACAAACAAAGAATTTTTCTTATAGTACAATATTTTATCATCCCAATGACTCATAACATGGTTGTCGACCAATACATTATAGATCTATGTATAATGACTTGATCATGGCTACCAACATACACTATAAAACCATGATGAATAAGACTCAAATTTGAACATATCTATTGGACATACATTGTAGATATATGTCGTCGTGACTCAAACTTGAGAATAGCCACGAGAAATACATTATGGATCTATGCAATGAATCAATCACAAAATACTTCATCGCAACCTGGGGAGAGGAAAATATTCAAGTGAATGCCCGAACACCTAGGGTATTCATCCCAATACTGAATAGTACAATTCTATCCATGTGAATAGATTTCATGATGTCGAACATGGTAGAAACCACTTGATTGCCGGTCATTAATGTATACCATTAACAACTATGAGGGAACTCACCATTGATTTCAATGATCCCTAAGATACCCTAGTACATTACTCTGAACGCGAAAAGATGAGTTGAATTCAAACAATCAGTGGAATCTTTCAATCAAAGACCAATGATGGAATCCTACTGTTGAAAGTGAGAAAACCTACCATTGAGGCATGCAGGATTCAAGGTACTAGATTATTTCTAAGAATAATTCTTATATGATGTGCCGGAATCGATGAGAATAGACTCGCCAAAGGAGGGACATGATATTTCCCCCATCATTGACATGAAACTTGGAACAAAACTAATTTGAAGTGATTTTCATTATGGAACAACCATGGGCCTAACTCAAATATGAACGACTCAAAAGAAGGTAAGGTAATTGCATAGGTAAGTTCTGGTAAAGAATCCCTTTGAACATTGAACGACACATCAAGTGACTTGGAATCATTGACTCAATGAGGCAGAGACCAAACATAATGCAAAGACGAGACAACACATTCTTTGAATTGACTCAAAGGAGTAAAATTACTCATGAAATTGGATCAACTCGATGAAAATATAATTACCCAAATGTTTGAATGAAATGCATGCAGGTGCCATATTCAAAGGTGACTATAAACTGCCATGAATACATATAAAAATGTTTTCCCATTCCCTTAATTTCCCCATCACGATGAATGAGTACCTCTTTTCTTTTTAACAAGATAGAAAATGGTAACCAACGCTCGATATAGCTCATCATATGATGAGTCCAATCTCACATGTTTTATGAATCTAAGAAAGTAGGGGTTCAATCTGAGAAAAGGGTCCTTCATTGTTTGATTTTGAAAAAGGTAACCTCAATGTCGTTTCATGTTTAAAGAGTCTAAAATAATGAAACAAAACTCCAAGTTTGACTTTTTCATAATTTTAGTCCCCGAGGTTCGAAAAAGTGTAAAATGATACCTAGGAGAACTCTTCTAGTTACGATAAACTAGAGTGTACATTTTTCATTAATGAGTCTAAACAATCCAAAAAAGAGGTAAACTATCACCATATAGATGAGCTTTCAAATAATTTTACAAGCGTAAAAGAAACAAGTTCACTATGCGATCTTTTCCTATTTAGAGAATCTAAAAAGAGCTTAAAGATACCTCCATGAGAGTTCATTTTTCATATATGTTTTACGAGTCTGAAAAAAAGTGATAAAAGTATACTTGACACCATTTTACTTGGATTTTTAGTGACCACAATGGAACCTTTTCATGCTTCAATCCAGAGCACGAAAATGCAATAAATTAAGCTCAAACCACTTTTCATGTTTTAACTAGAGCACAAAAAATGAAAAGTAAGGTCAACACCATCTTACTATTTTTAATGATCTTGAAGATTAGTTGGAAGAATGCTTAGGGTATTTGCTTCATTTTTTAATGAGCGTGACACAAAATAGGAACTATACTAGATATGTTGTTTCATGGTTTAGTGAGTTCAAAACTAAAAATAAAGTATTCTCAAAATGAGTCCCATTTATGGGTGTTTTTCCAACATGATGTCCAATGGTTGGTACTTTCCCCTGGTGCTTTTCCCCGGTAAAAATGTCAAGTGTCTTAATTCCAACATAATGTAAAGAGGTTGAACTCATGCCCCGAATCTTTTTTTTGTCTACCTACTCATCTCTTCATCCATCTAAATTTTGGGTTACTCGTAGGAAAAGGTCCACCAGAGATAGAAGAAGAAAGAGGATCAAGTGATACAGAAAGATGAAATGAAGGTTAAAGTATTGAGTCCGCTAAAATACTTGACACAATGGAAGAATCCATTTCATTTTTTTTAATGAGCTTGACATGAAAAGGGAACTTTTCTCATGGTGTCCTGTTTCACTTTTTCATAAGCTTAAAACATAAAAAAAACTATGCATGTGGTGACCTGTTTCATTTTTACACAATATTGAAACAAAAAATAACTATTCTTGTGGGGACCTATTTCATTTGTACACAAGATTGAAACAAAAAATAACTATGCTTGAGGTATCCCATTTCATTTTTTAACGACCTTGAAAAGGAATAATACTATGCTCAAGGACGTTTTTATTTTTTAACGAGGTTGAAACCATAAACAATCTATGCTAAATAACATCTATTTTATTTTTTAACGAGCTTGAAACAGAATGGGAACTATGCTCACAAGTCGGTTTATTTTTTAACAAGATTTAAACTAGAAGTAAACTATGCTTAAAGGATCGACCTCATTTTTTAACGAGCTTGAAACAGAAAATGAACTATTCTCAAGGTTGGTTTTATTTTTTAATGACCTTGAAACCAGGAGTAAACTATGCTAAAAAAATACCTCTTTCATTTTTTAACGAGCTTGACACGGAACTGGAATTATGCTCAAATAAAAATGTTTCATTTTTTAATGAGCTTGACATAGAATGGGAACTATGATAAAAGACATATGTTTCATTTTTTAATGATCTTGACACAGAATGGGAACTTTGATCGCTTCAATTCTTAGCCAACATGATGTCTAGAGGTTGTTAGATTCCCCCCTTGCATAAGAAACTAGCGGCTTAACTCCAGTATGATTTCCAAAGACTAGAGACATTCCTCCAAATATTCCCCATGATGGGAAGAAGCTATTGGTTTACTAATTATTGAAATTCAACATGATGTCCAGAGTCGAGAGACATGGATGACAAAGAGGAAGGAACCACAACATGCGAGACATTTAGGGAATTCTGATGACTATCATCTATACGATGATTAGGTTTAAAAAAGGAAAGTTGATCAATGATCACAATCTTCCCATGATGGGGAAAATGCATCAATCGAAAGAGTGTGTACACTACAAGTTTCATGGAATAAGCATAATCTCATCCAAGGAGCAGATTAAAATCTAAGGGACCTTGGACTACCATAACATCAATTCTAACAGTTTTTCCATTTAGGCTATTAGGAAAATGAGGAAGGATCCTTAAAGGTGCAATAGGTCTTCTATTAAAATCCAATATATAATCAATGGCTAATACAAGCTGAGGAGATTCTATAGCTTTCCAAGTAGTTGAGGATAGAATACTAATAGAATCCCCTTCATCAACAATACTGTGGAGTATGATTTTAGCGGTAACTTGCATAGATATCTATAAAGGAACACTCGAATGAAGATGATATTATGTTATATTATTTCAATCAAAGGAAATAACCTCATTACTTAAAGATGGTTCTGTTGAAACGGACAAGATATCCCCTTGCCTAAAACAATTTGAACTAACTACAAAAACTTCAACAGGTTTCAGTTCACTCTCAACTAGAAGATGAGATGAAGATTGTGCCAAAGTGACTACTTCAGTCTTAACACTCGAATGAAAGAGTGGGATCAGGTGAAGATGACATCAAATTGACCGCTTTAACTTCAATCTTCAAAGGAAGAGTGGGATGAACTACTTTTTCTTCACTCACTAAAGAAAGAGTGGGATCGACCAAGGATGGAACTGGATTAATCACTTTATCAACCAATGGGAGGTCAAGGGTAAACTTATGGTAACCTCTTAGAATCCGTTATTGAGGAAAAATAATATTCTCCAACAAATTCGAAGCTTCATTCATTCATGTACAAAGGTAATTAAGGTGTGTGTCCTTACATAGAAAGAAAGGATTTCTTACTTTTATTTTTTATTTATTTTTAACAATATAGTCACTAGTTGATGGGGTATCATCAGTATGATGACCAGAGGATGATGACATGGGTTGTTGAGAGGCCTCATATGACACTTATAAAAATAAGAACAGACCATGACAATCCTTAAGTAGATGGCCACCCTTGCAAAGTATGCGAGGGGACTTAAGCTTACGAGGTGTTCTTGTGGGAAGACAAACGCTCTCATCACTATGAGGAATAGTTGGTTGATATTTGGCTTTTTGTTTGTATTTCTTCTTCTTATCCACCTGATTAATAGCATCACAAATTTCAATTAGAGAAAAAGGAGAAATGTAAGAAGACACATCTAACGAAGAAGGTGAAACATAAACATGATGTCGATGCTCTTGTGATGGAGAGTTGGGATATGAAACAATCGTTTCACTTGGGATAATTGGATTGGAGAATAACCATACATTTAATCCTATATTCAATCCAGGCAGACTTAACGTAGGCATGAGAGGAGGGACAACATTTCCAAATGAAGGAATAACAAAAGGTTCCCCTTGAGAAGGGGCCTTCTAGTTGTTAGTCCCTAAAGTCATAGCCATATCTATGTAACAAAACTATCTCTCTCTTTAATACTTCTAGTTTTACAGGAAACAAGCACTACTCAATATAAATCAACAAGAAAACATGTGATAGGAGTGGATAAAATGTCTAGATCCTCGCATGATTGTCAAACCATTACAACTTGCAATATATTGTAGGGTCCAATAGTGATATGCGACGAGTATTGGGATTGTACCCTTGCCTGTATACTCGACTACCTAGCTGACATGTGTGTAGTAGCTCCCTGAGTGTTGTTATCATTTTATTGCAACTATAGGATGGCCAAAGTGATTTTCTCAAATGGTTTCATTATCCCTAATGGTTTATCCCAGTATACACAAGGTACGTGGGAGCTCAAATCCATAGTAGTGTTGTCTAATGCACAACCGTACAAAAGGGGAATTCCTATATATCATTTAGTATGTGAAGTACATTTCTATATACCTTAAAGTACGTGAAAGATCGTTAGATATACCAATGAGTATGTGGAAGATCCACACACTCCCCGATATGCAGTGCAAACAATAAACGAAGACTCCTACGCTTAAAGACATCGAAACACATCTCTAACCAATTACACACTTCTTGATAAGAAATTTAACCTAACTAGTGCTTATTTTTATCTTAAACAATTAAGTGGACATATGCAGTGAAGAATGACTCAGAAACCATGAAAGGATGAGATGCAAATATTTCACTTTTTCTTTTAATGGATTCCCTACTTATGAGAGATTAAGAGGTTATTATCCTAAAATGCAGAAATTGAATAAAATACACCCAAACTTGAAAGTAGAATTTTGTTTCCATACTTCCAACAAAAGTGAAAAACATATCTCTAGGAAGAAAAACATATAACTAACATTAATTCCAATAAAAAAGTTAAATCAAGGATTCTTTATATATTATGAAACTTGAAATTTTTTATTATTTTTATATAAAAGTAATATTTAACAAAAAAATAATTGAAGTAAACTAAAACAAAAAAAAAAATTTTCTTTTATTTTCAATTATTTTTCAATCTAATAAAGAAGATCAAAACAAAACGTTTTCTTTGAACTATGAAGGAAATGAAAGACAAATTTTCCTCTTCTACATATATTTAAGGATGGATCTTTAGTCTGCTAAATCCAAAAAGTCCTTAGTTTTTGTAGAGCTTATCTCAGAATTTCCTGTGGAAGAAAGTGTAGAGGTGGAAGATCACTCATTCCTAGATGAGTATATATTTTTTATTTCCACCTCTGATCCCTGGTATAGATATATCCTTATATTTCTCCTAACTTTGAAGTGTCTTGGGTCCTTCTCGAGGGAAGAGTGATGGAAATTGCATGTGAATGCAAAAAATTACTTGATCATCGGTGACAATTTATACCATGGAGGGGTAGATTATATTTTGCATCGGTGCCTCACCCACGAGAACAATGAGTGTGTTCTAAATGATTCCCATAGCGGAGTGTGTGGAGGTCATTTATATCGGTTAGCAACGACCCAGAAGATTTTATGTGTCGGTTATTCTGGCCCACGATAATTAAAGATTGTGTGGAGGATGTGAAGCGATGTCATCTATGTCAGCTCTATACCAGGAAAATGCGATCGCATCCTGCTCCATTGTTTCCCATTATTGCGGTGGGCCCCTTCACTAAGTGAGGGGTGGATTACGTGACATGTAATCAAGTTTCGATTGGGGGGCACAAATATATCATTGTCGTTGTTGATTACTTCACCAAATGGGTAGAGGCAATTCATACCTTCAAAGAAGATGATGAAACGACAGCTTACTTCATGTTCAACCAGATCATTACTCATTTCGGTATTCCAAAGGAGATTGTCACTGACCATGGAAGTCACTTTCAGAATAGTATGATGATTGAGATGACTAGTATGCTAGGTTTCAAGCAAGATCACTCATGTTCCTTCTACCCGCAAGCAAATGGGAAAGTAGAGGCAGTAAATAAGACCTTGAAGACCATTCTAAAGCGTACCATCAACGCAAGTTAGAGAAATTGGTACATCATGCTATATGCTGCACTTGGGCATACCATACTAATGTCAAGACTACTGTAGTTTTTTCACCTTTCCAACTTGTTCACGGGGTGGAAGCAGTCACTCTAGTCGAATACAAAATTCCATCCCTTAATATAGCCATTCATGTAGTCCCTGACACTACAGAACTAGAAGAACGTTTGTTGCACTTAGAAAATTTTGATGAACGATGCAAAGAAGTGTTGATAGCAAATGAGGCTCATAAGAATAGGGTAAAGAACCAATATGACAAAGCGGTTAAGCCAAGAGCTTTCTCTGAAGGGGAACTTATTTTTCTCTAAGATGAAGACAAATAACCCATGTGGGTAGGAAAATTCAAGTCTATGTGGTTAGGTCCCTATGTCGTTTCAAAGGTATTGAAAAAAGGAGCGTATGAATTGATTTTGTTGGAAATAAGTTGCTTGAGCCTAGAAATGGGCTCTACCTAAATAAGTACTATGCCTAGGCATGGTGCTTGTTTTTGTATTTTTATTGTATGTATTTCTATGTACAATAGTTTGTTTGTTAGTGTTTCTGATACAATATATCAATTGTTACAGATGTCAGCTGAGTGGTTTGTAGGTTTTACGGATGGTGCTAGTTACCATACTTGTAACCTGGCTTCGGCCACATGGGTCATACATTCACCCTCAGGAAAACTAGTTGCCTCTGGAGGTGCTTGCTTAGGTCCTGATACTAATAATGTGGCTGAGTATAGGTCTATTATTGAGTTGTTATGGGATGTCCCATCACGTGGCAATACCCATTTGGAGGTCATACTTGACTCTCAACTAGTAGTTTCCCAACTCAATGGAGATTATCAAGTGTGAAACCCTACTTTGTTACGTCATTTTTTGCATGTTATATTACTTGAAAGAAAATTCAAATATATTTCATTTAATCACATTCCAAGAAATGAAAATAAAATCACTGATGCTTATGCAAACTACATTCTAGATTGGCACTTATCACATATTTTGTAAAATAAACATAACAAATACATTTGAGAAACATGTAAATTACCAGGAAAATATATATATATATGTGTAAAATTTGTCCATAGATAGATCGATTCTTGATTCAAAGATCCTGTCATAACTATATAAATATACAAAAAGTAGGATAGTAATCCATAAATATGCCTATATATCTAAGCCTGCTCCTCATCCTCCTCAGCTGCGGCTACCTCCTTGGCCTCCTGGTAATGTATAACGGCCCTGGATACCCTACTTAGAAGGTGTATCCATGTAGTCGGAATTCCTACTAAAAACTCCTACATCACAATGGGAATCAGCTCAATCCTCATGGTAGGGACCCCTTGGGTTAACCTAGCTAGCTTCCCCTCAAGAACTTGAAGTATACTCTGGTCCCTACCCTGGGTGGGCCGTACAAAAATCCTATGGTTCCCATCGGGGCATACAGGTCCAACATCTTCATTTTAAAACATTTAAAAATGGATTAAAACTCTTATACATATGTATATAACTTTATGATTAAAATTCTTAAAAATAAAATAACATAAAAAGAAAAATTCCTAGCTCTCCCCATTCCTCCCCTGGAGGGAGGACAAGATCATTATCTCCTTGAAACTCTAGTCTGACATACGAGAATTGCTCAAGATTTGGTACTTGTTTCTCCCGCAACATATAGAAGTCATCATCATAGACACTTTGGACCGATCCTCTACCACCTTAACGGAGAAATACCTCCCCCCATCTGGTAAGTCTAGGATGCGGAGGGGAAGGTGGTGGTAGTGCTACTGTGGGTCTAATAGTAGGAACTCTCTCAAAGAAGAATGCCACTAAAATACTCAAGTATACAAAGTTCTTCTTGCGTCCTCTTTTGCAGTCAGAAATTTGTTTCCTCATAATCGGGATCATACCCGAGCACCAGTCAAATACTATACCATGCATGCACTCCACTACAATCCGCATCTGGGTCTAAGTAGCTAGATGCAACGAAGAAGATTAGACAATTCTTACCACAGTGCTTACCACTACCTGTAGCAGAAAGCTAGTTAAGTGAAAAATAGGGACATGTGTCCCTTTCTTCTGTGTGTCTGGTGGGCAGTAAGTGTCAATATAGTCCTGGACACTCATAGGGTCACCAACACTACCTGTACCATAAAGGTTCACGGGAATACCTATGTGGGAAATCCCTGTAATGAAATACATGTCCTCTACTGTAACCTCCAAGATCTCTCCTTGAAGATCAAAGACACCAAGGTCATGATTCCAATAACTGATCAGTTTCTCTAGTAAACGGACATTGGCCCTCATGTTGGAAGTGCAGTAGAACTTTAATAAACCTTATTGTTGTAAAGCTTGTAATGTTGGGGCGTCCCATAGTGCTTCTTGATCCATGTCCTCTTGCTCTCTTTCCCTTTATTCTAGAACCATTGTGTACCTACCCATTGACCATTATTAATCATTAGAACCCATCCATGTTTCTTAATTTTGGCCATTTTGCAAGTTTTACTAGGTCACGTAGTATACGTGATTGTGCTTTAAGCACATCGTGTATCATACGTGGGTTTCTTTAGAGAAATTCGTGTATGAAATGTGTATATGTGACTGTTATAAACGCAAACCTGCATATGTTGCATGGCCCTTTTAGTGCTGGCACAACCATAAACATTTTCACAAAAACAAAAATTAGAATGGATTAAAAGAAGGAGAAGGGAGAGTCTACCAACCTGCAACTGGCAGATTTCTATTTGGTCCACTGGTTTTTCCTCGATGAGTAGTTTAATTTTGAGGTAAAAACTTGCCAAATTTGGTAATTTATCAAATGGTATATTTATTTTTGTTTTAAACTATTTATAGAAAATTTTCAAAATTTTGGACCCATGGTCTATAGTTTAAAAAAAAAATTATAAATGGACTAATACCATGACTTTTTACTCAATGCAATAGATTCAATATCATTAAGAATTTTATATCCATGTAATATAGGGTAGGATTTGGTCTTCATTATGCACTATGCATTTATACCTTATCCATTATTTAACCCTAGGATTATTTTTTTGACCACGGACTATAGTGTTAAACCATTTTTACCTTGTATGCATCATTGTTCCTCCATGGATAGGGCCTCATTTTCATGGGTATCAAGTTTATAACAGTTTATTGTCTTTTGGTACCCATGCTACAATTCTTCTAGGTTTGCAGGAGTAGTTTTTCATGACGAAATGAGCCTTCATTTTTCATCTTTTTTGCGATCTATCCTTATTTACAAGGCTCCATTCCCTTATGGAGTTTTTTTAGGCCCAGTTCTAACTCCTCAAAATAGACTTGACTGCCAAGTAAACTTGTTCCTTCAGACTCATTAAGAATAAGTGAATGGGCATCCACATTGGTGGTAGTTTATTGCTTTTTCATACCATGTGGAATATTTACAAAAAAGGAGCACTCTCTTTTTTTTGGAATTGAGAAGAGTATTCTCAGGTATGAACTTAGTTTTCTCTTTTTCATGCTCTGGACCCAAACATAAAAAAATATTATGAGCGTACTTTATGTCTTTTTCATGCTCACAAAACCTAAAGAGCAAAGCATCGAGTTTACTATTGTAAGCCCCATTTATCGTAATCAAATGGATCTTTCCGAGTGACATTGCTTTCCTTCACACTCGTTAAAATCAGGCTACCTTCCTCTTCTGAAGGTGTGTCGATCTAGTATTAGTTTACCCCTTTTTGGGACATTGCAGAATAAGTACGAAAAAGGTATACATTAGTCCTCTGGGAGCTAAGAGATTTCTTCTAGTTCGGGCTCGTAAAATCTACGAATAAGTAACATTATAAAGCATTATTCTCTCCCCTCTTCAAGCTTGTAAAAAGTGAAGAGAGACTCAGGTTGACTTTCCTGGACACATTAAAATTTAACAAGAAGGATAAGGAAGAATTAATCTATGTGGGTTATAAATAGTGGCAGCATGTTCTCCTTAAACAAAGCACTCTTTGAACTTTCCGATACTCATGTCTCAGTTTACACTTTCAGCTCAGCTATTAATTTGAGTTTTTACTCCTCCACTTGTCCTTTATAGATGGGGAATATGATCATGTCTCCTACATGAAAGATAAGTATAGTTTTCATATATGTAAGTCAAAATATTCCTTGGGTCATCTCTATGTCGTGCTCACTGTTCAAGGATCTGTACCTTCATCTTCTTATTATCCTAATTCCCATCATTATCCTATTTGAGAATTACTTGTGTCTACCTTCCCATATCCAGTTCCTAGTCACTCTCGTGATATGTTGGGGGACTCATTACCTTCCTCATCACATTACAATTTCTCATCATCACCTCCTGAAGATGAAGACCTAAAGTTTTGACGATGTTACCTTAGGATTCACTACCATTATTGGTGAACTCCTTTGCTTCAGTTGTCAGGTTCACTCATTTTTTGACATCCTTTTGAGTTCTTTCCATGTTCAACTTCAACACATATATTCACATGGTAGGTATTGTACTGGTTCCTTTGTATTTCGATGAAGACCTTAGGTTCACCTCTATAACCTAAGTTGCGCAAGATTGTGTTATGTTCAACTACATAGGTTCCATATTTTGAAGACTCGTCATTATATATTGTGGCTTCGATCCACCTTTGTAATATACGTGGTCTTGTTACCCGTATCATATGATGTAATCAAATATTGTAAAGGAGCTAGTGTTCCACTATATTTAACATGGCATCCTAAGAGATGATTTTGTATATGACTTTGATATGTATTTGTTTCAGGTACCTCCTCTGCTACCTTGGTAACTAGTTGAGTTCTCCAAGATTAAAGACTGTAATGTATTTCGTCCATTGCTTCCCTCTGACCTCACACATTGGGGGCATATTTTATAATGTAAAATGGCACTTCTCTGTCCGAGTACTGACACCCAATTTGTCGGAACACAAAAGGAAAAAATGGATTGAAGTAGCCAAAACACTATAGATGGGCATGACTTTTGATACATCATCACCTTACCAGCTGAATATATTTTTCTTTGGACATTAGGGTTGAATATGCGACTATTTGCATAGCAAACCACGTATCATATGCGAGTATGTGCATTGCAACTCACGTATACATTTTTAGGGCTTGAACCCGCGAGTTTCCTTAAAGCAAGTCGTGTATCATACGCAACTTTCCAGTATCAATAGTCATGTATTCCTTAATTCAGAGTTAAAAAACATAAACATGATTAGTCGAGGACAGTTGGGCCCTTAATCATAACTATCCCAACTTCCTCAACCATCTCAACCTTCGAAACCTCTCTCTTTCCTCATGTATAAATAGAGGGTAGGGGTTGAGGCTAATCAATCATACTTAGTAGAGAAAAGTTATGCTAGTGGTTTTCCTTTAGATATCTTGGAGTAGCATAACTCAATGTCCTTGGTTTGCAGAGGAGCACTTGTCTCAGATTTTGGGTTGTAATCTCACCACACTTCTTTATCAATAAAGAAAGTTCTTCTTCCAATATTGTGCACTCTCGTATATTGTGATTTCTGAATTATCTTATAGTTTCATTATGAATATGTTATTTCATTAACTATTGATATAATATATAAGATATTGTAGGAAGATATTGTTATTTGCAGGTGATTGGAGATACCCTGGAAGTTTTGGAAGCAACTCGAAGATAAGAATAAAAGCTAGGATCGACCATCATAAATAAGGTATACTCGATTTTCTTCCTATTTCTATTTCAAATTCTGAAATGGTTGATTATTTGCAAGTTAGTTTAGTAAGTTGGTAGCCCCAGAGGCCCTAGGCTATAAGGGTGTGTTTTCTTGAAAAACATCGTTTCCAATAGATATCTCATAGAGACCTTGTCTCCTTATAGATGAAATCATCTTCAATTTCCACTCTGAATAACTTGTGAATGGAGTAAGAAGAGCAACCGATACTCTTGAATCCATATTGAAGTTGTACCCGCAAAATAAACATGAAAATATGAAATGAAGGATTAATTAATGATATCTCAAATATACGATACCATGTCAGAATTCTAAAACCTTGATGGCAGCAAGAATTCTATAAACAAGCTAAGGATCTAGGCACAAAATTAACCTCATAGATAATTCCAGAGAATTAGTATAAAGAGAGAAGAAGAAGAATTAAGACTCATGAAGAATGAAGCTCTCATTAAATAATGATCAATGAATTATTGATATTATTACATAGATAGTACATCCTTATAAAGGAAAATAGAATTTCCAAAGAATCAACTCAAGCTAGCTCATAAGGAAGGCTTACTAAATATGAAAAACCCCAAAATCAGTCCAAGATCTCATGAACTGGCTAAAGCGTGAGTGAGGTATGGCAAGTGAAGGAAAGGATTACTAATCATGGAAACTGTAGAGAAAATCATGGAAGATGGTTTGGCCAGAAAAGATAGCAGTTTCCAAGTTAACTAACTTTACCTTGTCCACTGAGAAACATGAAAAACAGTATAAAGGCATAAAAGAACAGGAAGGCGCATTTACTAATATGGGGACTCATTAAAGTTGAAAGAATCTTATCCAAAATTAGTATAAGGAGATCCTGGGGTATTTATGGCAAGTATTGACCAAGTGGAGGCCAACTACCTAGTTTAGTACATAGGAATTTATCCAAAATGACTAAATATTATATCTTGTCTATAGGTGGGTTTTTAATATTCCAACATATTTTTGCTTCATACATGTTTAAATGGATTATACTAAAGTAGGTCCTAAAATTTCATAAACATATTAAATGCTTGGATATATTTGTTGTTGAGGATAAGTTGTAGGTTTCAATCATTGGGTTGAAAGCTCAATGACAGACTTCTTCGAACTTTCGTAACACTTTTGTATAATTGACTTTTCTTCAATTGTACTTCCAAGTCCTTCTATAGAGTTACTATCTCATCCACTCTTAGAAAGTATGTGGCAACATCTTTCTCCTCTTTCATCTTGAGTGTTTCAAATTGTGCAGCTGAGAATGTTTGCAATTTGGCCTTCTTGACTTTGTCTCCACCTTCATAATACTCTTTACTTGTCCCAGACTTCTTTTTCTATGGTGCATTGCATTACTTTGATAAACTCGATGCCATCTATCCCACACAATATTGAATTCTTTGCTCGCGCATTTTGTTCATATTGTCTTCTATTTTCAAGGTTAGTTGGCATTGTTCTGGAGGTTGTGCGCTCATCATTTTCTTCTGACTCATCTGCAGCTTTTGAAAACTCACATCTATCTTCCACTGATTTCCAAACATCCATACCAAGTGACTACAAATAAACTTCCATTTGTATTTTCCAAAAATCATAGTTAGAGATCCATCAAATCTTAGATCCATGTTGGTGGACAAACCTTCTTGTTTATCCATATCTGTGCTAGATCCTTCTTCCAAATGTTAGTCTGTTATTGAAGAAACCCACTCTAATATCAATTGTTGCATTTTATCATATTATTGGGAGGGGAGGTGAATCAATAATTGTGTAGATATTTATATCATTTAACTATGACAAATTTTCACCAATTAAAAACTTTTCAACAACTCAATAACAAATGCAAGAGCGTACAAATATCTAAATATAATTGTATATCTATAAATATATGTATATAATTACATCAATGGAATATTTTGATTCCCAAACATGAGCACCTACTCATTTCAGGTGTTGACATGATCCCAAGTACAATCTATGGGTTGCTAGCACCAACTTACAATAACTTCAATCTACGCAAGCACTGACTCACGATATTTAGGCACGGACCTAAACATATATCTATCTAAATGTGCAAACTATGACTTGTTCCTTCAAGATATGAATGGTGGATAATTGTGCTCTCCAATTGTGGAAGCACAAACTTTCGTTTGTGTTCTCTAGCACCAACTGGAAAGATATTATGACCCCCTAGGTTTTATCTGCTCCAATAGAAAGGATTCTACAACACCCCAATTGTATTTACCAGCGGCAACTAGAAGGAGGCTTCAATACCCTAGGTTTTATCTACAAAAATAGAAAGGATGATACAACACCCTGATTGTATTCTCCAATATCGACTAGAAGGAGGCTACAACCCCCTACTCCTTACTTCGTCTGACCTCCCTTATATGAAATAAGATGGTATTAAAAAAACTGCAAATACAAAATAACTTATCCTTGTGAATTTCATCACAATCCACAACTTCTTCGATCTACATCAGAGCATTTACGCCTGAACATGCAGTTTCCAAAACACAACATGTGATAATTAATACGATCTATGTCTTGTCTACAAGTCTATGATCTACGTCTTAGTATTAAACAACATTCCCATACCATACACATCTGTTTTTTTGTGTTCTGGTGGTGGTCTGTGTCTTTTACTGAGCAAGAACATCGCACATCCATAATACGGGTATCCTCTTCATCTAACGCAATTCTGAGTATTCAACATCTGCTATTTTGTGCACTTCGGCTCCATTGTGTAAATATACTTACTACGATAAATGAACCATTGATACCCCAAAGAATTCTAAAGCTTTTCCAAACAGTTATCTCAAATATTCATTCTTCACAAGTTTACTTCACCACATCCATCTCTTTCTTATTTATAGTCTTCTTGGCTAAAGAGATGTGTCCACTTGGTGAATTTCCTTAACCTTTGATATTGCCCCACTTTTTTTCATTTTCATCAGGTTAAGATTTGTGTCGGTGTGCCATGTATCACAATTCATCCTTGTGTTGTGTATAGCGCACATACGCCAACGTTCTTGTGGGACTTTTGCACATAGGTTCATAACTTATGTTTTCCATTACAAGTATTAGTACCACATGCCATTTTCCTTGAGGGACTTTCACACACAAGTTTTTCTGTCTTTATTCATAAATATCACAAATGGTATTTTTGTATATATGCCATTTTCAATGTTCTTCTTTATGTATTATTATATGCACATTTGTGACCAATGTCAATCATGCGAATTCCACATTCTTCCATATGCATTTATTCAAGCTGGTTGTTCTTAACACCAAAAATTGTTCACATAACTCTCTATGGTACAAACCATAATTATACATAGTATTCCCACCATTTTGACCTTCATAATTAAATTCCACCAAAATTGGTCCAAAACATCATTATTCCTTCCCCCATAAATACAAGGAAGTTACGTATTTATTGCAACTTAACCCCCATTCTCCCAAAAAGGACCAAAAAACCATAAAATTAGAATGGTTCAAAAACCATGGATAAATACCATACACTATCAAAAACAATGGGTCAATACCATGGGTAATGTAGGGATTGGTCCCAATGGCTCCTAAACTTATACAATCAGTTGCAGTAAGTGGCAGATGTCCCTTAGGTGTGTTCCCCATGCACTAGTGGGTGATGATGACCCCCTAAGCTAGGAAAAATGAACAAATAGACTATGAGGGTAAAGGGAGGACTAATTAATCCTAACAATAGTGAATTAAGGCCCGTATATGGGTTCACCAACTTTACTAAGAATCCACAACTCTTAGACTTACACTGAAGTCCCTCCATAGTCTGCTCACTCACAAAACTGTGGTTGGCACCAATGTTTATTAATGTTTCCACCTTCAATGCACAAATGGTTGCATTCACAAAACAAAGTGCTTTTGCATCTCCATCATGTGATGCATGTTCACAACCCCCTTTTGCAAACTTACCTATAATCCTTACCAAGGAACTCAGAACTCTTTGCTCTACTTTCGCAATCTCATACACCGGTTCATATTTCAATTCTTCTGACGTCTCCCCACTCAAATTGCATGCCTCTTTGGCTTCTGCCAAGGCTACCAGTTTCCACTTCCAAGGATACCCACTCGCAAAGTGGTTCTATCCACAAATATAACATGCAATAAGGTAACCTTTTCTTGAAAGCCTAACTTGTTGCTTCGTTGTTTTGTCACGGGTCTCATCCAGTACATTGAACGAACCCATGTTAGATGGTTGTTGCACCCAAGTTTCTACTTGGATTGCCACTGCCTTAACTTCCTTTGTGCAAGATTCAATCCTTGCGTTGATATGTGCCAACCTTGTATCTTGGTCTTGGGACGAATTCTTAAACTTTTGGTCCAATCCATCCCAATCCACATTCCTGGTCTTCAACTTGACTTATGTCAATTCTTGTTCTGTGCTTTCTGTGGTGCACCCCCTCCATGGGTTGTATTGTACTTTCTCTTCCAAAGAATCCAATGCACTAATATGAAAATTGCAATATTTCTCTGCGACCTATCACCTTCTGCACCAATGCTGCAAAGTATTGCATTATGTTGCACACAACCCTTTTTTTCCTAAAGTGTCCCATGTAAGTCTACAACACCTATGTTTTGGTTTGTTCTATGCTTGCATCCACACTTTGCAACCACGATTCTGGTCTTGGTCACAAATCCATATGTGCATTTAACTCTACCTAACTGATGTGCTACACCAACTTTCCTACTCAAAAGTGGTGAAGTTGCTATGATACCAAATTTTCTCAAAAGTTGTGCTTTGATATCAACTGTAATGACCCTAGGAGTAGTGCCCCAATTTTTCCATTTTTAAACTCCAAGGAATGTGCAACGTCGGTGTGCCATGTATGCAAGGGCTTGCCCTACTTATGGTTGTTATACTTGAACTACACCTCTTCGCTCAAGGTCTTCCCATAACTACTCCTTAAGCCATGAACTTTTAGGTCATTGCAATATCCTACTCAACTTACTCACCCAATAGTCACTTGCAGTACAATAGTCCAACACTTGGCCAATTATACAATCAAGCATTAAATGAACACCACAATGCAAGTATCCAACAATATACAAGACATAATGAATGCACAAGCATATGATGGTGCCCAAACTAGGCATTCGAACTATTTAAGATGAATGTTACATATAGTACAAGATACAACAAATGAGTGCACCCGACTAGACAAACACTCATGCACAAATATATAGTAGATCCGGGACTATGTCCATACAAATTCTTGTCTAAGATAGTCAAGGAAACCCCAATACATACTTCACTTTCTGCACATCCAATCTATGTTCAGTCCATAGAAGTACCTCAACACATGTTCCAACTTCTTCACTACATCAAGCGCTATGTACTTTAATACTATTGTTTAGAACCAAGTATGCCCAACCGACATGATTATGTCAATCACTCGATGTGCCCAAGTCACACTACTCGATCTTGTAAGTGTACCAAAGGCTTACTACTATGACCTAGAAAAGTGTGCCAAACCCGTATTACTCTGTCTTGACAAAGTGCACCCAACTTGTGCTACTCCATCCCAAAATACTGCATCCCAATGAACTACATCTAAGTCATGCTATTGCGTCTTGATGAACTCCGCCCAAGTCATGCTACTTTCTCCTGACTGTCTTCTCTTGGATTCTTCCTTGGGTGACTTCCATGACTTAAATGACTTCTTGCTTTGCATTTTCCTTCTTATTTATATGGTGTGCCCTTGCCAAGGTGTGCCCAATCTAACTCAAGTGTGCCCATGTCGATGTGTTCCCAACTCCCACAAGTGGACAATGTGATCTGCAAGTAAGTGTATGCTATACAAGTTGACTTGACGAGTGGGTGCCTTGGGTCCACGCACTCCATGTCTCATGCTCCCACCCATCATGTCTCTGAAAGACTATTTTCACCTAGTCTTTTTGTTGTGTGTGGGCACCATGCTCTCGCGATGCCTTGACATGTTGTCGCAAGCCATGCCCATGTCTGCAGAAGTCAAGCGTATCAACTCCACACTGAATCAAACTGACAATGTGTCCCTTGCCATGCTGACAAGGTGCCCCACAAGTCTAGTGAGCCTAGCTCTATACTCAAGCTCCTTCAAGCCCTCATGAGCCATCTATACATGTTAAGGGAAGTGCGCTCAGCCTTCTTGCCAAGGTTAACAACACCATGCCTCTTCACTTAAGGTCTTGCCATAAATAATCCTTAAACTATATTTTGTTAAATATGCAACCAAGTTCAATACAACCAAGATATTTTAACACTAAACACACATCCAATTGTGGCCTTAAAGCATCCCACGATGCTTTTATACTTAAACCAATTATTTAATAACACTTAACTAAACAAATGCATTGGAAAGAATAATGATACTCATTTAAGTAAACAAACAACAACATAAATGTATGAGTGAGACCTAAGGTGGATGCTTTAACATTTTAATTTGAAGAGTTTTATGAAGATACAACAAGGGAACTCACCCAACTATAGTGTATTCTGTCTCTTTTACGAAATACAAATATCCAAGACACAACTACTTATGGCACTTGTCAATCTCACCTCAAAACTGCCTATGACACTTGTCAATCCAACCTTTGAAGCGTTCACAAGTCTACCTTTTGTGGTAGGGACTAATAAGAAAAAGTAAATGCTTAACCAATTA
The DNA here is from genome assembly GCA_001517045.1 of Pseudotsuga menziesii. Taxonomy (NCBI): domain Eukaryota; kingdom Viridiplantae; phylum Streptophyta; class Pinopsida; order Pinales; family Pinaceae; genus Pseudotsuga; species Pseudotsuga menziesii. The sequence goes on from LPNX010298884.1 coordinate 58,984, forward strand.
AATGCCAGATACACGACTCCCAAAGTTGAACAATGTAGTTTTTATCAGGCTGGGTTGGTTGGTAACTTGGTCCCGACTCCTGCCAAGGGGAAAAGTAACCATCTATTTTGTTTTCGTTTGGTAAACACCTCACATGCCCTGCTGTCATAACATGTGCATAGCGCCATTCTTACCACAGTGTGATTGGCAATGGCTACCAACCACATGAGGGCACGCAGATCAGCCTGGCGGCCAGACTGTCATCTTGCCTGTCACTATCCGTTATAATATTTGATTCACTACAACCCATTTACTCATCAAACATAGAAGGGGCCACAGATATTTTATATTTTTCTCGACCGCGCATCAATGGCCCGTTGGTAATGGGACCCTGGAAGACCGTTTGGAGGATCATTAATAAGCGCCACTCTCCATTCTTCTCCATTGCAAATCTTGTGACTCACATCCCTCGGTCACTTTTGGTTGAGAGTTAGAGTCTCACTGAGCGGCTTCAAATTTGGGTTGCTCTGTTGTTTAGATTTGTTTGGCAGGGGCTGTGATTAGGGTTTGGACCTTCCTTTCAGGATCTGCTAGCTGCAGCAGTTTTCTTCTGATTGTGAGCAACAATGGCAGGCACAGCCAAGTATGCATATGCGGCTCTCTTGGTCGTTGTCTTTATAATGATGGGAGCAGCAGAAGCAGCAGAGGTGAAGGCAGCTGCCCCCAGTCCAGTAATGGAGACAGGCGCTGCTTCGATGGCCGGCCTTCCCTCTCTATTCGCGGCTCTCATCGCCCCCTTCATACTCTTCTTGGCCTCTCTCCTCCTCAACTGAAATCTATTGCGGGTGCCCTTTCTTCTTATATATATATATATATATGACATTCTTTTGTATACACGATGTATATGTCATTTTAAGTTTGGGTTTTTGTACAAGGATATTCATTTCTGGTCGACAGCCATAGACAGACTTCTTACTCGATTGTTTTTCATTTAGGAAATAATGGATCGTTTCATGGTCCTTACTCATGTATGTTTGAAATAGTAATTATTTTTGACAGTCTTCGATTTAGTGGATTGCACTGGCCATGAAATTATGCAGATCTAGGGTTTCTTTTCCAGATTTAGTCTGCGTGTTATGTTATGTGTGCATATTAAAGGTTTAAATGGTTATGAATTTTTTTTCGGTGGCAACTTTTGACAGTGGTTTTTTTAAGTAGGTTGTATTAATTTTAATAGAGTTTATATTGAGTGGTTGGGAGTATTGGTTATGATACTGTTCATCTAAATTGTAATGTAGTTTGTTACATAATACAACGGAGAGCCTTAAATTTAACAAACCATGACTGGATAAACCACAATTTAAAAAAAAGAGGTTACTGTTATTTATAAAAAACTAAATCCTACTTTGACACTTGGTTCACTGCAAAATATGTCCCTCAAGCTCCATTAATTAGGGAATTGCCTAGCTTACCACCATTTATGATATGTCAGTTCATCATAAAATATGTCACTCTAAGCTCCATTAATTAGGGAATTGCATAGCTTACCACCATTTATGATATGTCATTCATCATATCAGACCATGATACATGTTCTACTCTTCCATTTCTTATTCACTGATTTTTATAAACATCATGTTTTTTTGGTTGGGGAAGGTGTAAAAAACTAATGAAATGAGAAATTTATAAACCTTACATACTATTTACCGATCCTTCAATATTGTTCTGGATCTATAAAATAGATATCGTTCATAGAATAGAAATATACAAAGTACTTTACAAAAAGAAGCATTTTTCCTATGAATGTTCCTATGAACAAAGTATTTTACTTATTCCCTATGATACCGGACACGTCCATATAAGCCATCGTGTCGAACACGGACACGTCCTGACATGGTGTCGGACACTTTTTTTGGACGTGTCCTATTTTCGGACATGTGCAAAACACGTGTCCAACACCGTGTCAGGACGTGTCCTAAAAACAAGACATCGTGTTTGAGACTATGTCAGGACGTGTTCCTAAAAACAAGGCAACCGTGTCCTAAAAACAAGACACTTCTAACAAAAGAAAATTGTAAAAAAACAATTACTCACAGTTTTTAGTGAGGCTTGAGGTCTAAGAGGGTTTTGTTTTTGCAGGTGAAGAGCATTAGAACGTTTTCCATCTTGATCTACGCCATTTTGTATTTGCCAGTTGCATTTCGACATCTATGTAATACATTTTGATTTCGATTACTTAACGAGAAATTTTTTGAGTCTATGAGAACCCATTGCACCAATGGAATTATAGCCTCCCATGTTTGTCATCCTTCTCTCTCTGCAGTTTGTGATGTTTTTTTATTATTTTTCCATATACATTTACATATTACATTGTTTGGCTCTTATGTGTGATGTATTTTTATTATTTTCCATGTACATTTAAATATTACATTGTTTGGCTCTTAGCCTCTCAAACTAAGCCAGGGAACACACAAACAAGTATTCCATGGGGGCATATTCCACAAATAATATCACAAGGGGATTCATTTCACATAGGGGAGGTTACCCCTTATTTGTATTCCTACCCATGTCATTCAATCTAAGTGACATAATCATTGTAAGTGTCATAATCTAAAATATAAAGCGTATAGATAAATGAGATTCTTCATTCTTCCATCTTGATCTACCCCTTTTTGTATTTACTATTACTATTAGTCTATTTGGCATTTGCCAATGGCATTTCGACATCTATGTAATACATTTTGATTCCGATGACATAATGAGAAATATGGTTATGAATCCTGAGTATTGGCATCTTGATCTATGACATTCATGAGTATCATGAATTAGTTGTGTCTCATAATCTCGTTGTGATTACTAATTTGTAAATGTGTAACTACTAATGTTAAATGTGCATTGATTCTTATTTCTATTGAATATTTGTAAAAATTTGGATATATATATATATGACATGTCCTGATTCAGGGGGTCACCATGTATGTGTCGGACACTCGAATCCCCGTGTCCTTCGTGTCAAGTGACTTAGCTGATTCCGTATTACTTTGGATTATTATAATACATATTACTGTGGATCATAAAAGAAAGTCTTTACACTGGATTATAAAAGAATATGACATTTTGCCACAACTTTCAATAAAACACAAAATACATGTACAATCAGTAAGTATGGTTAAAGGATGATAGAATAATATTATGAATTGCATAATATTAAGGATAGTATATAAAGGAAAAAAATGTATCAATAATATTAATGGGTAGTTAAAAGGAATCCTCTTTTCATCATTATACTTGGTGTTTATTTATAAAAGACCTAGAAGCACAATATGAATGTTTGGAAACAAAACTAATTTAGTTAATTATAACTCAGAATTTCATTTATTAGTCAATCAACAAGGTGGATAACACAGATGACTTTTGAGAGTAGTTTTTTTAAGTAGGTTATATTAATTTCAATAAAGTCTAGATTATCTAGAGTGGTTGGGAATATTGGTTATGATACATACTATTCATCCAAGTTGTAGTGTAGTTGTTACATGTTATAATGGAGGGCCAAAAATTTGACAAGCCATGACTACAATAAACCACAATTTAAAAAAAACGTTACTGTTATTTATAATAAATAACAACTAAAGACTACCTGGCACACTTAGTTCAATGCAACATGTCATTCTAAGGTCAATTAATTAGGGAATTGCATAGCTTACCACCATTTATGATATGTCAGTTAATCGTATCAGACCATGATACATGTTCTACTCTTCCATTTCTTATTCACTACTTTTATAAATATCACTTTTTTGGGGAAGGTGTAAGAAAACATGATGAAATGAGAAATTTACAAAACACAATGATCTGCCGATCCTTCAATATCGTTCTCGATCTACAAAACAAATATCGCTCATAGCATATAAATATACAAAGTGCTTTACAAAAAGAAGCATTTCTCCTATGAATGTTCCTGTGAACAGAGTATTATTATTTATTCCGTATTACTATGGATTATTATGATACATATTACTGTGTATCATAAAATAATGTCTTTACATTGGATTATAAAAGAATATGACATTCTGCCACAGCTTTCAATAAAACACAAAATACATGTATAATCAGTAAGTATGTGTTAAACGATGATAAAACAATATTTTGAATTGCATAATATTAAGGATAATATGTAAAGGATTTTTTTTATTGACTTTGTATTTTGAGGGAAAAATCTGTATCAATAATATTATTAATGGGTAGTTAAAAGGAATCTTCTTTGTCATCATTATACCTTGGGGTTTATTTATAAAAGACCTAGAAGCACAATATGAATGTTTGGAAACAAAACTAATTTAGTTAATTATAACTCATAATTTTATTTATTAGTCAATCAACAAGGTGGAAAACATGGATGACCAACCTTTATTGGTGGAAAACATGGATGACCAACATTTATTGGAGACTTACATGAGATGATTAAAAGGGGCTAATTTAGTTAATTATAACTCAGAATTTCATTTATTAGTCAATTAACAAGGTGGAAAACACCGATGACCAACATTTATTGGAGACTTACATGAGATGATTAAAAGGAGACACTAAACATTAGATTCACTTAAAACATCCTAAGTGTTATGGAAGCTATGTAATTTCCTTAACATATGCAAGATAAGAATATGGATATGCACAAGTCTACCATTGGAATATATGAAGGAAGAAGAAACTCCTTTTTGTCTAAGAATGAAACAATGCCTCAACCTACTCAATTGATGAGAGAAGATAAAAAGGACTATACTTTTGTTGTAATGGAAAGTGGTAAAAGAGGCATAAATGTCAAAAAATGAAATTGTTGTTCACATTGGAAAATGATGACGATGAGGAAATAGAGGCACCCACACAAAGGGGCGAAGAAGAACTTGTGAACTTAACAGATAAGGGAAAGGATGTAGAAATGTTGCACATCATACATCCATACAGGTTTTTGCAAGTTCATACACTGGTAGGTTTTGTCAGCACCTCAACCCCTGAATATTTCATTACACATTAAGAAGCAAAAGGTCATAGTGCTATTGATTTAGATTAGCATGTCACCTCAATTATTTTGTGTATGTGCTGATAAATTTTGAATTTTTGGTTGCTAATGGGAAAATAATTGATTGTGGAGGAAATTCCATGACATTAAACTTAGTATGGGATTATTTTTTAAAAATCAAGCCCAACGTATTCCATTTCTATTGGAGGAGTAGATGTTGTTCTAGGGATTCAATGGTTGAAAACATTAGGTACAATTTATGTTGAGCATGTATTGTCATTGAAGTCAAAGGATCAAAGGAAAGGATCATATGTCAAAAGGACTAGATGTCAAAGAATCAAATGTCAAGGAACTGATGTCAAAGAAATTGATTTGAGTGTGAAGGGGATAGCTAAAGACATCAGAAGAAGCTGAAGACTTCCTCACACACAACTGTAGTGGGAATTTCTCCCCTACTACATGCAAAAGCACCTACCTTAGATCAATCGGATCTAAGGGTAGAGTTCATGGTGCAAGGGATATCTCGACCTTGACTTACAACAAGCAATAACAAAATATTTTTACGATCTTATATTTTTTCTCTAACTAATAAAACAAAAGAACAAGCATACCTTTAAATTGGGCCACTACAGTCGTTTGAGGAAATGGTCCACTGACTCGCACGGTCTAGTTCTCTGATCTTCTTCACCAATGGTTTTCAAAGGGAAATGGATCAAGGAGGGTATAGAGCAAGCTCAACAAACATCGTACAATGATATGGAAAAAGTATGGGAATGCTTGAGGAATCAAAAGTTTATGGAATATAGTCACCGACCAAAAAATTTGTTGTGGGGAGACCTTCACAATGTATTTATAGGATGATCCAAGGTTTTCTTACCCATGGTTTTTCATAATGTATGGTATTTATCCATGGTTTTTGACCCATTTTCATTTTAGGGTTTTTGGTCCTTTTTGGGAGAATGGGGGTTATGTTGAAATAAATTCCCAACTTCCCTATATTTATGGGGGAAGGAATAATGATGTTTTGGACCAGTTTTGGTGGAATTTAATTGTGAAAGTCAAAATGGAGGGAATAATGGTGACACTATGATGTATAATTATGGTTTGGACACTAGAGAGTTATGTGGAAAATTTTTGGTGTTAATAGATTGCCCCTTGACCTGTGAGGGAAGGATCTCATCTTATGGCCGACATACATCATAGGATCAAGGGAGAAATGGTGACAACAATGGAGAAATCAGAGAGGACTGCGGAGGGGTGGATTTTCCTCATTCGAACTGCAATGGCTTTATATTTGTATTACTTCTAAAAAATGGATGAGGTACATATAATATCAGACATATATATGGACGAGGCAGTCATACCCATGCTCGTATCGATGTCTCAATATACAAATGGTGATCAAGCCTCAAATAATGGGAGCCGATAAATACATACAACTAGAAGTACATTATGGTGCCCTCAATGGGAGGCTGAATACAAATATAGATATGAATAACTGGTACATAGAAACAATGACATTCGCTTGGAGTGAAATATTACAACAACGGATGCTCTATTGATTCCGAAGGTGTACACAACTTTATGGACTCAATGAATGCGAGTTAGAATCTTTGAGGTACAATAAAAAACATTTGATACCGTAGATATACAAAAGAATGATACTGAGGGGTTTCCGAACACTGTAGCCAAGGCAGCGTGGAGATCACAAGGGACATGAAACTGTATGGGGCCAATAATAGACTCACTAATGTGCTAGATTCAGGTGACAACCAAGGTCTTTGACCAAATAATGAAGGAACCAACACCCTGTATGAATCTCAATGGTGCGATAATGTAGCTGAAGTTGAGAATGTGAGACACAACCAACCAAAAAGGCACTAAGGAATCCTTTCAAGTGGTCCAAGGAACTCATCAATGAGGTGGATAAAACCAAGATACAAGGACCTCCGGGTCTATCTTATGGAATAGATGTGTTGACTTCGATAGAGGGAGACCTGCAACTACCAAGGGAATGAGCTTCGCTTGATAGAAGTGCGAGGGGGACAACCAAAGATATGGAATGATAATGGATCTGATACACTAAATGGGGAGGGAGTACAGGGGACTCAAACTTTGTAATGTCCCCATTCAAATAATTGCATAGCAGAAAAATTCCATCAATCCTACTAGTTCCCTAGGTTGGGTGGAAGCATTGGGAAGTTCATAAGGGAGCTAATAAATGGTGTTTATACATTAAAAGGAATAAATATTTATTTAATATAGTTAATTAAATTAATGCAAGTGAAAAATGAAATGGCTATGGAGAATGGAGACACATGGAGACTATGGGGCCCACTCAAGCTAGGATTCCTACGTTAAATGGAATCCTCCTCTTGCAATCTTGAATCTATGGGAAGGATAATGTTTTTGGATGGATTATTGTTGGGCAAAATATTGTCTTGAATAATTTACCTAATATTTAATTATCAACCGGGGTTAGTAGGCTTAGAGTTACTACAAAATATATGCGAAGGTAGAGAGTGTCGTGGTAATAAGCTAAATATCTTAAGTTGAACTTATAAGGACCTAATTAAGTTAATGAAAGAAAAAATGACATCAAACTATTTATAAATGTCTGGATATAAACAGTGCTATGAAACTAAACTATTCTATCTATAGAGATTGATTTTTAATTGAGAAAATGACTATATTAAGAAGAATTTACAATGACCAAATAGAAACTATACATACACTAACTAAATTAACTTAATTCCACTCTCCATGATTATTCTGAGGGTAGGTATTTACTGTAATAGGAACTGGGGCAGGAGGGGTATCAAAATGGCTCTCAAAAGAAGTATAAAAGCTAAAGGGAATTAAGTCTAGTTTGATTTCTACAAAAATGTGCAAACTGAGAAATGTCCAGTTACAGGAAATAGTAAACATGATTGTTTATATACAAGTGAATCCTATTTAAAAAGTACTATATACGGATAGACATAGTTTATGGACAAACAAAAAACTCACAAGATTGATTTGAGTTCTATCTTGTAGATCCTTTTCACAATTGTATAATTTAAAAGAACAAATTATAAACACCTAATCTATTAATGCATGTAATTTAAAACTAAAGGAACAACCTGAATTTAAATGCTCAATTACAGATCAATACAATGAGTTAATTTACATAATATCATTCCTATGCATAAGGTAAAAGAAAGAGGAAGGAGAAATGAGTTTTAACAGGAAGTCTTAAACAATATTATCTAAAGGTCTTTAAAAATAAAATATAAACATTATCTAACCATTACTACTCAGATAGAATCAGAAAACTAGAAGGATAAAATTTAAAATAAATTAAAAACACATAGGACTGAATGAACGACTGTATAATAGGTGGAAATGAAGGTCTGTGTAAAAGGTGGAACGAGCTGTCTGTATTACATTCTGTTTAAAGAAAACGTTAAAACTTTAAGGAAACAGTAAATTAAAATGATTTATTGAAGAGAAGCTACCCCATGCATGTACTACTGTAATGTAAAACAAGAAGTAAACCTACTTTAATGGCTGAATTCCACAACCTAAACTAATTTCATAATTCGAAACAAACTAACATATTCTTAAGCAAGTTAATGATAAAAACTGGAATAAGCAAAAATAGACTATAACTAATCAAAGAAATTTAATCGAGAAATCGAAAGACTGTGCAGAAAACTTGAAAGCTATCTTAAATGCAACCGGTTTCTATTTAATAAAAGGAACCTACATGCTCAACATAATTTCAAATTGAAATCTATACTATACGAAACATGAACGATTATAGAAACAAAAAAAAACAAATCATAAACAAAATTTATACTAATTGCAAGGAAACAAATAACAAAACCTACATAAGGATATAAAGACTCTGTTTGTCGAGGGGCCCTCCCAGCAAACATATTTGAGCTTTTTCTAGTCGAACACAATCATATACAGCAAAAGAAGACTTTCTTTAAAATAATAGGTAGCGTTACAAAGTTTTTCATATTGAACTGATCCAATAAAAGACAGAGGCTCAGACTCTAGACTGAGAGAGAGACTCTAAGACTCAAACTAAGATCCTCTCTAAATCGCATACAGTGTCTATATATATACATCGTTCAATGGAGGAGAGCAAGTCGACCCTTTAGTGGTTGACTGCTCTTCAAGACAAAGCAGTCATAATGGCGAATAAGTACATTAACAATTAACAAATGATTGTTCCTCTTCTTTCACCGATCAGGTTCCTTCAAGCGCGCAATGTGGTTCATACTTCAGTTCGAATCAAAGCCTGTGTCGAGGTGTCACACAATGAGCACTTCTTCTAGAAGAAGATGAATGCTGAGATACCGGCGTGTGGTGATGACAGTTTCTCGCCATTTTCATGCTCTTAATACACAAAAACATGCTACCAAAAATATGCAGTCTGTTTGATGATCTAGACAGCAAGATGGGCACGTTCACCATATATTCAGCCAAACGCGTGTCTATTTATTAGGTCACAAAAAAGACCATATAACCTGCAGGGAATAAGACACATGAATTAATATAACAAATGTGCTCCGTATTATGCCAATTTTAACTATTGAAACCATAAAATGATGATAATAAATAGAATTGACATAAATCCTAATTTAGTCATACCTGAAGCTTAGAAGGAGCTGCATGGTGCAAAAGAAACTAAAAAGTAGCAAAACATATGTTAATATGTGAAGTATTGGATTCAAAAATAGTGACAAAATGGGGACCAACATTTCCCCAAACCGGAAGAATACCAGGTCCCATTGGTACAAAGTAAAAGATATCATAAGGAAGGAGGCATAGCTGCATCAACGGCTGCCTCCGACTTGGATGGAACAGATTGCTTGTACTTCAAATTCCTCACCCATGCTTTCAGAAGAGCATGCCTCGCTTGTCGATCTCTCTGAGATATACTAATGGTTTTATGTAGATCCTCCATATTCTTAATTTGTAACCGCAGTTCTCTATTTTCTTCATGAAGCTCTGAAATTAACTTGACATGTACTTCATTTGTCTTTTCTGATTGAGTTAACTTAGAAGTTAACTATTCTAAGGTGGGATGCGGTAGCGTCAATGGTTCGGGGACCGGTTAAAATCCCATGGAGGACTTATTTCTGTTGAAGGCGGGTCCAAGTTGAAGTAGGAAGGGGATATTTAGATGTAGGAATATCCATCTGATCACTGTCCTTAAGCATTTCAGTAGAGAGGCTAGCTAGTGCTAAGAGGGATGAGTTGGGATTGATTTCCTCTACCTCAGCCTCATCATTCAGATGGTCAGTCTAATCATTAAGCTGAACCACGGTCTGAGTACTGGGCCAAATCCTACGCTAGATGCTTTTATCCTTTTGTCTTCTAGTACGAGGTTGTGAAAAAGGTACACTCTCAGCAGACACAAGACTAGCAGGGGTTTCTTGCACAGGTGAATTAGGTTCTGAGACACCCTCATCAAGGTGTACAACATCAGGGTTTTCTTTTGCTATGGGCGAGGTTGGTCTAGAATAGGGATAAAAATGTCGAGACCATTTATGAATATTGAGGTGGGGATTGAGCACTTTAAAAAAAAAAATTCCCAAGAATGGCTTCAGTATTTAAGCTGATCCAAGATTAATAGTTTGATTATACTGTGATGATATAGACTACTCTTAGGATGTAGGGTATTCTTTCTAACCAAATTCGACATTTTCTCTAATCTATGACAAAAAAAGAAAGGGAAATTCAAGCATCTATTATCAACAAAGTGGGATAATAACCGAAGGTGACAAGAATAAAAAACGCTACATTTACCTTCGCATGTAACTAAGTGAATGATGACTGTCAACGGCTTGATATAATCTGGCTTTATCCAGCTGTGATGGTAGCCTTTCACACCTGTTACATATTGGAACTTAGGCTTCAGCGCAAAATTGTGTGATGTTCATGGAATGATCCAATGTTTTTGCCACCGTTATCCCTCTAGGGGGAGCTTAGTAGAATGGGAAATTGACTCCTCAGTAACTTGAAAAGAAAGGTGACCTACTCTGGCCGTCCTTCCATCAAATCCCATTGCGAACAACAATGAAATATCCTCTTCATAACCTTGCAGCGAATGGAGGAAAGGGTTCCATCCGGCATGAAAGAACACTTCCCTACACTCCCTAAACTCTATCATTTGAAACAAATCCTGATAACTTTCAGGCTCGAATTTGTTTGGCATGCTGGAAACAGAGGAAGGAATATAGGGTTTTCAAGAAAGGTGTCTAAAATGCTCCAGAATAATAACAGTTAGTGATGGTGATGGAATTGAGAAAGGTTCGCACAATGCTAGTCTTAAAGCATGCCGCATTCAACTTGCCAAACGATCATGCAACCAACACGACATGCCTAAACTATTGTGCCATTATGGTAAATTTTCAGAGCGTGTGCCATCTAAAGCGTGTGATTGAAGGATTTCCTAATTTTTAGTTGGTTCAACCATGTCCAAAGAAAGCTTTGGACAGGTTGAACGTGTAACTGAATGCAAGTGTATAACCAAACTTATAACCATAACCTTATTTCAACGAGGAGGGCGGCTTATCTGATAGCTTATGCATGAAAATATAAAAGGAGAATGATGAAGATGGTAGGGTCGTGATAACAAAAATGTACTTGATGGTTATTCAAAGGTCGTATCATATCCATATAGGAATGGAATAAGATCATATTAGATTTAATTCATACAATCATTAATCGGCATTAGTCATAGTATCATATATATGTGACCCTAACGGTATGACTTGGATTTTTACCCAATGAAATTAAGCCAACACTTAATCAAAAGTACAAAAATATCATAATTTTTTTTATCCAGCTCCTCATTCGGCCTTTTATTCATACTCACATTCAACCCTTTATATGATCCTTCATACAGCCTTTCATATGAAATAGTTCTTTTAGCGTTCTTGCTTATTCATCCACAACTTCAAGGCCAATTTCGCTATCTGTATTATCCTGCAAACACTTTATCATTTGGTAATAAGTCTTTTATAAATAAAAATGAATACAAACAATCAACTAATCCTCCCCCAAACCAAATATATGGTATGTCCTCACGCCATACAAGAAAAATATGTAATTTACAAAAGAATTAAGAAAGTTCAGTCATGCTGTTGTAAGTTTGTAAAAGAGAAAAAGACTAACTAATAAAGGGAAAGGATTCAGATAGATATATTAAAAAATAGTGCTCAAATGTATAGAGATGTAAGTGGATAATTGATGATGTGATGCATAGTACCATAGGGAAAACTAGTCACCCTTGCCTTGTTGTAAAGATATCTTGTCATCTCAAAAATTATTTGAACTCACCTTTGAATTTGTGGAAATTTTCAGCAATGGGTGCCATTTCTAGGATAATCATATCCTAGATATTGATGGAAATAAGATTGTTGGATCCAAGGTTAGCTTACGGTTATTCTGTAATGACATCGTAAACAATAGGCCTATGTAAATGTGTTTTGATATATATTATTGTTCTTTCAAATCATGTGCCTAGTGGTGCATTAACCAGATCTCTTTACCTGATATTGCCCCGCTTCCAGTAGGCATGTTTAGTACCTCAACGGGTTTATCTTGGTACCATGCAAGCATAGCCCTGCTGCCAACAAGCCTGTTCAGTACCCCGACAGGTTTACTTGCATTTATCAAACTTCCTTGTAAGTTATTACTTAGCATTGACTCGCTACCAGTAGGCCTGTTCAGTACCCCGATGGGTTTGCCTTGTATACTTATTTTGAATATAGGAAGTCGATTGGTACTAGAGTGTGCTAAGCCATGCTAAACACATGAGTTAAAATTTTATTTCACAAAATGGCCTTAACTATATATCATGTCAAAAGAGAATAACTTAAAGGTGCCCCTTGGCCTTTCAGTCTATTTTATAAAAGGTAATGTTCCCCACAAGCAGTAATTCCACTTACCCTCTAGTGTCCTCAAAGATAGTTAAGAGTCAAGTTTTGATAACAAGTGTAGATGAGCTAGTAGTCTCTAGGTATGAAAATGTTGAAGATCATGATAATTAAAATAAATCTTCTGAGCAACTGTTCAAATAATTAGAATCTAAATCAAAACACTTAGCATAACAAAATCATAAAATAATTGGTTTGAAAGTGATATAAAAGAAAAGCTTCAAGGTCTTATTAGAGCTCTTTACCTCATAATTTGTTCAAAGAAATAGATGCTTCTTCAAATCCATGTATTAGATGATTCATTTTATTCTTGAAAATATAGAAAAGAGTCCTCTGGAAAGAAGTGATTAGAGATGACTCTTTATTTATTCAAAGAGATATACACACATTTACATATATACAAGTAATGATAGCTCACAATATATTTTTTAAGATTAGGAGGAAGAGCTTTTTGGAGGAAGCAGTCCAATAATTACCTCTATATTGATAGGATCCATCTTGATCTTCTAGGGCAAAACATGATGCCCCATGCAAATATAGCATGGAGGAATTTTTATTAATGGACATTCCTGTTGGGGATGTTGAGTTTTACATTCTAGGAAGACATTTCTTCTTGCTGCTCATTCTTCTTCCTGGTTTTTTATGTAGGTTTGATTTCTAGAGTGAATGTACCTAGAAGGCTTCTTTCGAGGTGAGAATGGAGCGTCCCAATGTTTTTTTTAGAAGATATCTTCCTCTTCTCAGCCATTCTATTTATTGGGTCCTATAGGAAGAACAGATGCTATTGTGGATGTTTCAATTTGTGGGGTTACTATGTCAAAGAGAGCTTTCACCTAAGCAATATTGACAAAATCAGTGAAGTCCAACTTCTCCAAAAAGTTGTTTTCATCTTAAATTTTTGTGACTTAGTGGAAGGTTTAATAGTTACTTCTTGTGAACTTTGTCAAGAATGAGGCCCTCAGGACATCCTTCCAGGATCTATTTTATGATTTCCCTCCGTCATATATCTTTATAATTCTAGCAAAACTACTTCCTATAAGTATCTTTTATTTGTTTTTATTTTTCAATGCTTATTCAGTGAGTTGGGGCTTTATGTTTCCTATAAAAGTTTTATAAAAAATTGACAAAATGTTGCTATCCTATGCTACTATTATTACTGAATTTGGGGGCGCTTGTTATAGCAGATGCACAAGTTATTACCTCTCATCTTACCGCTCCCCCATTACCAGCCTATTCTACCTTATGAAACAACTCCCCGACAACGACGCCAAAAATGTTGGGAAAAATATTGTCTTGAATAATTTACCTAATATTTAGTTATCAACCAAGGTTAGTAGGCTTAGAGTTGCTACAAAATATATGCGAAGGTAGAGAGTGTAGTGGTAATAAGCTAAAGATCTTTATTTGAACTTCTAAGGACCTAATTAAGTTAATGAAAGCAAAAATGGCATCAAACTATTTATAAATGTCTGGATATAAACAATGTTATGACAATAAACTATTCTATCTAGAGAGATTGATTTTTACTTGAGAAAATGACTATATTAAGAAGAATTTACAATGACCAAATAGAAACTATACATACACTAACTAAATTATCTTAATTTCACTCTCCTTGATTATTCTACGGGTAGGCATTTATTGTAATAGGAATTGGGGCAGGAGGGGTATCAAAATGGCTCTCAAAAGAAGTATAAAAGCTAAAGGAAATTAAGTCTAGTTTGATTTCTACCAAAATGTGAAAATTGAGAAATGTCAAGTTACAGGAAATAGTAAACATGATTGTTTATATACAAGTGACTCCTTTTTACAAAGTACTATATAAGGATAGACATAGTTTATGGACAAACATAAAACTCACAAGGATGATTTGAGTTCTATCTTGTAGATCCTTTTCACAATTGTATAATTTAAAAGAAAAAATTATAAATGCCTAATCTGTTAATGCATGTAATTTAAAACTAAAGGAACAACTTGAATTTAAAGGCTCAATTATAGATCAATACAATGAGTTAATTTACATAATAGCATTCGTATGCATAAGGTAAAAGAAAGAGGAATGAGAAATGAGTTTTAACATGAACTCTTAAACAATATTATCTAAAGGTATTTAAAAAGAAAATATAAACATTATCTAACCATTACTACTTAGATAGAATCATAAAACTAGACGGATAAACTTTAAAATAAATTAAAAACACACAGGACTGAATGAACGACTGTATAACAGGTGGAAATGAAGGTCTGTGTAAAAGGTGGAACTGACTGTTTGTATGACAGTCTGTTTAAAGAAAATGTTAAAACTTTAAGGAAACAATAAATTAAAATGATTTATTGAAGAGTAGCTAACCCATGCATGTACTACTGTAATGTAAAACAGAAAGTAAACCTACTTTAATGGCTGAATTCCACAACCTAAACTAATTTCATAATTCAAAACAAACTAACATATTCTCAAGCAAGTTAATGATAAAAACTGGAATAAGCAAAACTAGACTATAACTAATCAAAGAAATTTAATCAAGAAATCGAAAGACTGTGCAGAAAACTTGAAAGCTATCTTAAATGCAACCGGTTTCTATTTAATAAAAAGAACCTACATGCTCAACATAATTTCAAATTGAAATCTATACTATACGAAACATGAACGATTATAGAAACAAAAATAAACAACTCATAAATAGAATTTATACTAATTGCAAGGAAAAAAATAACAAAACCTACGTAAGGATATAAAGACTCTGTTTGTCGGGGGGGCCTCCCAGCGAACAAAGTTGAGCTTCTTCTAGTTGAACACAATCATATAAAACACAAGAAGACTTTCATTAAAATAATAGGTAGCATTACAAAGTATTTCAGATTGAATTGATCAAATAAAAGACAAAGGCTCAGACTCTAGACTAAGAGAGAGACTCTAAGACTCAAACTAAGATCCTCTCTAAATCACATATAGCGTCTATATATATATACATCATTCAATGGAGGAGAGCAAGTCGACCCTTTAGTGGTCGACTGCTCTTCAAGATAAAGCAGTCATAATGGTGAATACGTACATTAACAATTAACAAATGATTGTTCCTCTTCTTTCATCGATCAGGTTCCTTCAAGCATGCAATGTGGTTCATAATTCAGTCTGAATCAAAGCCTGTGTCGAGGTGTCACACAATGAGCACTTCTTCCAAAAGAAGATGAACGCTGAGATACTGGAGCATGGTGATGACAGTTTCTGGCCATTTTCATGCTCTTAATACATAGAACATGCTACCAAAAATACATGGTCTGTTTGATGATCTGGACAGCAAGCTGGGCACGTTTTCCATATATTCAGCTGAACACGTGTCTATTTGTTAGGTCACAAAAAAGACCATATAACCTGCAAAAAATAAGACACATGAATTAATATAACAAATGTACTCTGTACTATGCCAATTTTAACCATTGAAACCATAAGATGATGATAATAAATAGAATTGACATAAATCCTAATTTAGTCATACCCGAAGCTTGTAGAGGGAGCTGCATGGTGCAAAAGACACTAAAAAGTAGCAAAACATATGTTAATATGCGAAGTATTGGACCCAAAAATAGTGACAAAATGGGGACCAACAATTATAAGGTTAATATACTTGTCCATATAATTCATAGGTCAAATTTGGGATGAATTGTAACTTACAAGGGGAAAGGAAGAGCCAAATGGGAGTTTCATGGACACTTGGCTAGATTCCCCTTACATTTATGACATCTACGACACCAATGATGGAGATCCTATGACAATTATGACACAAGTCAGATATGAAGGATGAAATATGACATATCTGACATGTCAGGCCTGAATAGAGCATCTTAGAGGGTGCTCATGGGAGTTGGAGAAGGCCAAGAGGCTTCTACTCGAATTTGGGAGAAGAGGGAAGGTGAAGAGAGAGGCCACATGACATGGCATTAGAAACCACACCAATTCGACTTGGATTTGGTTTATGGATGGATTTGGAACCTTGGAAGACCAATAATGTTTATAAAATGAAGGGATCAGCCATGAGAAGGCCCTTTTGATCATTTGTGAAAATTGTTATTGTGAAGAGAGAGAGCTAGTGGATGACTAGTTCATGCCTTAGCCAATTTTGAGGATGAAAGATTCCCATCCTAGTTGGTGTTTGGAGAGGCCACTCAGGTCTTTCAAGGAGATTCAATGGAGTCATAATTTACAGGTGCAATCTAGAGAAGTTTATGGACATATCAATTTCAGCTTGTTCTTCCTTTCATCTCAAGTTTTCTCACCATATTTCAGCTCTATGGAGTGAGGCGCACTTGGTGAGCTATTCATCTCTTTGAGGGAGCTTATCTTGATATAGTATTTTGTATTCTGATGTAAATTTTCTGATATTTATATCTCAGGTCTAAAGGCCAATAAATCTCATGTATTATTGCTCAATAATTAAGAAACAATGTCATTTCCCCACTAGCTTGTTGTAAACTCTTGTAATCTTGATGGATTAGAATGGATGTATAAAATATTGATGATTTATGAATGAATGGACTGTCATTAAATTATATTATGGGTTTCATGTTCAGTAACTTATAATTTGTGGCAATTTGGTTGAATTTCATACCAATTGGAGCAAACTACACCTCATTTCCCTAAGGGTCCAAAACTAGTTTTTAATATCTGTTTGAAAGAAGTGATTAAAGACATGGGAGGTCGATTGGTTATGCATATGAATATATTATAATGTATTATACACATCCCCTACTTCAATTTAATAATTCCAATGGGTTTCTGCACATTTGGGAAGCCATTTCTACCACTTACCCTGGGGGGGATTTGAGCCCAAATTTGCCAGTAAAATCATCTATCTTATTCAGAATTTAGTACAGGCTTACAGAAGTGATTGGAGGGCCATAATACATACATGAAAATAATAATTAATTTATTATATAATTCATACACTTTCTCTGAATATTTGGGAGCATTTGGGCTGATTTGGAAACCAAGACACTAAAATTAGTCAAGAGCCAAAATTGTGAAAAAATTGGAAAATTGGGCATTTTGGTAAAAAAATTTAAAAAGGGACATTAAAACATTCCTTTGTTCAGAGTATAACAACAAGGCTGACCTAGAGGCAGATGACACTGACTCATGGGGAGGGAATCATAGCTGTGGAACCAGGGAAATGATTGCAATGAGAGAGACTGGGGGAAGTAACTGGACAAATGATATCTAGGGGATCCAAGGGAGACTCATCGCAGAGTACTTTGAAAAAAGGTGTCCCAATGGGGGAATGATTCCATAAAGGGAGATTATATGCAATATATTTGGGCACCAAAATGCACTGTTTGGTGCTTCTTCATGGTTTAAGGAGCTTGTGTTAGATTTTCATAAGATTATCGCAGTATATATTAATTGTATCTATCAATGGGATCTCTAGAAGATAGACAAAGCACATAACAATAACATGACAATAAAATGAGTATTTTATCCTGGGAAAACCAAATGGGAGAAAACCCAACAACCTTCATCTAGAGATGATAATTCTGAGAACAATGTACAATGAATAAGAAAGAGAAAATATGGAAATGCTTTCGAAAGATAGAAACCCTAAAAATAATCTTCTTCTACAGTATATGTAAACTTCTCTATCTCCCAAAAATTTGTGAACTTCACTTGTGCTATTGTGTTGCTATTGTGCGGAATGATGAGGAGGGGTGCCTCCTATTTATACAAACTTTCCACTAATAATTTAATTGGGGTCGACTTCCATTAGGGGAGAAACATATTTAATATTTAATATTTTCTTTTGATTTCTTTTCTACCCAAGGTCGAAATTGTTCTTATAGGGTTTGTATGATTGATTACAATATGTTCATCTACCATAGGATGTACAATACAAGAACAAGACGAATAACTTCTAAAGTTTCACAAACTCCAACACTCCCTCTCAACAAGGAAGGTATTCTTCAGTCTTCATCAACATCACAATCATATGGGTTTTAGTTGTACATCTATACTATCTCTATCATCTCTAATTGTACTGAAGGTTGTCTTTATGAATTTGTTTATCCATATGTCTAAGAGAAAATCTCTTGCTACCTATCCGTCTCTGCTGTCGATGGAATACTTACATGCTTGGATAGAGATCCTCAATGAGCAAATGTGTACAACCATATAATACATGTTCATCTCATATGTTGATGGGGTACTCCCATACCTAGATGAGAACTTGAATGAGTAAATGTGAACGACCATCTATTACCTGTTCATCTCATCTGCCGATGGGTTACTCCCATACCTGGATGAGAACCTAAACAAGTAAATGTGCGTGAATATCTACTACCTGTTTGTCTCATATTCCGATGGGTTACTCCCATACCTGGATGAGAACCTGAATGAGTAAATGTGCATGACCATATACTACCTATTCGTCTCATCTTCCAATGGGTTATTCCCATACCTGACTGAGAACCTAAACGAGTAGAGGCATCTATGCAATCACACGACCATATGCTACCTATTCAACTCATATTCCAATGGGATTTCTGCCATACCTGGATGAGCACTTAAATGAGCAGAGGCACCTGTGTGAACCCAACCATCTACTACCTATCTGTCTCATCTTCCATTGGGATTTCTACCATATGTGCCTGCGAACCTATAGGAGCAGAGGTACCTAGGAAAAAGTATGGTAAATGTCTCTAAGCCATATCTCCCTCTGAAGAAAAGATACATTCTCTTATAATCCAAGTCTTTCACAAAAGTATTCAATATTCATCTTGGGAAGAGGCTTGGTGTGAACATCTACAGTCTAGTCACCTATCAGAATATACTTGAGCTCAACTACACCTTTCTGCACCATATCAAGTATGAAGTGATACCGAATCTCTATTTGCTTCGACTTGTCGTGAAATACAGGATTCACTGACATATGAACACAACTATGGTTATCATGGTGAATCATGGTTGTCTCTAGAATATGGCCAAAAAATCCTGTAAGAATTTTACGAAGCCAAACTGCTTCTCGAGCTGTTGAACTTGCAGCCTTATACTCGGCCTATGTAGTACTGAGAGCTACTGAGTTCTGCTTCCTATTGTACTAGGAAATTACTGCAGCACTCAAACTGAAACAATATCCTGAAGTTCTCTTCTTATCTATAGTCCATCAGAGCCAATACATGTCTGTAAACCCTTCTAATATCAAGTCACAATCTGAATTCTATCGTAGATAATATCCCATAGTGACACATAAGTATCAGAGCACATGTTTTGTAGCAGTCCAGTGAATCTGCCTCGGTTCGCACATGAACTGATTGATGGAATTCACAACAAAAAAAATATATGGTTTGGGGTTTGTTAGATACATTAAGGACCCAATCAACTAGCGATACATAGTGGGATCGATTAAATTTGAATCTAAAGAAAAATCTCTCAGCTTCTTCAAATTGCATCCATCAGAGTAGCTATGGACTTGTAGTCGAACATTCCGAATCTCTTCAGTATATCCATGGTTTATTTTCCTTGACCTAGGAAAATATTCTTCTGCCTTTATCATACTTCTAATCCCAATAAGTAATGTATGAATAATGTCATTGAGAAAGGTTGTATTGACATCCATCTGATACAAATTCCATCTCATAGATGAAGTAATATCAATGATTAATGTGATGGAAGTATATCGAGCCACAATAGAAAATGTCTCATCATAATCAACTCCCTCTTTTTGAGAGAACCCTCAGTAAACAAATCTAGCCTTGTATTTTTTAATTCTCCCATCTGCTCCATGCAGATATTTGTGCTCCTCTGCATTATGCAAAATCTATCGTGCCCATCTGGGTCTTTTCTAGCTTATTGACATATCTGTGGGAGCATCATCTGGCTCAACTGGATTAATGGGGCTAATAGGTTTCTTCATTTCTTCAGAATCCCTCTTAATGTTTGGAGGGGAGATGATCTCATCTCTTCATTGTCATCGATATCCATATATGATCCTCTTCCTTTTCAGATAACCATTCATTCTTCAAAGGTTACATACTAATTGAATTTGATTTGCCTCGATCCCGGGATGTATATTTTGTAAGCCTTTGAACACTTGCAATATCCCACGAATGTTCCCTTCTTTCCTAACAGTTCTAACTCGGGCACAAGAATGTAGATTGGAAACTAATTATCCATCCTGGTGACGACCAAGTTCATCAAGGATCCTTCAATTGTCTTGTTCGAGTCACGACAGTAGTTTCATTAGGTTTCTATCATATGTAATAGATTAGAATCATTGTCTTTGAGGGATAAATCCCTCTGTCTCTCATAATTTGATTGAGTAAATCTTATTAAAGCAGCAGATAGATCGAAATTCATAGAAGTTTTTTCACTTCTGATCACCAAATCTCTGCATGAGATCATTTTGGGTCTGAGAGTCATAATACATGCTTATAGAGGCTTTCTGCTTCCATTCCATCCATATATCAATGGGATCACTTGTCCTTGTAGATAATGGCATTCCCTACAAGTCAAATCCCGTCAGATGGTTAGCGATATTTCATAATCAATGCATTAACAAAATAATGTAGGAAACCTTTTAGTCAATGCTTTGACACAACACATGTAATTCCATTATCCATATTCTTATGGTCTCTATTATAACATACCATTAAGAGAATGTACTATTCTAGTATGCTATAAAGGAGTTTTCATCCTAGATGGGGTGTGCAGCATGAAAGGCTATTTAAGTACCCGAATTTAGAAATGTAGATATGTGTAAAACATATTAAAAAAACAACCAGATATAATCTACTAGAGCATGTGAAATCAATACTTATTTTTTGTAGTTTTATGGGTGGGATCCCACTGTCACATTCCACTGATCTTCATATGCTTGATTGGTGATCATCATAGTCTCGATCTTCATATCATTTAGAATAAAAATCTAAACAATCATCCTTTCTTGGCTCCTTATGAGGAGGGTATTCTTCTACATCAACAATTGAAGCTTCATGTTTCCTTTTGATTGAACTTCTTCAATTGTTGGCATACTGACCATATTTCTTGCACCTGTGGCACCGTATCTGAGATAAGTCCTTATTCTCTTGTTTCTTCTGATCTGGGGGAGGAATTTATCTCTTATCTTGATGCTTGTGATTGAAGGACTTCCTTCCCCTTCCCTTTCCTTTCTTGACATGAGATATGAATGCTTGATTCTCCTCAAGTTGGGCGCAATGAAGTCTTTGGCGTGTTGTGATTCTTGTTTCTTCCTGAGTGCATTATTCCCATAGCTTATCAATTTTTGGAAACTTGGTTCGACCACTTATAGTTTGGATGAAATAATACCAATATGTTGGGAGACCATTTAAAGTGGTCATAACGAGATCCTTTTATTCAATATTGTCTCCACTGGACTTTAACTTGTCTCGAAGTTCGGTGATCCTCATGAAATATGAGGCAATATTCTCGAACTTCGTCACCTTCATATTTGACAGTTTATTCCTCAATGTGAGAGTCACATTGATATTACTATGTTAAAATAGCATATTTATGGTTTTGATCATCTTCCTTGCTATCCTATTTTCTAAGATTTGAGGAACCAAGTGGTCTCTAACTGAGTCCACCAAAATCCTTCTTGCTTTTGCATCATTCTTCCTCCAGCAAGGTTTGTCTTATTCGGATTCTGATTATGGGACCTTTTCATTTACACACTGTAATAGGTCATTTTATTCTAGTAGAATAAGAACCCTAGAATTCCAAGGGATGAAGTTGGAAGCTGCTTCCAGACATTCTTAAACCTTCATGTTGATCATCTTGACTATAGATCTGGATCTGAAACCTTAGTAGAGACTAGGTCAAAACTGAAGGTTGAAGTTTTGGAAAACTAACTACACAGATAGATGCACCCTATAGAGGCGAGTTGAGAAGTGGTAGATTCGAGCAAAAACTATGGAGGGAGTAGGTCAAAACTGAAACCCTAATTTCTGTTGCAGCTACAGAATTAGGTCAAAATTAAAAATTCTCAGAATTGAATTTTGTCTTCACCAAAATATGCACCCTCCTTAGAGTGAAATTACCAAGGTGTTAAGGCTTAGAAAATCACAGGTAACAATAGTTAGGGATTCTCCCCAGTAAATGCTCCCGACTATCCCGTTAGTGTTTGGTATGGGGAATCCATCTAGTTTATGGTCCAGCTACCATAGGTCAAGTAACAAAAATAAAGGGTTTTACCGATTACGGCCCGGTCCACCGTGTATGTTTTTAGTTTTTGTATTAAGTATGAGATGCAAGTGCCTATCTAAAAATGCAGATTGATAGAGAATACGAGGAGTGGTCACAATGTTATGCACATGTTCTTACCTCTCGTGTTAACTCTCTCACATCTAAACCACACACAGCAAGAAAAAACTAAACACATGGACATTTATAGATATATGAACAACCAAATAGCTAATTATTTATGAACAACATTCATTAATCATAGTGGAAATTTCATACAATAAACTAGAGCGCATTCATAACAAGAACATAGGTTCAAAGAGTTAGAACGATCTCACAGTTAATGGATAACAGCTGAAAATGAAAAAGTTCACATTCAACAAATCCATAGCACAACATTTGAAACCTTCCACAAAGCTTTCTCCAACAGGAAACTTGTAATTTATTTATGCAAAAGGAAATAGTTCTTCTTACATCATACTCTCACAAATCTATTTGGGAAAAAGTCCTTTTCTACATCTAACTCTCCTATACTTATACAAAACAACAAAACCTTTGGGTTTCCACCCCCTAGGCGACCTTTGGACTCCCCCCAACTGTTTAATCTCACAATTTTGTCCTTTTGTGAGTGCTCATGATTCATACAATGCGTTACATTTTAGATTAAGACTTATGAGTACTTCATAAAAGAGACTGGCTTGGTAACAGATGAACCTTTTCCAAGCCTGGGCCTTTGCTGCTATCGATTCTGCTTTGTATTTTATATATGTCTTCTTTTAAGTAGCAATCATCAAACTGGGTCTGAAAAGTTCTCTAGGTCTGTCTGCAATTAAAACGAAAAACTCATCATTAATTCGATTGCATCCAAGATCATCTAACTTTCAATAAAATGTAAACCATACTATCAATAAACATAAGCATAAAAATGAAACTCGGTACTGTGTTTTCATTGCGAAAACCTTAACTTGAATAGAAAACTTCCGTCGCCCATGAAATATGGTAAAAGATCATAAAAATGGTAGGAAAAACTAAGCATTGGGCTGACAAACTCCTCAATTGGGGGGCAGAAACACTATAGGTCGGATGGTAAATTCACTAAGCCGCCGCAACGACAGAAACCATATAGACTAAGGGCTCCGTAGTCAGCATAAAAGCATTAGTGGTCGGAAACTCTAAAGCTAAGGTCAGAGCTCATAGCCACTAAACATCGGAGAGAAACTTTACTAGAAAACAACAACAGCAGAAAGCGGAGAGACAACGGGTTCCGGAACCAAAGGCTCAATGCTGCCACTGTGTCGGTAACGCAAAAAATTAGTACCCTGATCAATCATCAACACCGTTCCGATGGCGAAAACAAAAAAAAACATCGCAAAGTAAAGTTTGATCAATAAAACAAAAGCATCAACGAAAATCAGAGTTATCCATCAGCACGTTCTCTATTTACCCTCCGCAACGGCGACTGCGTAGAGAACTAATGCCCCAATTCACACATCAATATAATTCTAGCAGTGATAAACAAACATAAAAAATAGTGTTAAGTGATCAAAGACCTTCGGCTGGGCAGCATTAAAAAAGTTCGTTTAACCTCCGAAACAGCAGTGACTTAGAAGCCTAATGCTCCGATAGTGATAAAAAAAACGATGCCGAAAA
Source organism: Pseudotsuga menziesii (assembly GCA_001517045.1). NCBI lineage: Eukaryota > Viridiplantae > Streptophyta > Pinopsida > Pinales > Pinaceae > Pseudotsuga > Pseudotsuga menziesii. Next base: position 83,756 of record LPNX010298884.1, read on the forward strand.
CCAAAAAATGAAGGAGATAAACCATCGGAAAAAAACATGGTTCTCATCAGGACATTTATTAGTTAGCTTCCGCAACGACGGTTGCGTAGAGAACTACGGCCCCGATTCACTGTTCAATAAAATTTCGACAGCGAAAAGGAAACTATCGACAAACCAAAAACTTCAAGTTAAATTCAAACAAAGATATTCATTCAACTTCCGAAAATGGTAAACCATGTACCTCAATTCAACCTCAAAAGATCCAAATTTGTAACAGAGGACAACAAAGTTCAGCAATCCAAGACAAATCCCGACAAGATAAAATTTAAAAGGAGGGTCCAAAATTTTAAAAAATTTGGGAAATAGTTGCAGCAACAAAACAAGGATATTTTTATTCCAAAAGGTTGAGTGAAGACCTTGAAATATGAAATATGAAACCCTAGTTTCGAGAGGTTTTTCGATAGAGTTCTAACAATGGCTTCTTCTAGCACTACTCCGATACCATGTTAGATTTTCATAAGATGATAGCAATATATATTAATTGTATTTATCAATAGGATCACTAGAAGATAGACAAAGCACAAAACAATAACACGAAAATAACACAAGTATTTTATCTTGGGAAACCTAAATGAGAGAGAACCCAACAACCTTTGTCTAGAGATGATGATTCTGAGAAAAATCATACAATGAATAAATATGGAAATTGTTTCCAAAGATAAAAAACCTGAACACAATCTTCTTTTGCAATATATGCAAACTTCTCTCTCTCCCAGAAAACCACGAACTTCACTTGTGTCTCTCTACTATTACTGTGTGGAATAATGAGGAGGGACGCCTCCTATTTATACAGATTTTCCACTAATAATTTAACTAGGTCCGACTTCTCTTGGGGGAGCAACATAATTTATAGCTTATCTTTTCTTTTTCTTGATTTTATTCCCAAGATATACATTTTTCTTCTAGGGTTTATATGATTGATTACAATAAGTTCATCTCCCATAGGAGGTACGATACAAGGATAATAATAATAGCTTCTAAAGTTGCACAAACTCCAATAGCTTGAAGAAGGGATATAAGTATTCTCAGTATGATACTGTCTCATGGATTTTTGTCGAGTCCAAGACAATAAAATGATTGATGGTGTTTTCATGTTTAGAGAGTCTAAAAACATCAAGAACACTCCACTGGGTCTCTTTTTCGTATAGTAGTCTCCTAAGTCCGAAAAATGATAAAAGTGTACAAAGGAGAACTCTCCTAGCTAAAAGGGCCAGAGAGACTTCTTTTCTGTAGGTAGTCCAACCAAGTTGAAAAAGGTTAAACCTATACTGATTGGATGGTCATTCAAATACTTTTATGAGCATGAATGAAACCAGTTTGCTCGATGATATTTTATTTATGAGAGGGATGGAAAAGAGCTTAAATACAACCCTTTTTCGTAAGTTACAGTTCCAATGTCCAGAAAAGCATAAAAGGATACAAGGGGAACCGTTTCGAGTTGAAAGGTGCTAGGGTGGTTCTTTTCTTTAATTAGTCTACATAGTCTGAAAAAGGGATAAACGAGGCCACATAGACACCCTTTTAAATACTTTAATGAGTGTTAAAGGAAGCAAGTGTTCTCGACAATCGTTTTAGTCTTTAACGATTTAGAAAAGAGATTAACAAAAAATTTGTAATGGTCAGTCAAGCAAGGAGGAAGTGTTTGATGAACTGAAAGAGATGATGTTGGGATCATGACTGACATGGATAAAAAATAACAATGGAACACTTGTGGGACCTCCTTGCAGGACGATGAATGGTGGTATCATAAGGGTGTTGAGTTTAGTTGTCATTGTTGTCAAAGAATTTCATTAATGTCAAAGGAAGTGATGATGTGGCATGTCTGATGAGGCTAGGAAACCACATGATGGTGTTTTGGTGCTATTAGGAATTCATTGTTGGAATCTGAAATCATTCTGGAACACTATGACAATTTTGGAAATTGACTAAGTCTCTCTGAAATGGTCAGCTGAATCATCCATGTCGATGTAACTCATCTAGTCACTCTGAAACGATCGACGTAACTGTTCTAGTCGCTCCACAATGGTCAAATGAATCATCCATGTCGGCATAACTCATCTAGTCGCTGTGAAATGGTCAGCTGAATCATCCATGTCAGCATAACTCATCCAGTTGCTTCGAAATGGTCAACATAACTCATCTAGTTGCTCTGAAATGGTCGGTTGAATCATCAATGTCAGTGTAACTCATCCAGTTGTTGCGAAACAGTCGGTTGAATCATCCATGTCGAAGTAACTCATCCAGTATCACCAAAACGATTGAAGAGTTTGAAAAAATATTGTTTCATCACAATTGGAAGAAATCCCTCGACACCATGGGAGGTAACTCGTGAGTGGGTACCGAAACGATTGAAGCAGTTGTCATTTCAGAACAACTAAAAGAAATCCATTGACACCATTGAAGGTGACTCATGAGTGAGTGCCGAAACGATCGGAGAGATTGGATGACACCATAAGAGGTGATTCACGAGTGAGCACTGAAATGATCGAAGATATTTTTTGACACCATCGAAGGTGTCTCATGAGTGAGTGCTAAAACGATTGGAGAGATTGGGACATCGTTTGGGTCAAATCAGAATTTTTTCGCCGAATTAAAAAAAAAAAAAAATTGTAAATAGAGATGTAGTAAACATAATGTAATTTCGATAAGCTACATGAAGTTAATAAAATGACTATGAATCAAGAATGTTTATTTGAAGAAAAGAGTTATGACTGTATTAGTTAATTTTGTTAAAGATATTTATGATGAATAAAAAAGGGTGTGACTGTATAAACAGAGAAGTGATTGTTATTTTGTTATCGAATAAATCTACTCAATAGGAATCAAGCTAGATCTCCCTAGTCCAAGTGGATCTAGAACAAATCAAATACAGAATACAATCTACTTTCCTAGATCAATCAAAGATGCAAACACATAGATAGATCACTTACCTGATATTCGTAGATCCTCTTCTCTCTGTTGATCCAAGCTCCAGAATCTTTAGATCTATGCCTGCAAAACCCTGTAAATCATGTGGAAACAAACAAACAACATATGCATATCCAAACATATAATTGATCTAAGATAACAGTTAAGGAAGAAATCTATAAACATCATCAACACAACAACATTTATGGAAAGAGATTTGTATTAATGTAATCAAGGAGATACATAGAATTACATAGGAAAGAACATTACAACCTAGCCTTAACACTGCAATCTTCCATCCAACAATCCAAGCCAAAGCCTCCAAAGCAAGATAGTAAGCCACCTAGAAATTCCACCAGCATAAAAGTACCATAAACCTTTCTCTCTTCCAAATGGAGAGAGGGTTCAATTTATAAGGATAAAGGGATAGAATAGGTTGAGGATTAGGAGGAGGGATCTAAGGTATATTCCCTATAGGTTAGGAAATGAAATGCCACCTCACCTAGATAATAGGGATAGACATCCACCTCATCCACCTTCGAGAAGGATCTCGAATATTAATTCGTTTCCCTCTAAACATGACTGGCGCACTTAACAACAAGGGAAAAAGCATCATCGGCACTCCTAGCAGTGGGAGAAAGAGCGCTGGCGCCGACGCCCCTAACATGAAGGGAAAAAGTTACCGACCTTCCTAGAGAGGGAAAAAAGGTAGGAAAAACCTCAATCTCAATCAACTTTAGCAGAGAGAAAAATTGGGGATTAGGCAAAGGGTTGACACATGGATCAAGAGTGCAAGATTTCAGTGTAACATATTTAAGGAATGTGTTTGAAAAGACATCATCTGTTGTGAAAGGTCACTATGAAGTTGTGTGATGGTTCAAATGAAAAGACACAAGTTTCCAAAATTGAAGAGTTGTGGTGAGATGCATGTTAAAATTATTTATACACAGAATTTTGAGAGGAAGAAGGTGTCTGTGGTGTCTAGATCAATGTACCAACAATAGAAGTCAGAGACCAAGGAAGTGATGAAAGATCAGTGACAAAATTGAAGAACCAAAAAGATTTGGAAGTCTGAAGAAATCAAACTAGGGTGGTAGGGTGGCGCTAGGGCAAGAAAAAATCCTTCAGGGGGTCCTATCCTCCTTCTAGTAGAAGCTGGTAAATAGGGTGTTGTAGCATCCTTTTAGTAGCAACTGATAAAACCAGGGGGTCATATCCTCCTTCCAGTAGTATCTAGTAAATAGGGTGTTGTAGCATCCTTTTAGTAGAAGCTGATAAAACCAAGGGGTTGTAGCCTCCTTCCAGCAGTTGCTGGTAAATAGGGTGTAGTACCATCCTTGTCTGTAGTAGAAGGAAGAAACTATTTGTAAATACAAATTTGCAGTAATAGAAAGTATTGGTGGTTTACCCAATTAGGGATTCCACGATAAATTTGTGTTATGTGTGTTCAGTTTGATCTTATGTGTTAATGAATAAATTAAATGTGGTTTAAATTGTTAAAATTTATCCATACTGATTCATCCCCCCCCCTCTCAGTATTGTCTAATATTCCAACAATTGGTAGTAGAGCGGTTTCCTTAATTATAGTTTATCCATTGGAAGGAAGATCCTAAATAACAACCACTATGGATCAACAATAAGGGTTAGCCACCATCATACCCCCACTATTCATAGGAGAAAATTATGCATACTGGAGTGTGAAAATGAATTTCCATTTGATGTCTCTTGGATGGAAGGTTTGGGCAGAAACTGACAGAGAATATAAAAATATAGACGACAGCCTACCTACATGCAGCATGGAGCTAGGCCAATATGAGGGTAATGCAAAAGCCTTAAATGCCATCCTAAGTGGATTGACAAACACTGTATTTGTAAAAGTCATGCAATGCAAAACTGCCAAAGAAGCTTGGGATAAGTTAAAGATTATCTATGAAGGGGCATCCAAGGTCAAAGAATCCAAGCTTCAAACATATAGAGGGTAGTTTGAGAGCCTCAAAATTAAAGAATTAGAAAACATTGGAGAATACCTTCTAAGAGTAGATGAAGTTGTAAAATATATTAGAGGCCTTGGAGGAAAATTAAAGGAAAGATAAGTAGTTGATAAGGTACTAAGAAAATTTCCAATGAAGTATGACTCAAAGGTGTCCAGTTTAGAAGAACGAAATGACCTTGATATTGTGACAGCAGATGAACTACATGGGATTCTCATTGCATATGAGATGAGGATGGGACAAAATGAAACTTCAAGAAAATAGGCAACATTTAAAACCATATCCAAGAATCAATTAGAGAACCTAGATGATGAAGAAGCTCTCTTCATCGAAAAACTTGAGAAAGGTACCAGGAACAATAAAGGAAATCTACCTTTGAAATGTTTGAACTATGGAAGAATTAGACATTTTGGCAATAAGTGTCCTTACGAAAAACAAGAGGAGAGTGATCATGAATAATCTTTCTTCCATAAGTGTAAGCCCATGGATAAGATGTTTACGAAAATAGATTATTCAACTTAGAAAAGGGGTTGATGAAAAATATATCAAATTAAATTTTGTGAACAACTCAAGGATCTTAGATGATATCTTAAGTAGCCAAAAACCATCAAGTGATAAATCTGGTCTAGGATATGACAAAGTAAAGAAACCAGAATATTCCTCTGTCACAAACTAAGGTGGGAATAAAAGAAGCTATGTTGATGCACTAAAGAGTCCTGTTAAAAAAGAAGAAAGCAAGAAATTTGTTCCATCCTTCTATGAAAAAAACAGAACTAATGAGGTGTCTAAGAGACCAATGACAAATACATATCAGTAGATCTTTTTGGTTCGTTGTTACTCTTGTAATAATTTTGGTCATAAATCCCTAAAATGCAGAGCTTATGGAAAGGTTCATGAATACAAGGATGCACCTAGTAAACCAAAGGAAATAAATCATAAACGTTTTGGATCTCTTCAAAGATATGACATAGAGTGTTAAAAATGTAATAACTTTGGACATATGGCTAGAGAATGTAAACTAAGAAAGAATGTTTCAGTAGATGCTCAAAAATAGTGGAAGAAGATGGAAGTTGGGAAGTAGAAAGATCAAATATTCCTCAAAGGAAAGTTCTATGGTTATTGCTATTGCTGTCATAAGTTTGGTCACAAGGCTATTGACTGTAGGACCAAGGGAAAAGAACAAGAAACAAACATAGAAGATGATAAAGGACAAATAAGCAAGACACCTCATGGGAATATGTGGAAGAAAAATTCAAATTACGAAGACTAAGAAGAAACACAAATTTCAAACATCAGTGAGGTCTCCAAAGATGATGATGAGCATAATAGTGCCATAGATAAAAATGACATTCGTTATTGGGAAAATCAAGATGGATATGTAAAAGAATACACCGACAAAACTGAACATGAAGAAGGATATAGCGATTGTGGAATCATTTCTAAGATCTCTCATGATCTAAAGCGAACCCTGAAAATAACATTAGGAGGGATCATATACTTGGGGGGAGTTAAATTCAGAAAATTCAATTGGTATCTAATGTTGAGGTATGATGAATGCTATCTTCCTCAAAAAACAAGAGATGATCAAGGTTAAATGATAAGACTCGTGCATGGTTGACATAGAGGAAAGGTGCATAAAATTGGCTAGAAGTAGGCTAAGAGAGACTCAATAATGGAGTAGAAGGAAGCACAATGATAGGGGGAGTCTATGAATTTATCACTTAGGTTATCATTCAAAGACTTTCCGCAAGAAGGAAAATAAGGATGAGAACTAAGACTATCATTCTTCAAGCAATGATTAGTACAAAGTCTAGTTAACAAAGGGAAGAGACATGTTTGTAAGGGAATTTGTAAAAAAAGAAAATTCAACATGTTAGGGGGAGATATGTTGACAAGGGGAGCTGTCAGAAGGAAGCCTTTTTCATTAATGTCAAAGGGGGAGAAAAGTAAGGAGTTGTTTCCATCAATACCAAAGGGGGATAATGTTGAGTTTAGTTGTCATTGATGTCAAAGACGTTCATTAATGTCAAAGGAAGTGATGACATGGAACATGTGATGAGGTTAGGAAACCACATGATGGTGTTCTGGTGCTATTAGGAAGTCATTGTTGCAATCTAACATCATTCTGGAATACTATGACAATTTTGGAAATTGACTAAACCTCTCCGAAATGGTCGGCGTAACTTATCCAGTTGCTCCAAAATGGTCATCTAAATCATCCATGTCAACATAAATCATCTAGCCACTGCGAAACGGTCTCATGAATTATCCATGTCATCGTAACTCATCTAGTCGCTCCGAAACATTCACTGTAACTCATCCAGTCGCTTCAAAATCGTTGGTTGAATCATCCATGTCCACAAAACTCATCCAGTTGCTGCGAAATGGTCAGCTGAATCATCCATGTCGGTGTAACTCATCCAGTATTGCCAAAATGATCAGAGAGGTTGTGAAAATATTGTTTTGTCACAACTAAAATAAATTCCTCGACACCGTTGAATGTAACTTGTGAGTGGGCACTGAAATGATCAGAGAGGTTTTTGTTTTGGCACAACTGAAAGAAATCCATCAACACCATCGAAGGTGACTTGCAAGTGAGCACCAAAGCAATTGGAGAGATTGGAAGACACCATTGGAGATGACTCGCGAGTGAGCACCGAAATGATCGAAGAGATTAGGACACCGTTCGGGTCAACTCAGAGTTTTTAGCCGAATAAAATAAAAAACAAAGTTATAAACAAAGATGTAATAAACAAAATATGATTTCGATAAGCTACAAGAAGTAATAAAATGGATATGAATCATGAATGTTTATTTGAAGAAAAGAGTTATTATTGTATTAGTCAATTCTATTAAAAAGAGTTATGATGAATAAAAAAGGGCGTGACTGTATAAACAGAGATGCGATTGTCAGTTAAGGAACATGTTTGAAAAGACATCATCTGTTGTGAAAGGTCAGTTTCCAAAATTGAATAGTTGTGGTGAGATGCGTGTTAAAGGTATTTATAGACAGAAGTTTGAGAGGAAGATAGTGTCTTTGGTGTCCATATAAATGTAGCAGCAACAAAATCCAGAGACCAAGGAAGTGATGAAAGATCAGTGACAAAATTGAATAACCAAGAAGATCTAGAAGTATGAAGAAATCAAACTAGGGTGATAGGGTGGCGCTAGGGTAGGAAACATTCCTGCAGGGGGTCATAGCCTCCTTCTAGTATCAATTGGTAGATAGGGTGTTGTAGCATCCTTTCAGTAGTAGTTGATAAAACCAGGGGGTCGTAGCCTCCTTCCAGTAGTAGTTGGTAAATAGGGTGTTGTAGCATCCTTTTAGTAGCAGCTGATAAAACCAAGGGGCTGTAAGCTCCTTCCAATATTTGTTGGTAAATAGGGTGTAGTACCATCCTTGGATGTAGTAGTAGACATAAACTATTTGTAAATACAATTTTGCAGTAATAGGAACTATTGGTGGTTTACCCAATTAGGGCTTCCACGATAAATTTGTGTTTTGTGTTTTGAGTTTGATATTATGTGTTAATGAATAAATTAAAAGTGGTTTAAATTGTTAAAAGTTATCAATACTGAGTCACCCCCCCTCTTAGTATTGTCCAATATTCCTACAAAGGGAAAGTTTGCAGTATGGATGGAGTGGAGGGCTTGTGAACATGCCAATACATAAGGGGTTCAATTTTCCTGGTCGAATGTAGATCGAGATAAAACCAAGAAATGGCCCCAAAAATATAGGGAGAGCATGAGACGTGATTCCCATAGGTGGATAAAGGAAGAAAAATCAAACCCAATGGTCTGAACAACGTGAAAAATAGATGTCAGATGACTCTGTTGTGCATAGAAGAAAGAGTTGACCAAATGGAGTCCTATAAACAAGGGGGGACCACATGGCACATGCCATTTTCACTCTTCAATGTTGAGTTAGAGTGGAGGGCTCTAGAGTAAAATTATTGATTTCTCTGATTGGACCATTGGTTTTGCGATCTGTGAGTTGTAGGTAAGAGCTCTCGCCTAGCCTGTCATTTTCAATGGTTTAGTGTTGTCATTTTCTCATTTTGGGGGTGTCAACTGAGCCTAAAGGTTTCACGAGTCTAGGTTGTACTTTTCAATGGAAAAGGCATGACCCATGTCGAACCTATCGAGTAGACAGGTGTGACCTGGTCACACCTATTAGACTATCAGAAAGGTAGGCATGACCTGGGTTGCACCTATTTGGGATACAGGAATGACCTAAATCACACCTGTTGAATGTTTTTGAGTGACGGGGTCCCACAAAAAGGCTCGATAAGAGCGACCTAAAAAATAATGGAAAGTTTTGATGAACTGGGTCTGAGTGGGAGATTTTGGATGTGCAGGTTTCCTTGAGTTGGGTGGCAAGAGTGAGACATCGGAGACCTCATAGATGAGGTGGAGGAGGATGGGGCAGTACAGGATACACTCACCTGGTGTGAGCTACTGAAGTTATTCCAGATCCATCTGATGCATTCAACATAGTTACTTCTGAACAAGTTAGTGATATTTTGGGATAGAGATGCAGAGTGATTCATCATACAGGGTGAGTGACTAGAGATCACCCTCCAAGACGTGTACTTTTTGACTGGTGTCCCACTACTGGGTGTTATTGGCGATATCTCACCGAAATTCTCGAGGGGGGTGTTTATGGATGACTTGTGTGCGTGACATTGTTATGCCATGACATATGTGCATGCATCATACATACTAGTGTGTGACATTGAGAGTCTAGAGACTCGTGCAGTGGCAATGATGGTGCTATCGATACTGGGATCAAAAGGTCCTCATAAGATCTCAGGAGGCTAGTTACTAATGGTATAGAATGTGTTGAGGGGCACCTACTATGGGTGGTCCTAGATGTATCTAACAGCAGTTCAACATGGGATGAACCAGGATAGCTTGGCGGATGGGGATTTCTACTTCTCATCCTTTTTTTGCTCATTCTTCTTTGAGCAATTATCAACACTGTGACCGCATTTGGTGGTGCACGACAGAGGACCATGTGAGCCTCAAATGAGGCGATGGTGTGAGATGATGATCAAGGAGGGAGGAGTCTTGGTGGGTCATTTCTTCACCAGGGATATTTTTTCAAAATGACCTCAAATTCCTATCCTTATAAAGGACTATCCATACGCAAGAATGTACTACCAGGGAGATCCGAAGATGCCTCAACCTATAGGACGGGTCTGGGGACCTAATGGTATGTATACATGAATCTTTGTGGTTTCAGTCATATATAGTTTACTAGCATAGTGGTATCTAGATCATACATGTGAGTGACACTAACTACATACTATGTACATGTGTAGATGTGGGACCACAACCTCTAGCAGGATACTAGCGATGCAAGGGAAAAGTGGAGGGGTTATATCCACCCACTCATGAGAAGAGGAGGCGACAGAGTTCTACGTTAGACTCAATGTGGGTGGACATGGAGAGGCTATTAGAGGGGGTCACCGAAAATGGGTGATAGTACCTAGACGTCAGTCTGATCACCACATGCTACATATATCCTCTCGAGTGGATCTATCTGATGAGGAGGATCGTGGCTGCTGCTGAGTATGTAAGAGCGACAACACAGGGAGATGTACTGATGGAGGAGGATATCTTAGATGAGGAGGAGGAGACTAATGAGGACATAGATTTAGATGAGCATCTTGTGATGATGCCCCCAATGGGGAAATTTGTATTAATATATGTATAATGAGAAATCCTATGGGGCGTCACTTGTTTGTACTAAATATGCTATATATGATATGAATGCATTTGGATTTTTTATGTGTTTTATGAGTCTCTTTTTATGATGACGACTACGCCTATATGATGTATAAGACATATGTATGCATGACCATATGAGCATGCATGATGTAGTTTATTTCCTATATGCAATGATTGTATAACGTCATTATCCATTTTGTTTGTTACACTATTGAGACTTCTGGGAAAATGCATGAATGAAATGGATTCATAATGTCTAACCAAGTGTCTAGTGCATAGGAAATTTCTAAAGAGGCAGGGATCACATATTTGGTAGCAGTTATTCAATTGGGTGACAACCAACTAGGAATCTAAGAAGACATCAAGGCGATGAATACCCAAGTGAAGGGTGACGGCCAGGAGACCAGCGACACTGTCATACTTATCCTGGTTGTTGGTAGCAATATCAACACACATTCCATCGATATGGATCAACTCATGTGACAGGGAATAAATAACTCATGAAGCTGAGGTGAGATTAGGAGGCTATCTACTTGGACCGTCAGTGAAACCAACATAAGAGGGAAAGGTAGAATCCATTTGGAACAAACAAGGAAAGAAAATGTGATACTCGTGGTAAAAATGATGCAAAATCAGAAATAAAAACTATAATACAAGGGTTTTCAGGTTGGTCGTCTTAGGCATAGAATATATTGAGGTTGAGCCCATTACAATGAGATATGCCCCCTTTCCAAGACATTGATGGATGACATAAGGGACATACCACATGGATTCGATAATCCTTTTTCTAGTCTCATCATGGGCCTGGTCATAAACGAGGATGAGCTCCCCCTCCCTAAAGGTGCGTGGGTGGACTTGGGGAGTCATAAGGAAACTTCAACCAGGTCTTAGCTGCTTCAACTATTTGGAGAGCAGTGCGACGGTCCTCATCTGTTTATTCAAGCATAAGTAGGAATTTTTCCAATGGTGAAGTATCTGGTAGAAGCTCGAAGCTGGCAAGGTAGAGTGATGGAATCTGAAATTCAATGGGAAGAACTGACACCACACTGTGGAATAAATGAAATGGGGTAAAAGCGGTGTTGGTTTTAAGGATCTCTTTGTCATCACAAAAGGGGTAGTTGGATAGATCAGAGGGACCTTCTACGGTTAAGGAGGGGGAAGGAATACTGTAAGTGGAGATCATATAAATGGTGTTGTTGGTGTCTAAGGAAGAGGTCAGAGGGTGGATTTCCTCAAGGATGATTTTTGAATCACGTGACTTCTTGCGAAGGTCAATGAGGAGAGATAGATACTCAGGCGTGTTTGGGAAATGATGGGAATAATGACCGTATAGTCCAGAAATTGCACATGAGTGGTTTGTTTGTAGTGATTTGTTATTGATCACGGGGATGGTTGGTACATTGAAAACTGGAGTGGCGTTAGTCTTGACTACTGTGCACATGTGGGTACAAAGAAATTCCAAATGGGAACAATTTTGAATTGCATGGCCAAGGACATTACATAAAGCACAAGTAGGAGGTCGATGGTTCTATTGAGGATTTAGGAGCCTTGGCCCCAGTATTCATGGGAGGAGGAGGTGCAGAAGTAGAGGTGTAAGCAGTCGGTTGTGTACCAGGAGGTGGGTGTGACACCATATCAATAGGTTGGATTGGTTTCAACATGATCTATGGTGATGGGGGAAGGGTGGGTGGATCAAGGTACCACACTGGAATACCCAAAGTGAATCCCAGAAGGTTGAGAGTAGCCATGACTGGTTTACTCACAATTCTAGAAGGTGGAAAGAGGAAGGGGATCATGTGTATGGGGAATGAACCCCAATAATTCCCTAGGGTCTATAGTTGGGGTTACGACTGAGGTTGCAAGGAGGTCAGAATGTTACTGGTGATAGTGAAAAAATACGATATGTCAGCCATCGAAGGAGGAGGTGGGAGGGAAAAGAAGGTGTCTGTTAAAGGGGTGTTGTTAAATAGGCCTGGTCCAATGACATACAGGGAAGGGATGTATACACTGTCGATGGTAGGGAGGACATGCTCCGGAGTGGTCAATATTTTAGGATCATAATACATCAAATGGTCGATAGTCATGATCTTCCCATCATTGGGGAACATCAAGATTTAGAAGACGCTAGAAGAAACGACTCACATTGCATACATGTAACTATGTCGCAGGAGGAGGTTGTAATCTAGTTGGGTGTTGACAACCTCAATGCCAAACAACACGATTTTTCCATCCAAATCAATGAGGACATTCGAGTGAATTCCTTTTGGTTGAGCAGCACGAACATTGCAGGCATGGAGGGTGGTGGTTGAGGGATTAAGGACTGGGGATCTGAGCTTGTTCCAAACAAATGTTGACATAACACAAATGGATGCACATTCATTGATGATGCATCGATGAATGAATGAATTTAAAACAGTGACAAAAAACTAGAAGGTTATGGATGATGGCATCCAGGGTTCTCCTTGATCCAAGTCGAAAGTGATCAACCTCAAATAAGTGGGGTCGACGACACCTAAAGCCGATAATGAATATTTTCATTGCGAAGGAAAAGTTCTGAGGAATTCCAAAGATGACATGGCTGAGGGATATTGGGCCAATTTTTCAATGATACTATAATTAAGAGCGGCTATAAAAGTGGGGTTTTTCATGACGCACTGAAAAGGGAACCGCAATACTTTGTCATTCCCGTCCATGGGGGGTCTCGAAAAATTTAAGGACATGTCAAAAGTGGTGGAGATAGATGTCATGGAGGAATCAATGGTTTCGATGGTGGATCCATATTGGTTTCGTCGAGTTTGTAAGTTGACGTCAGACAACAATTTCATAAGATGATGGACACCCGGATCGATGGGTTGACTCAAAGAAACGGTTGTGGTATTTTGTGGTACCAAGGGTTGGGTTGCAACCATTGCTTGATTTGGTAATGGGTTCTATAGCACCATAAGTGGATAACATTGTAGGGTTGGGTTCAGCTGTGTCAAAGCAGCAACATTGGGCTCACATTGATTTTCATCTTGTAATAAGTGGCATATGCAATGTAGTTGGGGGAACTGATGTGTATAATGGACATAGACATCACAATTGGTACATAGATGGTTAGCATGTAACTAAGGGTTCTTCCTAGGTCTAGGTGGAAACTGGGGGATTGGCTCCATTGTTGTTAGGAGGGTTTGGTTGTTGAAAACCCCCTTGAGGTTGTTTTTTTCCTCGATTCCTACCTCTCTATCTTCTTCTCTTCCCTTGTTTGTTACTGGGGTCAGGTTGATTATGGAGGATCTACTGAGCATAGACCAGTCCTTGAGGAATAAGAGGAGTCATGGCCGTAGCAGGTGTAGGTTTCACATGTGGTGGGTAGTAGGAGGGAGAAACAAAGCCTACCATTGGGCCATTACATGTAGGTGTCAGTAAATTTGGTACATGAACATGACGAACGAGTGTGGGATACACATATGAAGGTGTGGCTCCAAACTGAGACGCTATGCGTGAAAATTCATGGGTGTATCTAGGTTGGGAAATGCTAGGAGAATTACCAAAGTGAGGTGGTATCAAAGGAGAGGCTTTGTACAGGTGGGGGTGCTGGGTGATAGAGTTGATGACTCCATCAGCAGCATGAGATTCCCCCAGCATATCTCACTATGAGTAGCCATCACGAGGATCATCAGGTATGATAGTGTAAAGGTAGCCCAATTGGGCATAGACAATGTTGAACTACTATTATTTGAGGGTTGCTTCTTCCTCAGTTTGTGGGTGCTCATATACAACATCCTTGGAGATAGGGGGAGTAAGTTTTTAAGAAACCAATAGAGGAAAATCATGTCATTTAACTAGATTTTTCATAAACTACGGCGATGACACCATTCATGGATGTGATCTATGATATGGGTAGTCATGTTATGTCTATAGAATAATAGGACTTCCATGCCCTCATCATAATAGAAGAGTAGTTGGAAGTAATGGAGAAACATCGAAGCTAACGAGGAAAAATTAGGATAAGTAGCATGGGGCAGCTCAATGTACCATTTGGCTACAAAACTAGTGAGTGTGCACTGGAATGTCCACAATTGAATAGATTCCTCCACTATGCCATTAGAGGAACACCATAAGTTGAAGGACATAATGTGGTTCTAAGGTTCTTCTCCTGCCTTTCCATCAAAATTAGGGATGTCCGAAGGGATTTTGGTAGGCATGGGAGGACACATTGGGTCATCACGGATGGGGTCATTTATCAGCTGCGCCAAATCAGGTAGGTTGAGACTAGCCATAAATTGTAGACTAGGACCTAAACTATATCTAGGAGGGAGAAAAATGGTGCTAGGGTTGGCAGGAATGTAGTTGTCGTGTCCAGACGGGAGTTGGTAGGGATGACTTCTGATAGTAGAAGTAGTCACTGGAATGGTGTGAATAGACATAATGGTGGTAGAAGGGCCAATGCCCCCATTCATAAATGTAGGTATTGTGTGAACCATGGTGGATGGAGTGGGTCCACCTCTATTAGATAGAAAACCAAAAATAATGTGTGCAGTGGTGAGGGGCCCACTAGGACCAGGACCTATATGTATGGAACAAGGGATACCTGGTATGACAAGTGGATAGTTCACAAATCAACTATCAACAATCCCCCCCAGGAAGGGGTTGGGAGGAGAACCATTCATGGTGATAGATGAGGAAATGAAAAATGTAGGTTTGGATTGATAGGAATCTGAATCTGACTCAAATGCAGTGTATGGCTCTGATGGTGGTGAAAGACGTTGAATATGGACTCGACGATGATGGTTCAAGGAACCAAACTAAGGGGTATGCCCATTAATTCTCTAGGAGTAGCGTGATGGATAAATGGTGGCATGATGTTGTGCTATGTGATGAATGAAGGCTCAATGGTGTCAAATGCAAGACCAAAAGTCCAACTACATCCGAGTGTGCAGAAGGAGAGATGATAAATGGTGGCACACAGGCCAAAAAGAAACCTCTAAAGTGACAAAACTACAACAACATGCCACAACAGGAGAGTCTACAACAAAGTGACCAAAAATTCAACAAGCAGGACTACCTATGAAGAAAATTACGCACTAACCTATGGGATATAAGTGCAAGCAAGATCCTAGCTACAAGATGAAATCCCCTCACAAATCATATCCTCTGTTGGGTGGTGAAATCCACAGTCAAACAATATGAAATGGAAGAACCAAAGGCATAAGAGAATCCCAATACCAAGAGGAACCTCGGGTAAAAGAGCCCTAAAAGACTAGAAACTAGGCTACCTCATTCATGACACATTTGGGATGGTTTCCTAGCACTTCAACCCTTTGGTCCTCGATAATCGATATGGTCCTCGACATGCACAAGGAGGAATATGAAGGGTTGGTCTTCAGTACAGAATAGAGTGGGGTATTCCACCCTGAATTCTAGAACCCTTTCATTGTGTCTTACCCCCATATAGTGGGAAGCCCCATGATAAAATGGTAGTGACCGTGTAAAAAAATACTAGAGGATTTTGCTTCCCTAGAAGACAACAACTATGTCTCAAATGTAAGTGACTAAGGGGTGTTATTTGGATTCCTATCCCCGGTGTCCTAACTTAACTACAATATTGTTTTGGGCCTCAAATGAGGTTACAATGTTGGTTGAGTTAAGTTAAATTATAGGCTCAGCCTTAGGTCATGAACCAAGTGTTTACTTTAAGGTGCGAGATGTGCACACAAGTGAAGTGTAATTTATAAATCCCATCGCTCTCATGCCGAAGAGGAATATGCTAAAAAATAAAGAAAAGTAAATGAAACTAAATATTTTTCAACAACTAACAACAAATTCTTCCAGATAACAAAACATACACAAGTAAATTAGCAGATAAGGAAGTTCACGGGGTGTAGGAAACACACGGGGGGTATTAACTACCAATATAAACTAACATGGGATCATATTCAAGGAAAATACTACCACAACACAAACCAGGGGACTATAGGCAATCATATATGGAAGGAAACAGTCAGGGAAGGCGTAGAACACAGACAAGGGGTCTAGAAAGGGTCTCAAAACACATCAAAGAGCTAGAAAAACTATAGGTCACACTTGTCGAAAAACATGTGTGATCAAGGTGCACAAAAATACAAAACAATCATGACTGAGATGTAAAATCAACAGAAAAACTCAGGTTGCACTAAACAAGGGCTTCTGCATGACAAGTCACACTAAGCTGGGTCATAGTAGCAACCGAGATTGCTCCAAAAACTTGGACAAGTGCGATCTGGATTTTAGGTCCAATTTGCACTTATCGGGAAAAATCCATGACCTAGGTCACACTTATCGGGAAAAAAGGTGTTTTTGGCCTCTTCCTCCTTCTTTTCTCAACCCATGGTTCAACAACAACATAATACCAACAAGACACCAAAATACATTGACCTGATAGAGCAAGCTTAGTCGGCAACACTTGCGAGGTAGGAGCAGTCTCACCTGAGATATCTTAATGTGTAACTACCATAAAAAAATTTCCGCAGTTGGCAAGGGATTATAGTCCCTTGGTTCATGGCCAAGGTGCTCAACAAAGATGATGGGGTGGAGTCTTTTACCCTATGACAACGGAACAACCAAGTGTGACAGGCCACCTGTGTGACACGACATTGTCCTTAAACTTTAATAAATGGCACAACTATGCGATGCAACCGATTCCTTATAATTGACAGACATTGCACGACTTATATTTTAACTTAGCAACTTAACCATGAACTCATACACAATAGTCCAACAATAATTTTAAACATTCATTCATTCATACTGCAATGTATATTCAACAACAACTGTAACTGTAATAATGTAAGATAAGAAACCATTCACATAAACATCCACCATTCAAAAACATTCATCGATATTATTATATTGAGCACATAGATCTGTGGACCAACACACAACTCACAACATAGATCATACATTAATTTACTCACTAATTGAAGAATGAAACAGTGCAAAAATGGGTTCCAACTGTGAATTCTTTCATTAATCAAAATTAATTAGATAATTAATTACAGTGGAGTACAATGGCTAAATAGCCTCATGCAATTCAAATCCATGTGAGGAAATTCGAATTGGTTGGACCTTACTTGAATAAATGGTTAACTGACCTTGTCTAAATCATTATCGGAGTTCAAAATCCAAACTCAAGTGTCTAATTTAGTGTTAACTAGTCTAACTGACTAAGGTAGGTGATTAAATGTGCCTCACCTACATGCAACCATGCAATCCTAGTGCTAAATGAGTAGAACTGAATGTAGGGAACTAGAACTGAATGTAACTGACTCCTAACTGATCTTGAATAGTCAGCAACTGAACTCAACTAATGAAGGTTGGTATTGGCACTCCCAGTGGCTCCTAATTTGTAGGGATTGATATAGGAGGCTCATAAACTGATGCATGCAAGTGCAATCAGTGGTAGTTGGCCTCAATTAGTGTTCCCCACACTTTAGTAACTGGTACATGTGCCCCAAATAGGCCAAGTGGAACCAATGGTGCTAGTGACTAAAAATAGACTGAAAGGACTCCCGATTTAGAAATGAGTCCTGATTTAGACATAAACAATCAAATTGGACAAGGGAGGGTTATAATTCTAACACCTCCCCTGAATGCTAACTTGGACAATTTGTGGGCCCTGGTAACTAAGACCATAGGTCACCCATTACAACAAGTAAAGTAACTGCTCAACATAAGGAGCTGGGGAAAAAAACACATGGGAAAAAATCCCCCCCTCTAACTAAGAATATAGAATCAGGATTCAAGTTTGAAAAACTTGAAAATCTGTTTCTACAATCTCTGTGATGTAGTGAAGTAGCCTGCATGATGTTCTATGCACAGGTATCCTGGGGCCTTGCATGTAGACTTCTCCATCTTCTCCCAAAATGATGATGGAAGGAAAGAGGAATGTAGCCTCTTTCTGGATGAAGAGGTGTATGATCCACTCTATTATTTTGAATGTAGTGTGACTGAGCCCTTGCCATGTAGCATCTTAAAGGGAGTTTGTTGCATCTCTCTGAAGGAGGTAAGTTTTCATTACATAGCGCAAGGTTCTTAGTCTTCTGAGTGTCAGAGGGATTTCCAGTCATCTTCCTAGTTTCCAGTTTGAAATTAGGGACTGGATCTGGATCTGAATCACCCTAAATATCAATCTCGTAAACTGATACAATTGTATCTGCAATACTAGTGGAAACTGCAAAATAAGTAGATGGAATGTTTTTACCTTCACTTGCAAGTGGCTGCTAAGAGTGCACTGGTTCTGAAAATGGCATGAAGTGTGAGAACGCATATGCCTTGGAGGCATGAATTGTAACACCCTTTGCTATGATGTTCCCAATAGAGATAACTATGATCTCCACTGAGTCAAGACCAAATATGACTCGATTTGGAGAGCCAGTATGAGTCATCTGTTATATAGATAACATATTTTCAGTGAAGGAGGGCACATAAAGCACATCTTTTAACTTTCCATGTTCAAGCTTGATAGAACCCTTCCCTTTGGCTTGAATTTTACTGTTATTTCCCATCTAAATACTAGGACCATCAAAATACTGCAAGGAAGAGAATGATTCTCTGGATGCAACCATATGATTGGAAGCTCTAGAATCAATGAGGAAGTCATGTGTTGTTGAGCAGCTAAGCTTCAGTGCATGGCATGTCTCATCATGTTCTTCAATTTCTTCTCTATGGTCAGCCTTCCTTGCGCTAGAAGGTACAATACTGTTATGTTTCTTCAAAAGAAGAGCCATCTCATTAATTTGTCTTCTCATATAGGTGATTTCTAGATGAAAGCCCCTTCCACAGTAAGAACAAAGACTCTTTCCTTTTTCATTCTTCTTGCTTCTATTCAAACTTGAAGGCTCATTTGACTTCTCTTTCTCCATAGGAGACTCATCCTTTTGCTTCCCTTTATCATTCGCTACCTTAGGTCCTCCTGCAACTAGTGCTTGATCTCTGGAAGATCGAATGATCACCATTTGTATCAACTTGTCATGCTCTTGAGTGAGAGATTCAATGAAGGAGTTAAGAGTAGGAATCCTCCAATTTGGAGTAGTGGGATTCACTGAATGAAATGTTGATACAAATACTGAATAGTCTGCATGAATTTTTGAGAGAATGGAATGGGTTGATCATCCTCGTTCTCAACCTTGCACATCTTCAACTAGAACACTAGATGCTTGAATTTGGTGAAGAATTCATTTAGTGTTTCAAAATTGTCTAGATGAAGAGAAATTAGCTCATTCTCGAGCTGATAGATCCTTAGATCATCCTGCTTGTCAAATAAGGAAGCAAGCTTATCCCAAACCTTCTTGGGATTCTTCAATCCATTGATGTGTAAGAGAAGATCTCGAGAGATTGAGAGCCACAAGCATCCATATGCTTCATCAAACCTATTCTTGTACTTTTCTTTGTCAACATAATGAGTTCGCTCTATCTATGTGTCCATTGTGAGTCTGTAGAGTCTTTTGGAGCATAGTTGCATCTCCATGTCCTCCTTCCACTGGTGGTAGTTGAAAGGAGTGAGAAGGTCCATTAGAGGATCTATTTAGAATGCCAAGAAGAGGACTAAGCTGCTGTAGCGATTGTAGTGAAGGAGACTGAGTTTCTTGTAGCGAATGCAGTGAAGCAGACTGATAAACCTGTAAATCACAAAATCAAACAGATAAAATAAGGTCGACAGTCTGCACTTTTGTAATTTATTTCACACCCATCTCAATTGATTAAGCAAGCTTGATCAACAATTCCTTTTCTTAGGGTATTAAGTGATAAATTATCCACTTTTGGTGCAGTACTGGAAGGAGCAATTTTGCTCAATTTGTTTTTTTGATCCAAGTATGAATATGTAGTAGGATAAGTTCCTTGTCCTACTGAGGCTCTGATACCATATTAAATTGAGCACATAGATTTGTGGACCAACACACAACTCACAAGATAGATCATACAATTTACTCAACAATTGAAGAATGAAACAATTCAAAAATGGCTTGCAACTCTGAATGCTTTCATTAATAAAAATTAATTAGATAATTAATTACAATGGAGTACAATGGCAAAATAGCCTCATGCAATTCGAATCCATGTGAGGAAATTCAAATTGGTTGGACTCTACTTGACCGAATGGTTAACTGACCTTGTCTAAATCATTATCGGAGTTCATCGGAGTTGAAAATCCAAACTCAAGAGTCTAATTTAGTGTTAACTAGTCTAACTGACTGAGGTAGGTGAGTAAATGCACCTCACTTGCATGTATCCATGCAATCCTAGCGCTAACTGAGTAGAACTGAATGTAGGGAACTAGAACTGAATGTAACTGACTCCTAACTGAGCTTGAATAGTCACCAACTGAACTCAACTAATGGAGGTTGGTTTCAACACTCTCAGTGGCTCCTAATTTGTAGGGATTAATCTAGGTGGCTCCTAAACTGATGCATGCAAGTGAAATCAGTGGCAGTTGGACTCAATTAGTGCTCCCCAAACTTTAGTAACTAGTACATGTGCCCCAATTAGGCCAAGTGGACCCAATCGTGCTGGTGACTAAAAATAGACTGAAAGGACTCCCGATTTAGACATGACTCCTAATTTAGACATAAATGACCAAAATGGAAAAGGGAGGATTATAATCCTTGTTAGCACTCAGAATGTACCCAAGTTTGTAAAGGCAAATCCCAAGGTAACAGCAAAACCACTTTAGAAAGAAACCGGTTTTTCTTCCAGAGAGGGATCTCTCAATACAGATTTAACGAGACCAGATATAGTTAACATCCAAAGATTTGTATATATGGTTGAAACAACACATAACCATTGGGCATGGAATCACATAATAATAAAAATATCACAAAGACATGTACATGAGATTTATCAAAGGCAAGGTAATCGTTTCATTACAGTCATTCATTTAGTTCAGGTGAGACAGAAGCAACAATGAACAGCCCATTAATACAGAGCATCAAAGATGAGTTCTATATTAACTTTAGTAGAAGAATGTATAAAATATCCAAAACGATGATCAGAGCATAAACATTATGAATTCCAACCATCAAATACTGTGTTTCAGATATGAAGAAAAAACAGAATGAAGTGTTACACCGGAAAACACAATCACATAAGGAAAGAAATACGAACTGTAATGGAAACGACACAGGAATCTCTGATAATTCTTATGCATTCGCTCTGTTATTCAAAAATAATATGTCTTTCAAAACATTCAACAACAGGATGGGTTCCAACCCCCATCAAATAAAATAGATGCAATTATATACATAAAATCATTCATCTTCCAAGAAGATTCATAACTGAATGACCGGCTTAATTAAAGTCTTGTAACTAAATTCCTAACTTCTAGGAATAAACTACAGCTTCAATCCTAACAGATCATAAAGTTAAAATCAACTTGATATAAAATCAACTTGACATGTCTTTTCCCAATCAGCTCCTCAGCGCACGACATCTGTTCTCATGAATGAAGGATGTATTTGGTCTTTCCAAACCTTTCTACGGCTTTCCATTGCTCCGCGCTCGGGGTATCATATTCCATCATCTCTCGAATTGACACTTCCAACTCCATGTAAGCTTCGTATGATACCTTGGGCAATCCTCTCCTGATGATTAGGAATTTTTGTAAGATTTCAAAATCCTCTGTCAATTTTTCCACAATAGCTTTCCCCGTTAGGCCTTTTTCCAAATCATCAAATTTGGAATGATCCATGCGGCTTTGAACTAACAAGCTGTGATAGTGCTCCTGAGAAAACATCTGCCCTTCCTCGTCCCAAAAGGATGGTAGGCCATCCTCAAATAGCTCTTCAAAAACCTGCTTGAAGTTATTAACCTGTGAAAGCATTTCATTTGCCTTGTCCTGGACCATATTCATTAAATGGTGTTTGTGGATAAACCTTTTAGCCCATAGTACTATTGATATTCTGTCCTTTATTCCCATGTCATGTAATTTCTGGTATGTCAATGAATTTAAAAAATTCAATGTGTTTTGGGCTATGGTAAGGGGTCTTCTTTCCATATTTTCATTCACTAACTTTAGTCTTTGGTGGGCCAAATTGATCAATATGTTTTGATCATCGATAAAGTTTAGATGGTGCCTGAATTTAGTGATTTCTATAGATAAGGTGTCCCAAATTATATGCTTCGCCCCCTGGAGAGGACCTTTCCCAATGTTTCTTTCTTTCAGTTCATTTAATTTCTTTTGTAGTTGATTTCTGTCTTGCAATATTTTATTTTTATTCTCACTTACTTTGGCTAATTCAAACTTGATCTTTTCATTTTCTACCTTTAACTCTTTTATTTCTTCATCCTTTAGGCTTACCTGGGACATAGGTACTAACAAATCATCTGCAGAAAAATCATTTAATGGCTTCTCAATATTAACAATAGACAGGTCCTCATCTGTGGGATTCTGACTCATCAATTCCTCCATGATCTCCTTTTCATCATTTTGGTCCTTTTTTAGCATGGCGATTTGAGATATCAACTCATTCCATTCGGTTTCCCACCTGTCTTTTTCCTCTTGTAATTCAATATCTCTTCCTTTATGTTCCATCATCTCTTGGTGAACCTTGTCTTTCTCTTCTTGCAGTGCCAATAATTCAGATGATTGAACATGCTCAGTGCTTGGGATCTTTAACTTTTTCTTCAAAAATTGGAGAGCGTTGTCCTTTTCTTCCAACATTCTTCTGATCGCTTGGGTATTATATTTTTCACTTCCTGAATTGATAATATCTGCTTGTAGATTTTTAATTTGAATGGCATTAGCCTTATTTTCAACTCTTTCATGTTTTACTTGAACCTCTAACTTATCTACCAAAATTTGTAGTTTATTGATTTTCATCATAGCTTGCAATAGGTCTGAATAAATAATGTCACTTGTTTGCTTGTGTAGTTGTATCTTGTCGGGTACGCTAATATTGTCCAACCTTACTTACATCTCTGTCATCTTTTTATCATTAACCATGGCCAATTTGAAGGTATTTCTTTCTGTATCTTGGGCAGAAATCAAGGAGGTTTTTGGATTGCTTAAATTCCTTACCCGTGGGAGCAAATTTCTTGTCTCTTCCAGAGACTTCTTCCGCTTCTCCATGTAATTGGCCTTGACCTCCTCTTTGGATTTGAAAATTGGACTTGATTATGAACTATCCACACTTTTAAAAGAAAATTGATTTACTTGTACAGATTTCGTTGGGACTAAAGCAACTCTCTTGAAATCATTAGAAATCTCTTCACTTGAAACTCCACCAACTTGTAACAATTTTTCCTTTTTATGTGACCCATCTTCATCCATTTCCATGCTTTCAATTTCAGACAGACTCCTTTTAATCAAAACATTAGGACCCTCTGATACTTGTGATACGGTAACTGGTAAAGTACTTGCATCTCCATCGGACCCTGGAGTTTCCATAAACTACAACAGATTTGCTGTTTCATTCAATCCTTCAATAAACTGGTGTTCAAATAGTTTGTTTTTGTTGGCCTGCTTCCTTAGGGAAATTATGTGGTGAGGGTCATAATTTTCCTTCGGCTCTTTTTGAAATTACATGCTTCGCAATAACTTTTCAATAAACACTAAGGCACCTTTATTTTTGAAAATAAAAGAGCCAACCTTGAGAGGGAATTTGATATTTGAAGATTTTTTAAAGGCTCCAAAATGTTCTTCCTCTGAATGCAACCTTTGCCTCATGAATTCTAATGCAAAAAATCTGGGAGTGAGGAAAGCAGGTAACTTATATGGTTCCCCAGTGAATCCATATATCCTCAAAACAGTAGAATCTTTATGTAGGAACCAGTCTCTGACTCGATCTTCAAGCGAGGAATGAATCAGGCATTTCATATCTTCTAACACACGGGGAAACACTTCCTCGAACAACATTTTATATATCTCTGACATGATTGAATTAGCAAACTCAAACATGTTGATATTCTTGGGCAAATCAGAAGAGAAGATGGTACTCAAAAATTGTAATTCAGTGACATTTGAACACATCAACATGTTCAACAAGTAAGTTTGAAATTTAAAGAACCTGACCTTTGGGAATTCACTTAACTGAAGGTGTATTGCTTCTACCAAGTACTCATCTAGACTGAACACAAGAACCGATCGAGACTCCGAACCAAATGAACTCATTTTTAACAAAACACCAAGGATGACTTCATTTACGTGACAATCATCGTCAAGACCCAAAATTTGACAGACCAGGGATACCACTAATTGAACTTCATTTTTAAAAATATGAACATGGTAAGGGAGGAAAAGACCGTCTAAAGACTGACCCTCTTTCAAAATACTAGACAGGAATTTGCAACGGACTTCAGTGATACAACTTTTGTACAATTCAGCAAGAATAGACTCATTTACAGGTTCACGGTTGTCAGGGTAACTGTCGGGTAGGTTTAAGTTTTCACGGACGTCCTTGGCATTGATTTTACAGAGTATTCGAGAAGTAGAATGACTGACAATGACTCTTTGAGAAGGGGAATAATTGACCGCGCACCACTCTGCGAATTCAGGAAAATGCAGGGTTTGTTCGACGACAAAATAATATAAAAAGGATTTACAGACATTTAAGACAGCATTGCCCTGTGAATTATAATGCCACAACCTCTCTTTACTGACTGATACACTTCCTATGGACAGGAACGTGTCACACACCCCTCGGTCTCTATCAATCAGATAGTCTTCTCGATCATCTAAAAAATGACCAGACCCTTGTAATTCCTTTTCTTGGTCCATACTTCAGTCAATAATGGTAACCAGATAGATGAATTATGGGCGTTTGAGCCTTACCTATACCATGGTTGCGTGCATTTGAAATTGACAGTTGAAGGTTGACGAGCAAACAGGTCTTTTTCACAATCGTCCGGCACCAATAAAATAATCACCAAACAAGTCAACTATGCTTTTATAGGACCCCACTCCGGAGGCTCCTTTCGGAGGTTTCCACCAAACCACTTTTTCCTCTAGAATGCGCTACAGTCGACCACGTGTACAATGGTTTTTATTCCAGTACCGCCCTTTACTTCCAACTATCGCGCAGCTTCCCGCTCCGGATCCATCATTGACCGTCGATCTATTTCACCTTTATTTTTCAGCCATTGGATCAAGTGACACGTACCTAATTCCGTCGAGCGTCCTCGTCTTATCAAACTTGCGAGTTCCCATTGCGGATTCATCCACGATCGTTGGTGTAATCTACCTTTATTTCCCCGCCGTCAGATCGAGTGATATGTACTCCTTTCCGCTAGGTTTCTTTGTTTTAACAAACGTGTAGGTTCACAAGGCAGAGTTTGCCAAGACTGTAGATCTCATCAAGCTGGATTGACGACCGCTGATCTCTATGTTACATTGAACACCCGCATGTACTTATCCTTCTTGCACCTTTTAGAGAGCGGACATAATACGAGCCATTGATCTTCCACTTTTCCGCTCTGCATCGTTTGATCCCCCGACATTTCACCGCTTACAAGCCTTTTGTCTTACTCTTATATTATAAATTTTAACCAAAGTTTTGACAAGTGACCATTATTTTCTTTCCACCATGGTCTCTTTGCTTCCCTGCTAAATAATGGTGTTAACAGCTAGCTCCATCTAGGGATGATATCCTCCCTGCGAGGTATCAAAGAACTCGTAGACCAGGTAGTTGTTTTTTGATTTTTCACAATAACTTCCAGAAAACTCATCTTTTGTTTTTTGTAGATATATTATTTTTTGCTTTGAGAAAGGGAAAACATGCCTCCTGTACCTTAGGGCCTTCACTGTGGGATTCAAATACATTCAGCTTAGCATTCACGTTAACTTTATAAAAAGAAACAAGTATTTACATGCTATAATACAAATTTTTACCCTCCTCCTTAGGACAGGTAATGTATCAGATACATTCCATTGACGGGGTTACTATCCAGAGGGACACCGTTTGGATATTCCAGCAGAAATGTGTTTTTCCCTTTGTAACCAGCAACAACATAAGGGCCTACCCACATATGATCGAATTTCCCATGTTTGTCTTCTTTAGGAGCATCCCATTTCAAGACCAAATCATCGATCTGAAACCGTTATTCTTTGATTCTTCTGTCCAAAGTACTTTTCATTTTTTCTTGATGTAACTGCACCTTTTCATAAGCCTTATTTCTTTGTTCTTGCAACCCAATAATCTGATTTATTCTCCTTTGCATGTGATTTGGTTCCTCCTCCTGATCTTGAAAATATCTCATGACTGGAACACCTAACGACGCTGGAAAAACAACTTTAGTCCCATACACCAGTTGGAATGGAGACATGCCAATCACCCTTTTGGTACTAATCCTGTCAGCCCAGAGAGCATACTTGAGCTTGGTGTCCCAGGACCTTTTGTTATCTTCTAACAGCTTCCTGATGATCCTTACTAGGCTTTTATTAGAAGATTCAGCTAACCCATTTTCCTGTGGATAATAGGCAGTTGAATGATTGAGGCTTATATGATACTTGTGACATAAATCAATCATTTTCTTGGATTTAAACACAGCCGCATTGTCTGTTACTATTCTTCTGGGGCATCTGAATTGAGCCAATATATTTTCTTCAAAAAAATCCATGATTATAGTCTCAGTGGCTCTCCTAGTGGGAATAGCTTCAATCCATTTTGTAAAATAATCTGTAGCTGTAAGAATCCATTTGTGTTTTCCTAATGAATTGGGGTTTATTTCTCCAATAAAATCCAAACCCCACTGCTGGAAAGGAGCTTCTACTGTTATTGGTTTCAAAGGGAGAGGAAGTACTTTTCTTTTTCTGTCAAAAATTTGGCATTGATGACACTTACTAGTTTCTTTATACACATCTGAAAATAATGTAGGCCAATAATAGCCTGCTCTTAGAATTTTGTTTGCCGTCACCTTCCAAGAATGATGCCCCCCACAATCTCCCTTATGAAATTCTTTGACTGTATGCTGAGCTTCATTTTCCAAAAGACAATTCAGCAACACTCCTCCAGGGTCTTTCCAATAAAGATATTGATTTAGAATAAAAAAATTTGGCAGCTTTTAATTTTATGGATCAGGCTCTTGACTTACTCAACCCCTCCGGTGCTTGCAAATTTCGAAGGACATATACAATATCAGAATACCATGGAGAAGCCACAAAATCAGCCATTACTACCACTTCTGTATCTGGCTGATTAGCTTGATGAGATAAGAAATTAATTTGCAAAGCTTCACAATTTGAATTAGCCATCATTTTAGATAATCCTTGTCCTTTAATCAACTTGGTGGGATTTATTTCGATATCATATTCCAATAATGTAGCAATCCATTTTGCTCTTCTACCTTCTGGATCTGGTTGTGTCAAGATTCCCTTTACTGCAGTAGATGGAACATGTGCAATTATATGCGAATGCAGAATATACACTCTGAAATCCTTCAACGCTTTGACTAAGGCATAAGCTTGTTTCTCCATAATGTCATATTTCAATTCTCCATCCCTTAACATTTTTCTAAAAAATGCTATGGGCTGTTCCAAATTCTCATCATTTTTCTGTAATAGAACTGCTGCTATAGTGTATTTTGAAGCATATGAAAATACTGAGAAGTCTTTGGTAAAATATGGGCTCACCAACACAGGAGCCTCTGATATTGCTTTTTTGATTTCCCAGAAATACTTTCTAGCTTCATCATTCCATTTTATCTCATGACCTTTCTTCAACATATTTGTGATATTCATTAAGATCTCAGCAAAACTTGGCACAAACCTTCTCAAAAAATTTACCTGCCCCAAGAATGATTGTATCTCTTTTTTACTCCTGGGTTCACCTACTTTCAAAATTGCACTCACCCTTTCAGGATCAATTTTTATTCCATCCTTTGATATTATATGGCCCAACAACTTTCCTTCTTCCAATGCAAAATTGGACTTCTTTGGATTCAATGATATGCCAAACTTCCTACATTTCATGAAAACTTTCTCGAGGTGACGCAGATGCTCTCTGTCAGATTTTGAATAGACCGTGATATCATCCATGTAGATCACTACAAAATTCCCAATTTCCCCTGCAAAAGCAATGTCCATAGCCCGTTGGAAAGTATCTCCTGCATTCATTAAGCCAAAAGGCATCTTTGCATACATAAAAGTGCCCCAAGGTGTAGTGAAAGCAGTTTTTTCTTGATCTTCAGGTAATACTTTGATCTGATTATAGCCTGAAAAACCATCCAACATTGAAATTTCTTCAGCTCCAACTACTTTCGGCAATATATGGTCCATCTTTGGCGAAGGATAATTGTCCTTCATAGAAACTTTGTTCAAGTTCCGGAAATCTATACACAATCTTATTTCTCGATTCTTCTTTCTAACAGGAACAGGGTTTGAAACCCACTTTGAAAACCTTAGAGTGACAATGATCTTGGCATCAAATAACTTTTTAATTTCCTTCTCAATAATAGGGAGCAACTTAGGGTTTATCCTTCTGAGATTTTGCTTGAAAGGTTTCTCTCCAGGCATTATAGGAATAGTATGCTGTATGGTAGATGTATCATACTCCTTCAGATCTTCATAACTCCACGCAAATACATCCGTATATTTTTTCATTAATTTCACATACTCTTCTTTTTCTTTTTCAGGCAATTTCTTGGATAATTTTATAACCTTAGGATTCTCTTTAATGCCAATATTCCTATTTTCAACAGCATCCTCCACAGGCTTTACTTTTGGATTTTTGGCAACATCATTTTGATCAAAAAGTTTTTCTACTGGAATTAGCCCTCTTGGTATGAAATTGTTTTTTAACTGGATAATATCCTTACCTCCTAAGGTTCCTTTCAATTTTTTAGCGATAATCCCTTCCTTCTCAAGTTCTTCATCGTCTTGAATACTCTCGCCATTGTCATCTTCGATGTCAATAGGAGTATTCACAAATTCTCCTGAGAGCTCTAGAAATCTTCTGATCTGCATATCATCTTTGAACACCTTCCAGTATTTAGAGTTATTAGGAATAGAGGGTCTATTCACAATTTCCACCTAGTACTCCCTCTGACCAGCAACAGGGGTTTCAAATTTTCCGGCAGCCACAGCTAAAGAATCAGCTACCAAATTTTCATGTCTGGGAACTACCTGAATTGCATGCTCTGTAAAGAAGTTTCCCAACATATCCCATACTTCATTTCTATAAGCCCTCATCTGAGGATGCCTGGTTTGATAGCTTTCATTTACTTGATTTATCACCAACTCTGAGTCCCCCAAGACTCTTATTTTTTGAGCTTTCAAATCTTTCAAAGCATGTAATCCAAGTAACAAAGCTTCATATTCTGCCACATTATTTGTGCACTCAAAAGTTAATTTATATGATAAAGATTTGAAATCCCAAATAGGAGAAATTATATACACATCGACTCTAGCACCTATTTTTGCAGCAAATCCGTCAAAGTACATAATCCACTGGCCTTCCCTTTTTTGTTTCACTTCCAAAGCATCCTGCTCCAGCACTTCCTTTTCCTTATTCTCCTCAGACTTCTTTTGCAATGCCTCTTCCACATCATGTGGAACAGCATCATTAAAGAAAATGGAAGACCCCAAGTCAGTATCAACAACATAAATGTGATGAATTTCAGGTTTATCTTGACTGCTCACTACATAAGGGGTCCTTTTTTCACTATATAATATTCTGCTCCCATCTCGAACAGGAATTGTAGCGCAAGACATATCCATCTATAAACTACCTTTCAACTTGGAAGTCCAAGATCTTGACAACAGCACCCCGAACTTAGGTGGAATATCTGCCACGACCACATCCATGACTATAGTTTTAGATGGCAATTTATTTAGGGTGACCACCATATCTTTAATCAAACCAAGGCATTTCACCCTTTTGGAATCAAACGAGTACAAATATTTATAAGGTCTTGTTACTTCTAATGCCAAACTCTCTACCACTCCTTTCGGCATTAAGTTGGGTGATGCCCCTGAGTCTAGCATAGCATTGTGGACCACCTTATCATGCACATTTAAACTCAAATAGAAAGGAGGGGCTTCTTCACTTTCTAAATTTTCAACCTTTGACCCAAACGAAATAGCAGGGTTATCATCGTTCAACTCTAAAATGTCATATTGCCATTCTCCTTGATTTTTGACCATTTTTGTGATAGTATTTCTGTATTCAGTGTTTCTCAATAACTCATTAAATGGAACAGATATTTTTATCTTTGAAAGTTCATTTTGTAAATTGAAGCCAGAACCAATTTTTTCCACATCAACCGAAGCCGCTTGCTTCATTACCTTATCTCTTTGTACATCATTTTCAAAAGACTCTTTTTGTAGTTCTTTTCCCTTTTCTACATTCAAAGAACTAGTGGAAGGATGATTTGGGTTTGCCTTTCCTTTATTTATGATGACATCCCTGTTCCTCAATCTGATTTTCCTCTGCACATCATCCATAGCATGTAAATAACCCCTTTGATACCACTCGGTCTCCATTTCAAATTCTTCACTTCCATCTTCCCGTCCAAACATGTTATGCTCTTCCTCAGTAAGATATATCTCTGAGTCCTATTCTCCAAAAAGATGAATCTCATTTTCAGCGGGATCTTCTTCATTGGCAACATAATTTTCCGGGAATGGTGGATGAATTTGTTGTTCCTCCTGATTTCTTGGATTTCTTACATCTCTTTGTCAGTTTTGGGGAGGAACAGGAGGATTCGGTCTTCTAAAATTAGGATTCCTGATTTGAGGCTCAGCTTGTTCTCTATTGAATCCCCTATTATCCATAGTTAATCTATCCATCAACTTTTCCATGGTTTTCAACATCATTTCAAATTTGACATCATTAGTAGAAGAAGAAGCAGAAGGCAAATTTTCTTCATTTTTCCTTCTATCAATATCTCTATGTTTCATCTTTCCACTTGCCATCATATTTGCTTCTACTTCTAGAGCATCTGTAAACATGGCCGCAAGAGTTGCTGATTTTCTCTCCCTTAATGAAAATGCAAAATCATTATCAAAAGCTCCAGCATAGTGCAATTTGGTTGCGGCCGCAGAAGGTTTTATATCTTCCGGAATGGAATTATAAACCCTCATAAATCTGCTAGAAAATTCATGGATGGATTCGAAACCTCCTTTTTTGAGACTGTTATACTGAGATAAGAGCTGCAAAGGGTTCTTTTTATCATCCCACCTATCTAGAAATGCATTTTGGAAAGCCTGAAAATTTATTATAGATCCATTAGGCAAATCTTTAAACCATTTCTTTGCCTCACCTAACAAACTTTGGGAAAATAACCGCATTTTAACATCTAGATAATCAACTTCTTCTAAGTCAATGAAATCTTCAAATTTGGCAACATGTTGTTTTGCGGTTACATCACCTTCCCCATCAAACAAAGAAATTCTTTGAGAATAGTTCTGAGGAAGGTCGTGTAATAAAGGAGGCAAACGCAAGGGAGCAAATATGGCTGCCATTGATCTAGGTGGATTCACAGGAACTGAAGAGCTTTGAGTATTTTGAGAGGTAAATGTTTCAACTTTAGTGGTCTGTTGTAAATCTCTCCAGAGGGAATCCAGCAAATAAGTTTCTAACCTACGAGGATTGAACTCAGTATTCTTAAGGTCAGACTCGAATTTGGTTCTCAACAGACTTTTCCCAGCATTAACTTCCCATTCTGGATCAACATGAGAAGCTTGAGATGATGATGCACCAAACAAAGGAAAACCTAAATTTTCTTTATTTTTTCTCTTAAATAACTTTTCTGGGTCTTCAAAAATTTTCAATATTTCGGTATCAGAGTTACCTCGCGTGTGTCTTCTCGAAGCCAGAATGACTCCTTAAGTTCTGAAGAAGTTTTACAATGGAGTCGCCAGGACAAATATACAACCTTTTTACTGTTAAAAATTCATGTTTGCCCACAGAAATCTTCTTTAAACATTGTCATTCCCTCAGGGCAGATATGCACTTTCGTTCCCCGGCAACGGCGTCAGTTTTTTAGCACTCAGAATGTACCCAAGGTTGTAAAGGTAAATCCCAAGGTAACAGCAAAACCACTTTAGAAATAAACTGGTTTTTCTTCCAGAGAGGGATCTCTCAATACAGATTTAATGAGACCAGATATAGTTAACATCCAAAGATTTGTATAGATGGTTGAAACAACACATAACCATTGGGCATGGAGTCACGTAATAATAAAAATATCACAAATACATGTACATGAGATTTATCAAAGGCAAGGTAATCGTTTCATTACAGTCATTCATTTAGTTCAGGTGAGACAGAAGCAACAATGAACAGCCCATTAATACAGAGCATCAAAGATGAGTTCTATATTAAATTTAGTAGAAGAATGTATGAAATATCCAAAACGATGATCATAGCATAAACATTATGAATTCCAACCATCAAATACTGTGTTTCAGATATGAAGAAAAAACAGAATGAAGTGTTACACCGGAAAACACAATCACAAAAGGAAAGAAATACGGACTGTAATGGAAACGACACAGGAATCTCTATTAATTCTTATGCATTCGCTCTGTTATTCAAAAATAATATGTCTTTCAAAACATTCAACAACAGGATGGGTTCCAACCCCCATCAAATAAAATAGATGCAATTATATACATAAAATCATTCATCTTCCAAGAAGATTCATAACTGAATGACTGGCTTAATTAAAGTCTTTTAACTAAATTCCTAACTTCTAGGAATAAACTACAGCTTCAATCCTAACAAATCATAAAGTTAAAACCAACTTGATATAAAGTCAACTTGACATGTATTCACCTAATCAGCTCCTCAGCGCGCGACATCTGTTCTCATGAATGAAGGATGTATTTGGTCTTTCCGAACCTTTCTACGGATCTCCATTGCTCCGCACTCGGGGTATCATATTCCATCATCTCTCAAATTGACACTTCCAACTCCATGTAAGCTTCGTATGATACCTTGGGCAATCCTCTCCTGATGATTAGGAATTTTTGTAAGATTTCAAAATCCTCAGTAAATTTGTCCACAATAGCTTTCCCCGTTAGGCCTTTTTCCAAATCATCAAATTTGGAATGATCCATGCGGCTTTGAACTAACAAGCTGTGATAGTGCTCCTAAGAAAACATCTGCCCTTCCTCGTCCCAAAAGGATGGTAGGCCGTCCTCAAATAGCTCTTTGAAAACCTGCTTAAAGTTATTAACCTGTGAAAGCATTTCAATTTCTTTGTCCTAGACCGTCTTCATTAAATGTTGTTTGTGGATAAACCTTTTATCCCATAGTACTATTGATATTCTGTCCTTTATTCCCATGTCATGTAATTTCTGGTATGTCAATGAATTTAAGAAATTCAATGTGTTTTGGGCTGTGGTAAGGGGTCTTCTTTCCATATTTTCATTCACTAACTTTAGTCTTTGGTGGGCCAAATTGATCAATATGTTTTGATCATCGATAAATTTCAGATGGTGCCTGAATTTAGTGATTTCTATAGATAAGGTGTCCCAAATTATATGCTTCTCCCCCTGGAGAGGACCTTTCCCAATGTTTCTTTCTTACAGTTCATTTAATTTCTTTTGTAGTTGATTTCTGTCTTGCAATATTTTATTTGTATTCTCACTTACTTTGGCTAATTCGGACTTGATCTTTTCATTTTCTACCTTTAACTCTTTTATTTCTTCATCCTTTAGGCTTACCTGGGACATAGGTACTAACAAATCATCTGCAGAAAAATCATTTAATGGCTTCTCAATATTAACAATAGACAGGTCCTCATCTGTGGGAGTTTGACTCATCAATTCCTCCATGATCTCCTTTTCATCATTTTGGTCCTTTTTTAGCATGGCGATTTGAGATATCAGCTCATTCCGTTCGGTTTCCCACCTGTCTTTTTCCTCTTGTAATTCAACAGCTCTTCCTTTATGTTCCATCATCTCTTGGTGAACCTTGTCTTTCTCTTCTTCAGTGCCAATAATTCAGATGATTGAACATGCTCAGTGCTTGGGATCTTTAACTTTTTCTTCAAAACTTGGAGAGCGTTGTCCTTTTCTTCCAACATTCTTCTGATCGCTTGGGTATTATCTTTTTCACTTCCTGAACTAATAATATCTTCTTGTATATTTTTAATTTGAATGGCATTGGCCTTATTTTCAACTCTTTCATGTTTTACTTGAACCTCTAACTTATCTACCAAAATTTGTAGCTTATTGATTTTCATCATAGCTTGCAATAGGTCTGAATAGATAATGTCACTTGTTTGCTTGTGTAGCTGTATCTTTTTGGGTACGCTCATCTTGTCCAACAGTACTTCCATCTCTGTCATCTTTTTATCATTACCCATGGCCAATTTGAAGGTATTTCTTTCTGTATCTCGGGCAGAAGTCAAGGAGGTTTTTGGATTGCTTAAATTCCTTACCCGTGGGAGAAAATTTCTTGTCTCTTCCAGAGACTGCTTTCGCTTCTCCATGTAATTGGCCTTGACCTCCTCTTTGGATTTGAAAATTGGACTTGATTCTGAATTATCCACACTTTTAAAAGAAAATTGATTTACTTGTACAGATTTCCTTGGGACTAAAGCAACTCTCTTGAAATCATCAGAAATCTCTTCACTTGAAACTCCACCAACTTGTAACAATTTTTCCTTTTTGTGTCACCCATCTTCATCCATTTCCATGCTTTCAATTTCAGACAGACTCCTTTTAATCAGAACATTAGGACCCTCTGATACTTGTGATACGGTAACTGGTAAAGTACTTGCATCTCCATCGGACCCTGGAGTTTCCATAAACTGCAACAGATTTGTTGTTTCATTCAATCCTTCATAAACTGGTGTTCAAACTGATTTTTTTTGTTGGCCTGCTTCCTTAGGGAAATTATGTGGTGAGGGTCATAATTTTCCTTCGGCTCTTTTCAAAATTCCATGCTCCCCAATAACTTTTCAATAAACACTAAGGCACCTTTATTTTTGAAAATAAAAGAGCCAACCTTGAGAGGGAATTTGATATTTGAAGATTTTTTAAAGGCTCCAAAATGTTTTTCCTCTGAATGCAACCTTTGCCTCATGAATTCTAATGCAAAAACTCTGGGAGTGAGGAAAGCAGGTAACTTATATGGTTCCCCAATGAATCCATATATCCTCAAAAGAGTAGAATCTTTATGCAGGAACCAGTCTCCGACTCGATCTTCAAGCGAGGACTGCATCAGGCATTTCATATATTCTAACACACTGGGCAGCACTTCATCGAACAACATTTTATATATATCTGACATGATTGAATTAGCAAACTCAAACATGCTGATCTGCTTGGGAAAATTAGAAGAGAAGATGGTACTCAAAAATTGTAATTCAGTAACATTTGAACACAGCAACATGTTCAACAAGTAAGTTTGAAATTTAAAGAACCTGACCTTTGGGAATTCACTTAACTGAAGGTGTATTGCTTCTGCCAAGTACTCATCTAGACTAAACACAAGAACCGATTGAGACTCCGAACCAAATGAACTCATTTTTAACAAAAAACCAAGGATGACTTCATTTACGCGACAATCATCGTCAAGACCCAAAATTTGACAGACCAGGGATACCACTAATTGAACTTCATTTTTAAAAATATGAACATGGTAAGGCAGGAAAAGACCGTCTAAAGACTAACCCTCTTTCAAAATACTAGACAGGAATTTGCAACGGACTTCAGTGATACAACTTTTGTACAATTCAGCAAGAATAGACTCATTTACAGGTTCACGGTTGTCAGGGTAACTGTCGGGTAGGTTTAAGTTTTCACGGACGACCTTGGCATTGATTTTACAGAGTATTCGAGAAGTAGAACGACTGATAATGACTCTTTGAGAAGGGGAATAATTGACTGCGCACCACTCTGCGAATTCAGGAAAATGCAGGGTTTGTTCGACGGCAAAATAATATAAAAAGGATTTACAGACATTTAAGACATCATTTCCCTGTGAATTATAATTCCACAACCTCTCTTTACTGACTGATACACTTCCTATGGATAGGAACGGGTCACAGACCCCTCGGTCTCTATCAACCAGATAGTCTTCCTGGTCATCTAAAAAACGACCAAACCCTTGCAATTCATTTTCTTGGTCCATACTTCAGTCGATAATGGTAACTAGATAGATGAATTATGGGCGTTTGAGCCTTACATGTACCATGGCTACGTGCGTTTGAAATTGACAGTCGAATGTTGACGAGCACGCAGGTATTTTTTACAATCGTCCTGCGCCAATAAAATAATCACTGAACAAGTCAACTATGCTTTTATAGGACCCCACTCCGGAGGCTCCTTTCGGCGGTTTCCACCAAACCACTTTTGCCTCCAGAACGCGCTACAGTCGACCACGTGTACAATGGTTTTTATTCCGGTACCGCCCTTTACTTCCAACTATCGCGCAGCTTCTCGCTCCGGATCCATCATTGACCGTCGATCTATTTCACCTTTATTTTTCAGCCATTGGATCAAGTGACACGTACCTAATTCCGTCGAGCGTCCTTGTCTTATCAAACTTGCAAGTTCCCGTTGCGGATTCATCCATGATCATTGATGTAATCTGCCTTTATTTCCCCGTCGTCAGATCGAGTGATACGTACTCCTTTCCGCCGGGTTTCTTTGTTTTAACAAACGTGCAGGTTCACAAGGCGGAGTCTGCTAAGACCGTAGATCTCATCAAGCTGGATTGACGACCGCTGATCTCTATGTTACATTTAACACCCGCACGTACTTATCCTTCTTGTACCTTTTAGAGAGCGGACATAATACGGGCCGTTGATCTTCCACTTTTCCGCTCTGCATCGTTTGATCCCCCGACATTTCACCGCTTACAAGCCTTTTGTCTTACTCCTATATTATAAATTTTAACCAAATTTTTGACAAGTGACCATTATTTTCTTTCCACCATGGTCTCTTTGCTTCCCTGCTAAATAATGGTGTTAACAATCCTAACACATATAACATAGGAAATAACGTGAAAACCCATCTGAAAAAACCACAAAGGTGCTCTTCATATGGCATGAGAAATATAGGTAGCACCTTTCAGCCAGTAACTTGCAGAATGTTCTTAAGATATTTCTTTCTGACTCAATCTTCTTGCTCTCATGCTCTCTAGTTTATTCTCTATCTACTCCTACTGATCCTCACACAACCTAGATCGACTCTTCTAATTTACTAGCTGTTTGCACACACAGCTGCAAGATCTACGGCTCAACAACCTTCTCCTTCTCCTAGAATCCTCCTTGAGTCAATTACTAAACTAATAATTGACTCTAACTTACTAATTGAATGATCAACAACAACCATCCAAACTGAATCAGCCAGGAAATCCTATACTGAGCGGGTTCCTTCTAATTATATCTTTTACAAAACCACAAAGGGTCGACTGAGTACAACTCAGTTATTATAGACTTAAGTATCTTGAAAATATCTCTATTACATTAATTGTCGGCCCATACCTAGCTGCAAAATTCCTATAATGCATTAACCACATCCTTAACTAGCTACATAAATGTCCTTCACCTCGTCTGTACTAGTCATAACTAGCTGCAAAACTATCCTTCCATCTTCTTCCGGTTCATCCTTTTGCAGTATTCCTTGACTTTCGCCTATTCAGCATTAACTCTTCTACCTTCCTCTTCTACCAACTCTGGATTTGTTTTTCCTTGTCGCACCCACCCTATCACAGCTTCCTCTATTCTGCGCTTCCTTTCCATCTTTATCATGCCTTTCTTCGTCGTACGCATGTTTTATCTCTCTACGTCAATTCATTCATTTCCTTATTGACCTAGTTTTCCCTTGTCATGTGCACACTTTTCCTCCTTTCTTGTGCATTAGATTCTTCCTTGTGCACTTTTCCTGGTCCAATAGCCCCCCAACACTTACATGTGGCTCGTCCCGAGCCACTAAGCAAAAATGTTTATCTCCACAAAAATGTAAATTCCCGCAACTTAAGTCTCCAGCTTGGGCTCCAGCCTAGGCTATGGGGGAGGACCAAACTTATCCTGAAATTCCTTCACCATGTATTTCACTTTAGAAACATTCGCTGTTACTTCCTCCACTTGTGAGGCCAATTGCTCCACCCGTTTGGAACTGATATGTTTCGATGGTACTACCTCTAGTGACTACGCAATGTGCTAAAGTTTCTATTTCACAGGCTGAATAAGGCCCATGAGCCGCACTGCTTTCGACTGGTGCAACTCCACTTACACTTCCCTAGTCCGCTCTTGTTCACGGAGAGCTTGGACTTCGTGCCCCAACTGCTTGATCTCAGCCATATTCATAACCTTTTCCTTAAACAATAGCTTCTTCATGTATTCCTTTGCCGCAGTGAGTTTAACCTCACCTTTTCGTGCGTCTCCGTTAATATTTTCTCCAATCTCATCCTCCAAAAGTGCTTCCCATATCATGGAAATGACTTCAACTACCTTAGTGGAGAGTTTTTCTCCTTCACTTATCTTTCCAACAGCCTCAGACACTGCTCTACTTCTCTCTTCGAGCACCTCAAGTGGTGTGCTCGGTACTTGCTTAGCCTGAAGCTCCTCAACCTGCTTCTTCAGTTCCACCGCAATCCACGATATCTAGGAAACCTTAACAACTTAATCTTCATCTTCGTAGCCCACTTCTAGTGGGAACTCTACGACCACACCTTTAATGGCTTTAGCAAGTGAAACATGGATTTTCTCATGTGCCACAATTTCTTGCTCTTTCTCTTTTAGAAGGATCTTGCGCTCCTTCGCCTTCCTTTGCTGCTTCATTTCCTGATATGCAACAACATTCTCTTAAAGTCGTATTTCAGTCACAGCTTCCTGTTGTAGCTCATATACTTCACCGAATGTGGTCTTGGAGAATTCAATTTGTAATGTGTCAAACTCTTTGACAACATCATCAAACACACCCATCGTTGTCCATATCTCCATTGTGTGCCCATGGAGTTCCACTTTGATTGGCGGAACTAGCTCTAGTGTAACTAACGAGACGTTGGGATCCACGCCATATGTTTCAGCCTTGACAGTGGTTTTGATCTCTTTAATGGCCTACATGAGATTATTGAGGTGCTCTGCAACTTGACAAGCCACGTTTTCTTGCTAGGTATTCAGAACCTTGAGGTGTTTCTTGGTGACCTCAGCTACAACATATGCTAGCACATGAATATCGTCCTCTATCAATGTGTCCGTGTTAGCCGTTTTTCTAGATTTTCTCTTTTTTTACTATGTCCCACGCTGTTGTCAGTAGATGTTCATTCTTCATCGCCTCGATCAGATCCACCATCACCGCTGCCATCATCTTTTTGTTCTTGCGATTGATTGTATTGATCATCGCCTCCCTCCTTTCCTTGGACATTATCCTGGTCAAGTGGTGGGTCTTGATGGTCTTTTCCTTCTCCTGTTGGCTCTGCTACTAGGCCACACCATTCAGCAGGGCACTCCTTGACAATTACATCCATATCATCATCGGTAATCATAAATCCTTCCTGGTGTGCTTGCTTGGCCGGGTCATTCTTCGGCTCCAAATTAGTGTTATGTGCACCCACCTAGAAATTTATGAAAGCCACGTATATATGCACCGTCATAGCCCAGACCCTGTGGGATCGCTTGATAACATTGCACAGCACCTCAGAATGTAGAAAAAACTTGATGTTACTATCCATCTGGCAGAGCTTTTTTTTCTTATCTTCCCACAGGTTTTGGTACTTTGCGCTAAGGCAAGGTAGTGGGACTTCCATTGGTTCATAGCCTAGTGGGTTGGCCCACAAGGTGAATGAGATCAGGATGAGCATCCAGGAGTAGTGAAATTTGTATTTAGGATCCTCTCGGGCCTGTGCTACGTCATTTATCAGTTCATTCAACAGGAATTGCGACTAGTTTAAAGTCACACCTTATGCACATTGCTCTGCAAGTTCTAGCGCTCCAGCGGTGCACTTAGTTGTCCTCGTCTTGTGCAATAGATTGCAAGAAAGGATCCTTGTAGTGAACCACACATTGGCATCTTTTATAGGGGAAATTAGGAATCCCCTACCTACGCGTTGAAGCTTATACTTCAGTTTCATCTTGGCGGTATCCCTGTTCTCGTGCATATACAGTGTGGGGTCATGTCCTTTCTTCGAGAGTCCTATGATCAACAAGATAAGCTTGACATCCACCAGGTATGGTCGATTGATCCATAGGTACCCTCTGGGGAAACATACAAGGAGTTTTTTCACATATGTATTGGCCTAGATGCTGTGGCCAAAATGTGGCATGAACAACTAGTTCATCAGTCCTACTTGGTCAACGCCAGTATCCCACTTCACCGGTTGTAGGACATCGAGCCCAGTCGAAACAGTTTGAATCGTGACCATGTAGTTCTTTCTTTCCAAACCAAGCTACTAGCAAGTGTCAACATCCTTGAATTCCAACTTGGTGAGCTTTGGTATTATTTCCATTAGCAAGGGTACGCTATCAGGGATCCAGGGTGATACTAAAAATGTGCGTGCTTTCTTGGGAAGCATAATTTCCTCCGCCTCGACTCTCCTCGGCCAGACATAGTGCAGGAAGTTTTCTTCTTCCTCCTCAGCATCTAGATCTCTGTAGGGTGGTGAGTCCTCCTTCATCAGCTCTTCCTCTAGGAAGTCCTCCTCCATCGACTCTTTCCCAGGGTTTTCCACAATGGCCTTAGACTTGCATTTCCTCGATAACCCTAGCCTCGACAACCCTAGCCTCGACAACTCTCTAGGATCCCTCTCCCCAGCATGTCTCGGCTCCATGGTAGGTTGTGCAGGCGCAGTTGGTGGGTTCTGAATAGGTTTTGGCACAAGGCCCAAACCAAGGGGTGGAATAGGGGTCGGAGGAGCCGCAGGAGCAGGATGCTTTCTTGTTCGTGCCATCAGGTCGAGTTCTGGTTCTTGTTCTGGTTGCTTTACTTCAGGCGATAAGATATCCTCTTCAATTGGAAACCTTGAGGTGACAGTTATGTCGGATAGCTCACTTGCACTGGAGATCTCTATTACCATGGGTGTCGTCTCACTCCATGACAGGCTTCGTCTCTGGGAACTGTTCAACTCTGGTTTTCTCGTGCTCTGTGTGTGTGCATAAAAGACTACTTAATGCCGAATCCTTGTATTTATACTCACCTGTGAATCCTACAGTTGTCATGCGATGGGAGGTCAAGGTCTAATCAATCACATGGGCTTCTCGGCCGACGCATTCCTTCATTAACTTGACTACTTGAGTGCTGCGTTGTACCTGTCAGCACAGTTATGGCATTTATGATGCAGACAACTGATGGGACCAAAAATCACACCATCATTCTCCTCGTATCTCATCAAATTAATGACACTTATCTATCATAACTGCCTCAATATTTTCCGTATATTCGTACTTTAATGTCGACCAACCTGTCATTCTCACTTTTTCCTACGTTTTGGCTGGTTTCACTGCAGACGTGCGACAAAATAGTTTCTTGGGTCTCCCACTCAACCCGATGTTCAACAACAAAACAATACCAACAAGACACCAAAATACATCGACCCAACATAGCAAGCTCAGTCGGCAATGCCTGCGAGGCAGGAACAGTCTCACCCGAGATATCTTATTGTGTAACTGCCAGAACCATGTTTCCGCAGTTGGTGAGGGATTATAGTCCCTTGGTGCGCTGCCAAGGTGCTCAACAAAGACAATGGGATGGAGTCTTTTACCCTGTGGCAGTGACAAAACCAAGTGCCACAGGACACCCGTGCGACACGACCTTGTCC
This sequence comes from Pseudotsuga menziesii, assembly GCA_001517045.1. Taxonomy (NCBI): domain Eukaryota; kingdom Viridiplantae; phylum Streptophyta; class Pinopsida; order Pinales; family Pinaceae; genus Pseudotsuga; species Pseudotsuga menziesii. Next base: position 126,093 of record LPNX010298884.1, read on the forward strand.
TTAAAATTTAACAACTGGCGCAAATATGCAACGTAGGCGATTCCTTATACTTGACAGACAGTCCAAGACTTATATTTTAACTTAGCAGCTTAACCATGAACTCATACACAATAGTCTAGCAATTATTTTAAACAGTCGTTCTTTCATAATGAAATGTACATTCAACAACAACTATAACTGTAATAATGTAAAATAATTAACCATTCACATAAACATTCAACATTCAACAACATTCATCCGTATAACACAGGAAATAATGTGGAAACCCATCTGGGAAAAACCACCAAGGTGCTCTTCATCTAGCATGAGAAATATAGGTATCACCTTGCAGCCTATAAATTGCAAACTATTCTTAGGATATGTATTTCTGACTCAATCTTCTTTCTATCATGCTCTGTGGTTTATTCTCTATCTACTCCTACTAATCCACACACGGCCTAAATCGACTCTTCTACTTTACTAGTGATCTGCGCACACAATTGCAACATTCACGGCTCAACAACCTTCTCCTTCTCCTAGAATCCTCCTTGAGTCAACTACTGAACTACTAACTAACTCTAACTTACTAATTGAATGACCAACAACAACCATCCGAACAAACCAAATGAAGAACTCTTATATAGAGTGATTTCCTTCTATTTATATCTTTTACAAAATCACGTAGGGTCGACTGAGTACAACTCAGTTATTACAGACTTAAGTAGCTACAAAATATATTTGTTACATTAATTTTTGGCCCATACCTAGCCGTGAAAGTCCTGTAATGCATTAACCACAGCCTTAACTAGCCACGAAAATGTCCTTCAACTCGTCTGTACTAGTCATAACTAGCCGCAAAACTGTCCTTCCATCTTCTGCCGGTTCATCCTTCTGCAGTCTTCCTTGAATTTTTCCTATCCAACATTAAATATTATACCTGCCTCTTCCACCAACTCTAGGTGTTCTTTTCCTCGTTGTACCCACCCTGTCGCAGCTTCCTTTGTTCTACGTTTCCTTTCCATCTTTATCCTGCCTTTCTTTGTCGTGCGCATGTTTTATCTTTCTTCTTGACCTACTTTTCCCTTGTCGCAAGTGCACTTTTCCTCCTTACTTGTATGTCAGATTCTTCCTTGTGCACTTTTCCTGGTCCAACAGGTGTGACCTCGGTCGCATTTTTCTACTGGATATCTGAGATCCGATCTTAACTAGAAGTTTTTTAAAGAAAATTTGTTGGCTAGGGCCAGGGGGGAGGGGGGCGAGGAAGGAACTGTGACAAAACTGGTTCGGATTTTCCATAGCGGGGTCATATCTGTGATGGATGAGAGTACCTGAGTATAACAAACTAGAAAAAACACCTGTAAAAATAGAGATCCAAGGGGGTCATGCCAGTGGAGTAACTAAAACTATAGTGGGGATTTATCCCCTACTACATGCAAAAGAACCTACCTTAGATCAACATGATCTAAGGGTAGAAGTCATGGTTCAAGGGATATCTTGACCTTGACTTACAACAAGCAATAACAAAATATTTTTACAATTTTATATTATTTCTCTAACTAATAAAACAAAATAACAAGCATAGAACAAGCATACCTTTAAATTGGGCCACTATAGCTGTTTGAGGAAATGGTCCGCCGACTCTCACGGTCTGGCTCTCCGATCTTCTTCCCCAATGGTTGTCAAAGGGAAATGGATCAAGGAGGGTATGGAGCAAGCTCAACATGCACCATGGAATTATATGGAAAAAGTATGGGAATGATTGAGGAATCAAAATTTTTTGGAAAATAATACCGACCAAAAAAGTTGTTGGAGGGAGACCTTCACAATGTATTTATAGGATGATCCAAGTTTTTCTTACCCAATCCACTCTAGGTGCCACCAGTAGTCACCTTCAGTTTTCTATAGTAGGTAGTTAATCATGATCAACAATGCTCCGATAACCACCAGTTAGTTCACTGCCAGTCATCCTTGCATGAGTTTGCATGATTTAAGGGAGTGTGGCACCTTTTGTCCACCTACCTCATCAGTTTACTGATTGTGAATTGAATTATTTATCTAGAGATAAACCAATGAGCTCCACGAATGATTATTTCCACACTAATTTAGCTAACCAGTTAGTTTGAGAAGGTGAATTCGAATCTTATCCACAGTATTTGAATTATCCTTATTGTATGACCATTGTATTACTGATTAGTTAATGAAGATTAATGTAATGATAATCTATGCAATACTTGTCTGATTTATGTGAAATTTTTCTCATGAATCCATTGTTCAATTTACATTGTTTTGTCAATTCCACTGCATCCTTCTTTTCGAATAGCTCTCATTTTTTTCTAGTGGATATATGGTTCATGAAATTTAACAACTACACAACAACAAACTGTGAAATATTTAGGCACAATAAACTTGGGTTCTCACGATGAGGAAATCTAAACAAAGAAGATGGCAATGTTGGAAACGCATGTGCATTCAACCTCAGGGAATGAACAACTCAACACTTTACGGTAGAAGCAAGTTGTTGGAGGCATGAGGATACTTTCTCCAGCAAGAGAGGTGGATACTTGCGATGAGGGCTCACACTTGGATGCACACATTGATTCTAGGAAATGTGTAAAGGAACTTGACCATCAAAACTCTCAATTGTAGACAATGAAAGAGTTGAAGGGAAAGTTTGTGAAGGAAAGCATGAGTTGGGAGCATTTCAACTCCATTGCGAGTTGGGAGCATCAAAGACTTTGTTTGAGAAGTTGCGCAATACATAGAGACGGAGCATGTAGATGCAGAAAGTGAAGACTTTCCTAAGCACAATCCAACAAACATTGTGTTATTTTGCAAAGAAGTTATGGGGCTACGAGAATTTGATATGACAATAAAACAATTGGTAAATATCATGTGCCTACCATCAAAAAAGGAAACAATTTTGAAATGTCTAAGGAAATAAAGGAGTCGTTGTGTTGATGGTGGTGGGAGGTTTAGCTATTTTTGGGTGACACCCTTTATTGGTTGATTATTCTTCATGGAATATCCTACTACCCGGGAGTGGGTCAGGAAGGTGGAAAGGTGCTAAGAAGAGGTGCCTTTTTCAAAGAGTGTTGCAATATTGGACTGATTTTGGATGGATGTGATAACTTTGGCTTGAAGAGATGCATTTACGTGCATTTGGGTGAAAAGTTTAGATTGATCACCCAACTTGTTTAAAGCATGATAGGATATGATGTGTGGAAGAATGATAGAGTTGGATACATAAGAGATGTTAGAAAAATGTGATATTAGAACAATAACATAAAACAAGATGCAAAAATAAAGCACATAAACACTATAAAACAAAGACACCAATATAACATGGTTCACCCAAAATGGGCTACGTCCACACAGAAATTGCTAGTCCTTTCTATTAAATTGTCCAGTAAAATGAAGCGATATAACCTGTAACACATATGCTACAACTTCATCTTTTATCTCTCTCACAGTCTCGTCTTTCACAACACAATACACAACCGTAATACAATTCCTCATACAAAAGTGGGTTTCCTTCTAGGTATAAAATCCCTAACATAATTTCGACCGTTATATATGAGATCTAATGAACAACTCATATTGACTATGAAATTACAACATTTTACAAGGCAATTTTCACCACATTTAAATACCAAAAAAACATGCCCCCCCATAGCTCGGTTGGGACTCCGAACATGGCTGAAATAATAATGAGACTCCACACCCAACAACAGAAGTAAGAGTTAGCTAGAGACACGATTGTGGAAATTTTGAGTGACCTTCTTAGTGAAGGTTGAGTTGTGGTGGTAGTAGAAAGAAACAAAAACAACAACACAAGGAAATGACAATAACATTAGGAAGTTATAACAATGAGCTTTAAGAACAATGGTTCTTAGAGTTGTGAAAGTTTAAGTGGGAGAACCAGAATTTGAGGTTTGCAACCAATGTGAAGGTTGTGGCAGACAATTTGACATTGTTGGATTACAACTTGATCAAACAACTCCTTTTATAGACTAAGGCATTAATAAATAACCTCTCATCCCTATATATAGGATTATGGTGAGGGAGGTCATCAATAAAACATGGGATAAGAACACAAGAAAACCTAGGCTAAGTGAACAAACAAATCCCCAAATTGAGAACTCCTAAATCAAGGTGTCCACATGTCACATTAAGGTTTGTCCAACCTCAAGGTGGTGCACTCTACAAGCTAGTGTTAAATGTATAGCATTAGGAGTCATTCTCCAAGACAATCTTGTGTAACCAAGATTGGTTCTTATGTGTTGAGGTAGAGAGACTAAGTTGGACTCAGTAACTTGGAGTAGATCATTAGCGTGAACATAAGGATGATTAAATTATTGTGAGTAATATCAAGGATGGAGACTTGTGAGCAATATCAAATCCTATGATTCTCATATGATTGAGGTGGTGATGTTGTAAGGTCTTCTAAGTAATATCAAGATTGTATACTTGTGGGTAATATCAAGTCATGATTATAATAGAAGGTGCCCTATGAGTTTGATCCATATATACATGAAGTCGATTAGATTGCTTGACTAGTTGGCCTAGTCCTAGTTGTTAGGATTATTATAATCCTCCCTTGTCCACCATAGTCTAAATGTTACTTTCATAGCTTAGGATTATGTTGCAACTTTATTAGTTCTATGGGGATGTTATCTGGAGCCCACCTACCACTTGATGTGCCAGTATGCATGAGTTTAGGAGCTCCAGTGGCTAATCCCTATAATTTAGGAACCCACACTAAGTCATCGAAGTCCCACCATCAGTTCACCCTAGTCTGCATTGAGTTATGCTTTGATGGGAATCAGTTAGTTCATCTTCAGTTAGCCTAGCACCACATTTGCATGATTTAAGGAGGTTAGGCACCTTTCCTCACTTACCTGGGTTAGTTAGCTGATTGTGAATTGATTCAGTTGTCCGAAGTTATACTAGTGAGTCTCCAATGGTGATTTTCCCATAGTTATTGATCTATGGAGTCATTCCAAGTAATGGAATTTGAATCACACCTAGTGGATTCAAATTATATTTGTTGTATCATGGATGTATTAAATACAGGTTAATGATTATGAGATTAAATTCATGCTGTCAAATTTTTTCCTCTTATTTGAACAATTTCACCATGATTGTTTAATCATTGTAACACTGAATTTATTCTTCCTCCTTCAATATTATTTCATAGTGGGGTTCAATCCAGCCTGAAGATCTTGAAGCTTTGTTAATTTTACACTAGTTGAATTCTCACATCACTTGTCAAAGATGACGACAAAAAACTACCAGAACTAACAATAACATAACTCATCGAAGACCAACGACTCCATCAAGCTCCGCCGACACCAACTACTACATCTGTCAAAACCGACGAAAACACAACACATTGATACCAACAAATCCAACATGCTTCGTTGACACCGACCATGCCATACCGACTCCAACAGACTGTCGCTTTGTCTACCAGTCGATTGTGGCAGTTTCTCTTCTACAATCGTTACAATTTATCTTGTAACTGAGCGTAACGAGAAGGCACCCAAGAATTCTAGCATACTCTATATAAACCTGTACATTAATGTATTATAGGGGAGGTGATGCATGTAACAGAATCCACAGAGAAGTAATAATAGAACTTTGTTTTGAATTATTGCATTTTGTTTGTAAACATATTCTTATTTCCTGGTTGCTTCGATTTGTCAACATAATATAAAATATTTCCACCATAACAGAACTCGACTCATTCAATTGAACATATTGTCCCTTGTCAAACACTTGGGCAATGTGGATCATTGGTATTAGAGCTACCATATAGTCTTCAAGCTTTTCAATCTGACCTTGCATAAGTTCTGTGTAGAAACCTCTTGCGAACTTACCTGACTTATGCATTTGAAAAGGTGCTCGCAAACTTAGCAATGCGAATAAACACTGCCTTCGACTTCTAAGTATCCACCAGTTCAAAACACTCATCCGAAGATGGAAGGAGAAGCAGACAAAAGCCATGCAACTGAAGAGACAAAGAAACTCATAGAGGAAGAACTGGCTCGACAACAGATTGTAATGTTCACCCAGTTCAATGAGATTCTCACTAGAATTGCCTCGACTTCATAAGGAACATTGACAAGATACACATGTGACAAAGTCAACCCCTTTAAGGTTTAAATGAACTTGTATATATTGAATCTTGAAGGAAAAATTGATCCTAAATCCATCGACAATTGGGTACAACAATTAGAATCTTGTTTCTCTGTGAATAAACTCTCAGAAGCTGAGACGATCACCATTGTGTCCTTAAAGTTGTCGACTTCTATGCACTGTTGGTGAGAGAATCTATCGACAAAGATGGATGAATAAAACAACCCCATAGACACATGGAATAAATTTGTCGAGCATGTCTGAAGAGAGTTCTGTCCACCCAAATATCTTGAGCAACATTATAAGAAGTGGCAGCAACTAAGGCAATGGAGAGACCAGTTCATGTAGAGTTATACCTATGAGTTCTACCAACTCATGCTAGAATTGGTGTCCAAGAAGAAGAGGATTTCTTTTACTGAAGTACGTCATTGGTCTACCCCCATACATACATAAAGACATGTATTTCCTTATGGTCAATACACTTGCGGATGCATTCCACTATGTTATCAAGCTTGAATCTAAGCAAAAAGGAAAATCACAACTCGTGAGTAAACCGATAGGATGGCCATTTGACAAGAAGTCTCCGTTGATAGTCGAATTCAACAAGTCCAAATTCCCTACCCAACCAACTCTGTCGATACAATATTAGGGAAAGAAACACTCTCAAAAAGATAAGAGGGATCACACTAGGTAACTTCCTACTGGGAAATAGTTTGATTACCACAACTCATCTTGGCATGATGCATCTAAATGAAAAGATCGAAAGAAATTTCTAGAAAAATTTTTGCATTCGACATGTCTAACAAATTCATCATGGAATCCAACCCAAAATAATTGGCCCTCTTGGAATCGACATATACAACTCCAACAAACTTGACTATCGTCGACGAGGAGGAACGAGAGAGCTTGTTCCATACACATATTTGGGTTCAGAACAAGCCATTGCATGTGATTCTGGATCATGGAAGACATAAGAACTTTGTTTCTGAATCTCTTGTGAAGAAACTATGTCTTGTCACCAGACTGGATCCTTAGCCTTATAACATCTGTTGGATGAAGGATGGATAAGAACTCAGAATCTCTCAACAATGCAAGCTTGACTACTTCGTTAATCCTTTCAAAGATGAAGTACTCTATGATGTGGAACTTCTTTCCATATCCAATGCATTGTTTGGGAAACCTTACTTGTGGGATTGAAATGGAAGTTATTAGTCATGACCATAGAAGGAGATTGTCAAGATTCGTAACCAATGGTATGGAATACCACAACGATGACCTGCATTGACAATAGAAATGGTATCTACTAAACAAGAAAAATAGTTGATCAACCATGCTTAGAAATTCACATTGATCATGATAAATCCTCAGCATTCCAAGGATATTGAAGCATCTTATCGACCAATCAACAACTACAGTTCTCGACAGAAGTAGAAAATCGATAACATTCTTGAAGAATATCGAAATATCTTCAAATCACCCCACAGGGTACCGCTACACTGCCATATAAAACACTCCATTGAAATCAGTCCTAGTTCTAATACATCTGTTTATAGGAGATCCCTTATCAAGAACGAAGAAATTTGTCAACATATCCAAGATCTGCTCAACAAGGGCCATATCTGACCCATCTCCTCTCCTTGTGGAATTCTAGTTGTCCTTGTTTTGAATAAAGATGGGACTTGGCGCATGTGCATTGACTATAGGGCACTCAACAAGATTGCAGCGAAGAATCGATACCCTTTCCCAATAATTGATGAATTGATTGATTTTCTGAAAGGTTCTAAATTTGTTACTAAACTTGATCTTAAGTCGGAATATCATCAAATTCCGATCGATCCCTTAGATGTTTAGAAGATTCCTTTCAAGACCAAGGAAGGATTGTTTGAATGGTTAGTCATGCCTTTCAGCTTAACCAATGCGCATGCAACCTTCATGCGATACATGGATGATGTGTTGTGACCTTTTATAGGAAAATATGTCATTTTCTATCTCGACGACATCCTAATTTACAGTAGAACATGGGAGGAACATGTTCGATATCTCTAACAAGTCCTCGACATCCTCCGACAATATCAACTCTACTTGAATCTAGATAAGTGTTCATTTTCCATGAACAACATCAAATACTTTGAGTATGTAATCGACTCTATAGCCATTCACGTCGACCTAGAAAAGATAAAGATCTCAAATACTGACCCATTCCTCATAAGATTCATGAACTAAGAATCTTTCTTGGTTTGGTGAATTTTTATCAAAGATTTGTACTTGGCTTTAGTCACATAGCCTGGTCATTGAATCAGCTGACTGAAGGGAATGGAATCAATGTTTACAATTGGACCCTAGTACAACAACAAACTTTTGAGAACCTTAAGCATCAACTCTATACTGCACTAGTGCTTTTGTATGTTGAGCTTGCTCCATACCCTCCTTGATCCATTTCCCTTTGACAACCATTGGTGAAGAAGATTGGAGAACCAAACCGTGAATGTCGGTGGACCATTTCCTCAAACGGTTGCAGTGGCCCAATTTAAAGGTATTCTTGTTCTTTTGTTTTATTAGTTAGAGAAAAATTATAAAATCGTAAATATATTTTTTTATTGCTTGTTGTAAGTCAAGGTCGAGATATCCCTTGCACCATGAACTCTACCATTAGATGTAATTGATATAAGGTGGGTGCTTTTGCACATAGTAAGGGATCAATTCCCACTACAGTTGTGTGTGAGGAAGTCTTCAGCTTCTTCTAATGTCTTTAGCTATCCCCTTCACACTCAATTCAATGTCTTTGACATCAATTCCTTGATATTTAATTCTTTGGCATCTAGTCCTTTTGACATATGATTCTTTCCTTTGATCCTTTGACATCAATGACAATACATGCTCAACATAAATTGTACCTAATGTTTTCAACCATTGAATCCCTAGAACAACATCTACTCCTCCAATAGGAATGGAATAAGTTGGGCTTGATTAAAAAAAAATCCCATACTAAGTTTAATGTCATGGAATTTCCTCCACAATCAATCATTTCCTCGTTAGCAACAAAAAAAATGAAAATTTATCATCAGATACACAAAATAATTGAGGTGATATGTTAATCTAAATTAATCAATAGCACTATGACCTTTTGCTTCTTAATGTGTAATGAAATATTTAGGGGTTGAGTTGTTGACAAAACCTACCAATGCATGAACTTGTGAACACCTGTATGGATGTATGTTGTGCAACGTTTCTACATCATTTCCCTTATCTTTTAAGTTCACAAGTTCTTCTTCGCCCCGGTGTGTGGGTGGAAAATAACAATGGTGAGGATAGAGGCACGAGTTCTTCTTCACCCCTGTGTGTGGGTGGAAAATAACGATGGTGAGGAAATAGAGGCACCCACACACAAGGGCGAAGAAGAACTTGTGAACTTAAAAGATAAGGGAAAGGATGTAGAAATGTGAACAACAATTCCATTTTTTGACATTTATGCCCCTTTGATCATTTTCCATTACAACAAAGGTATAGTCCTTTTTATCTTCTCTCATCAATTTTCTTTTTAAAATTTGAGTAGATTGAGGCATGGTTTCATTCTTAGACAGAAATGAGTTTCTTCTTCCTTCGTATATTCCAATGGTAGACTTGTTGTGCATAGCCCTATTCTTATCATGAATATGTTAAGGAAATTGCATAGCTTCCACACCACTTAGGATGTTTTAAGTAAAGCTAATGTGTCTAATTGCGTTGAGAGGTGCTCTACAGCCCACTATGGGGTAGATCTTGTAACGCGATGTAACGTTTATAACCTATCAGCAAAAATAATAGTGATAGTGAATATTATCGGAGAGATCTTGTAACATGATGTAACGTTAGTAACGTTTGTAACATGTCGGCAAAAAATAATAGTGATAGTGAATATGATGGGAGAGATCTTGTAACTTGATGTAACGTTTGTAACATGTCGGCAAAAAATAATAGTGATAATGAATATTATGGGAGAGATTTTTGTAACACAAAATAAAAAATAATATCACTTTCGCAAAGTTATTTTTATTAATAAAAATAAATTTTCTAATAGGACAAAATAAATGTAGGCCACAAAAACAATCTAATATGGGGGAGATGTTGTAATCTTCCTACCTAACAAAACAATAAAAAAGTAAAAATTTAATTATCCGTAAAAAAAATATGTGGGTCAAGAAAAAAACACAAAATTGAATTATTCGCAAAAAAATGTTGGCCTTGCACATGGTTTAGGAGGCTTTCTAAAAAACCATGTGCAAGGCATTCTAAACAACCCATGGTTTTATTGTACATGGTTTAGGAGGGCCTTGCAAATGGTTTTAAGACCATGTGCAAGGCCTCCTAAACAACCCATGATTGTAGGAGGGCCTTGCATATGGTTTTAAAACCATGTGTGGGGAAATGATGCAATGTTCGTTCCTAACAAAATAAAAAAATATTATATGTCGGTCATAAATAATATTAAATATTAATAACAATAAAATTATATGTGGACCTTAAATAAAAAGATGTATCTTTTGGTTTGAATCAAATCAATGGATACCTAAGAAGAGGTTTGCACCTCTAGAGATTTGATCCATCTCGATGCTTGAGAGAGCCTAGGATTTGGATCTAAACTGGTGTAAGTCTCCAATAAATGTTGGTCATCGATGTTTTCCACCTTGTTGATTGATTAAGAAATTAAATTCTGAGTTATAATTAACTAAATTAGTTTTGTTTCCAAACATTCATATAGATTGTGCTTCTAGGTCTTTTATAAATAAACCCAAAGTATCATAATGAAAAAGAAGATTCCTTTTAACCATTGATATTTTTTCCTTCAACATACAAAGTTAGTAAAAAAACCCTTTGCATATTATCCTTAATATTATGCAATTCAAAATATTGTTCAATCATCATTTAACACATACCTATTGATTATATATGTATTTTGTGTTTTATTGAAAGCTGTGGCAGAATGTCATATTCTGTTATAATCCAATGTATCATAATAATTCACAGTAATACGGAATAAGTAATAATACTTTGTTCACAAGAACATTCATGGGAGAAATGCTTCTTTTTGTAAAGCACTTTCTATATTTATATGCCATGAACGATCTCTGTTTTAAAGATCGAGAACGATATTGAAAGATCCGTAGATCATATGTATTTCTATGCCATGAACGATCTCTGTTTTATAGATCGAGAACGATATTGAAGGATCCGTAGATCTTATGCAAGGTTTGTAAATTTCTCATTTCATTGTTTTTTACACTTTCCCAAACCAAAAAATTGATATTTATAAAAAGCAGTGAATAAAAAATGGAAGAGTAGAACTATGTATCATGGTTTCATATGATCAAGTGACATATCATAAAATGTGGTAAGCTATGCAATTCCCTAATTAATGGACATCAGAGTGACATATTTGGCATTGAACAAGTGTCAAGTAGTCTTTAGTTGTTATAACTAACAGTAACTTTTTTTTTAAATTGTGATTCCCGGAAGTTATGTTAAATTTATTGTTCTCTAAACTAGATTGAAAAGTATTATAATCAATATTCTCAACCACTCAATCTAAACTATGTTGAAATTATATAACTTAAAAAAACACTCTCAAAAGTTAAAAAAAATCATAACCATTAAACCATAAACTTTTAATATGCACACTAAATCTGGAAAAGAAGCCCTAGATCTGCAGAATTTCATGGCCAGTGCAATCCACTAAATCGAAGATTGTCAAAAATAATTACTATTTCAAACATACATGAGTAAGGACCATGAAACGATCCATTATTTCCTAAATGAAAAACAATCGAGTAAGAAGTCTGTCTATGGCTGTCGACCAGAAATGAATATCCTTGTACAAAAACCCAAACTTAAAATGACATATACATCGTGTATACAAAAGAATGTCATATATATATATATATATATATATATATAAAAGAAGAAAGGGCACCCGCAATAGATTTCAGTTGAGGAGGAGAAAGGCCAAGAAGAGTATGAAGGGGGCGATGAGAGCCGCGAATAGAGAGGGAAGGCCGGCCATCGAAGCAGCGCCTGTCTCCATTACTGGACTGGGGGCAGCTGCCTTCACCTCTGCTGCTTCTGCTGCTCCCATCAATATAAAGACAGCGACCAAGAGAGCCGCATATGCATACTTGCCTGTGCCTGCCATTGTTGCTCACAATGAGAAGAAAACTGCTGCAGCTAGCAGATCCTGAAAGGAAGGTCCAAACCCTAATCACAGCCCCTGCCAAACAAATATAAACAACAGAGCAACCCAAATTTGAAGCCGCAATCTTTCTTCAGTGAGACTCAAACTCTCAACCACAAGTGACCGAGGGATGTGAGTCACAAGATTTGCAATGTAGAAGAATGGAGAGTGGCGCTTATTGATGATCCTCCAAACGATCTTCCAGGGTCCCATTACCAACGGGCCATTGATGCGCGGTCGAGAAAAATATAAAATATCTTTGGCCCCTTCTATGTATGATGAGTAAATGGGTTGTAGTGAATAAAATATTATAACGGATAGAGACAGTCAAGATGACAGTCTGGCCGCCAGGCTGATCTGCGTGCCCTCATGTGGTTGGTAGCCATTGCCAATCACACTGTGGTAGGAATGGCGCTATGCACACGTTATGACAGCAGGGCATGTGAGGTGTTTACCAAACGAAAACAAAATAGACGGTTCTATAGTTGGTATACATATTGCATGTTGGGTCCACTTTGGATGTGGATGGTTGATTGCTAAGTTCATTAAAATGAGAGGAGCAACCAGGGAACGCTCACTATATAAATAGGATGTCTCCATTATGCAAAGTAGTTGAAGTTTGGTCATTCATATAAGGGTGGATAAGGAATTCTTCAATTGTGCTAAGTTTGGAGTTTGACATAGTGGACTTTGTGGACAATAGCTAAATGAACTAAAGAAGAGACAAAGTCCACAAAAGGTAGACTTGTGAACGCTTCAAAGGTTGGATTGACAAGTGTCATAGCCAGTTGTGTCTTGGATATTTGTATTTTGTAAAAGAGACACGATAGTTGGGTGAGTTCCCTTGTTGTATCTTCATAAAACTCTTCAAATTAAAATGTTAAGGCATCCACCTTAGGTCTCACCCATACATCTATGTTGTTGTCTCTTTACTTAAATGAGCACCATTGTTCCTTCCAATGCATTTGTTTAGCTAAGTGCTATTGAATAATTGATTTAAGTATAAAAGTATTGTTGGGATGCTTTAAGGCCACAATTGGATGTGTGCTTATTGTTAGAATATATTGGTTGTATTGAACTTGGTTGCATATCTAACAAAATATAGTTTAAGGAATAATTATGGGCAAGACCTTAAGTGAAGAGGCATGGTGTTGTGACCTCGGCAAGAAGGCTAAGTGCACTTCCCTTAACATGTATAGATGGCTCATGAAGGCTTGAAGGAGGTTGAGTATGGAGCTAGGCTCACTAGACTTGTGGGGCACCTTGGTAGCATGGCAAGGGGCACATTGCCAGTTCAATTGAGTGTGGAGTTGGCACACTTGACTTGTGCAAACATGGGCATGGCTTGCAGTAGCACGTTGAGGCATGGCGAGAGCATGGTGCCCACACACCACAAAAAGACTAAGTGAAAATAGTATTTCGGAGACATGATGAATGGAAGCATGAGACATGGAGCATGTGGACCCAAGGCACCCACCCGTCAGGTCGACTTGTGTAGCAGACACTGACTTGCAGAGCACATTGTCCACTTGTGCGAGTTGGGAACACATCGACATGGGCACACTTGAGTTGGATTGGGCACACCATATAAATAAGAAGGAAAATGCAAAGTAAGAAGTCATTCAAGTCATGGAAGTCACCCAAGGAAGAATCCAAGAGAAGTCAATCAAGAGAAAGTAGTATGACTTAGGTGGAGTTTGTTGGGATGCAATAGCATGACTTGGGCGTCGTTCATTGGGATGGAGTAGCATGACTTGAGCGCAATCTATCAAGACACAATAACGTGAGTTAGGCAGAGTCTATCGAGATAGAGTAGCATAGGGTTGGCTCAATCTATCGGGACGAAGCAACACGAGTTGGAAGTTTTTTGTTTGCATGGTGTTGCTACTGCAACTGCTTCCCCAAAAAAAATTACACTTTAGGGCCACTCCTTTCATTTTTTATTTTTACACTTGTTGCCCAACTCAGATAAACCCTCCCTTCGTCCTTAGTCTTTCCTAGAAGCTCGAGCAGAAGGTTTTTTCCTGAGCCTGAAGTGTGATTCTGGTAAAAGATACTTAGGCGCGACCAAGAAACAAGCCTTACAAAAAAATCCACTATGATTTAAGATCAACGGCTGAGAATCACTCCGATCAAGATCCAACGACCAAGAAATGGCGGGAGCGGAAGTGCGAGTCGAAGAGTTAACGTTTGAACTTTGTAAAAAATGGACGATCTAGCTTCTGATTTCTGCTTTCCGTAATGTTAGATTTTTATCATTTAAGCAATATGATCTTAGGATCTTATCTGAGAGAATAACATGCACAGCAATAAACACAAGAGACAAGAGACACAAAGAATTTTCCTCGAGGAAACCATAAAGGAGAAAACCCTGTAACTTCCTCAGATATAGAATGAGCACCAATGGCAACAGTAAAACCCGAAAACATAAAGATGATCTCCAACAGCTTGTTCTCTCTCTCTCACTTAAGAGAGCTTCTCCTCTCTCACCCATGCGCCCCAGTGAGTGAGTGTGTGTGTGATAAATAGAGAGGCTCACTCTCTATTTATATTCTTTCATTCACTTAATGTCCACCTAAACATGTCGGCCCCACTTAACAATTACTTACTAGGGCCGACATCTCTAGGGGAGTCTAATAACCCTAGTGCCCCACAACTGTGGGGACTTTTCCCTTCGATCGACAAGGAGGGTTAACCTTGACACAATTGTAGCGACTATTGCCCCGACTTACAATGGAGGGTTAACCTCAATGACTTTACATGACTTGTTTACATTATTGAATCTCCCGATTGGAACATCGGGGCATGACATGACTCAATTACATTATAGATACTTCCCGAAATAAACATCGAGGTACAATACATAAGATATACAAGTGAATACATTTCGAAGTTACAAATTCATCAACACTCCCTCTTAACTAGGAAGGTATTCTCTCAACACAATTTATCAGCACAAGTCTTCTTCTCTGTATCATTTGGATTATCTTCATCTTCAAGTCATCTTCATCACTGGATCTAGATCAACACTCGATCTAGATCATTACTGGATCATCATCACTGGATCTGGATCATCACTGGTCATCATCACGGGTGCTATCTCTCTATTCTTCTCGTCACAGGAAGTTCTACAGAGCCAGCCCTTTTTCATGCCGGTTGTAGGCCTAGCTTCCATGTAGGTCTTCATCTTCTTCAGCGCTTATATCTGACCATGGTCGGAAACACATCACAACTATGTCAGAAAGGCCCGCGCAACACTCATATCTGACCATGGTCGGAAACTCATCACAAACCATGTTAGAAGGGCTCAGCACTCACATCTGACCATGGTAGGAAACTCATCGCACACCATGTCAGAAAGGCTTTGCACTTACATCTGACCATGATAGGAAACTCATCACACATCATGTCAGAAAGGCTCTGCACTTATATCTGACCATGATAGGAAACTCATCACACATCATGTCTGTAATAACCCAAAAATTCGTAAAATTTAAAAAAAAATTAAAGTGACATAAAATGTCTTAAGTCGTAGCTAAGTAACAGCTAACAGTTAGCGGAAAATGAAACAATTTCTAAAAGAATATGGTAATGCTTCTTTAAAAGAGCCTGAAAACTAATGGTTGTAATCTTAAACACATGTCTTAGTACTATTAAATACTTAACAACTTTAGTTCTATCAAAGTTAGAAAAGGACTTGCATTTTGCTACTGCTAGATATACTGATGATTAATTTTTGTCAAGTAGGTGAGAATTTTTGTTTGAGATCGGGGCATACTTAGCGTTCTGCTAACTCAATTGGATTGTTGGTTCCTTACAGGTTTAGTAGGTAAGCATAAGATCCAGTAGGTGTTATTTAAAATTACGTCGAGAAAATTACTTTCCTAGCATGTTAAGATGTTAGTTTAAGAAAAGGTTAAATATGCTGCTTGTCTTCAAGGATGTAATGTAAATTCTTTTTCGTCGTTATAAATCCATAATTGTATTTATAAATAATGCCATAATGACCTTTTAACAAACATAAACAAGGGTTTAATTTGTTGGAACAAGTACTTACCAAGGTTCCTTCAATCATTTTAATTTCTCAAGACACTGTTTATCTTCTTATGTTTACAGCAATGGTTATTTATAACTTCCCATAGAGAGCTTAGAGCTCAAGGTTTTGGGTTGAAGTTCACTTTAAACTGTTTAGTGATCTCGTGGCTATTCTTATTTCAATACTTAAAAGATGTCCTTCTCTTAAAGCATGATCAAGTTACCTATGTTTTTCCATTATGATTTTAACAATGAGTTAATAGAAAATTATTGGAATTCTCCAACATTTTAGTCTTCAGTTTCTCGAAGACTCCTTCAACAAACAGCATAAAGGTTATGTTTTGAGAAGTTTAAGGCTTTTCCTTTTTACTATAGGTATAAGCTATGTTATAACTATCTCATAATCCCTTTTATTACTTCTAATATTACACCATCTATTGACTTGTTTGAAAGCATGGAGATCTTCTAGGGTAACATTAGTATCCAAGTTTTTACCCTAAGGTGGAATACATAAGTATCAAACTACTATGATGAAATCGAATGATGGCAATCATAAGTTATAGTTTAAACCTATACTTTGTGAAATTCCAAGGCATAAGATATATATCATTGGCATAAAGTATATTATTGGCAATCATAGGTCGTATAGTTTTGAAATGATCATTTGTAAAATATTTTATGCAACGCTGACTATAGGTTTTAACCCACACTTGGAGAATTATTTGGTTGGACACATGGATAGGTTACATCCACTCGATGGTTAACTTAAAACCTTGTAACCCTACTCATTTGCATTGTAGATTGTGGGTTCCTCCTTTGTGTTGGCCGAGCTGAGAGCTCGCGGCCATGAGAGGCCTGTAACCACCTTCGAAATTTGGTATTTCCCCTCCATTTTCTACGTTGTAACTGTTGAGAGAGGTTGTTTATGGTTGTGGTATTTTACTGGTGGATGGAGTTACAGTAAGAGTGGATAGTGGCCTTTCTTTATGGCTCGAGGGTTGTGTTTTTTTTAACCTGCAACTTAACACCATAGCTTCTTCCCTCGTATACTTGAGTCGATTTCTTGTGTTTCCTTTGCAAAGGGGACTTCGTGTCTTCTTCCTTTTGGCATGGTGCCAAATGCGACCTAGTGTGGCCATCTTTCCGTAGTTTCCACTTCAATTTACAGTAGGTAAAGTCTTACCTTTAACTTGGGTTTTAAAATTAGTTTTTCTCACAAGGGTTTTTACAATTTTAAGCAAACAAGTATCTATGACGTTACTGTTTGAAACTTGCAGGCCTTTGCTCCCGGTTCCAGCCCTGTAGGTGAAAGCGAGCTCACCCTTCAACATTTTGTGGGAAAACAAAAATGGAAAGCCCAGGTTCCAACGAGGGTTCTTCCTGCATGCAGTTGTGGTTGTTAGAAGTTGGTTCCTGTGGTTGAAAAACACGGCCTCGGTTCTCTGTTAGTTATGTTTCAAAGCTTGTTTGTTATTTGTCAAAGTTTTTAGAAACCCCTAAAGGGTACTTCGTGTAGGGTGAAGAAGGCTCTGGAAGTCGTGATGTAACTGGTTTTTACTTGATGTTTTTAGCCTTATGGCCTGAACAATGTAATTTGCTTTTATTTTTAAAAGAAAAGAGCCTAGCTCTAACTCGGTGAGGTTATCGACCTCTATCTAGCCAAGTTTCAGTTTTTATAAAAGATTTTAGTGGGTGAAGAAAGACTGTGAAACAGTCGGGATTGTAAATGGGAACAGGATTTTTCTCCTGACAGTAAATTGTTTGGATATTGTTTAATATATATATATATATATATATATATATATATATATATATATATTGCATATTTGGTTTTATTAATAGGCCCGAGCCTCAACCCTTTAATTCTAAGGCTGTGAGCCATTCTTATTACTTGATTCTGTGTTTGCAAATTCCTTATGTAATATTTGATTATTAAATTATGTTTTGAATAAGTTGTTCGTTTAATAATTTAAATTATTACCCTGTATTTATAAGGATTTTCAATGCACAGTTTATGGGAAAATTTACTGTGTTTAAGAGTAGTAATTTTACTCTGTTTTTGGCTCAAAGGGTTAATTAAAAGTAAACACTACAGTTCGATAATAGCATTATTATACTTAGTAATTCTTATCTCTACTTATTTAATAATTTCCTTTAAATATTTTTATAGATTGTTTTTATTTCTTAGCTAAGAAGGACTAGGGTTTTAATGATGCATACTAGTGAAAAGGATATATTTATCTTTCAATTCTAAGTAGTGTATTACTGTAGAGACTTATGTGGTTCTAAATACATTATAGTAGAATCCTTTTGTCTTAGACAGAGACACATAGTGTTTGGAAATCATTTGCTATAAAAAATGTTTTGATAGTATAAATATCTTAACCTAACCCTAGATAATGGTATGTTTACTATACTTATACTTATAACTGAAAGTTTTTATATATTGTAAAGAATGTTGGTATTAGAGTTAGTTCTATAAATAATATGATTACTATTGTTTTTACATACCTATCTTTTAGTTTATATCTGAAGTAAAAAAAATGCAGACAATATTTACTACTTCTTTACAGTAGAAATCATAAGCAAACTAAAGTAAAATCTAGTTACAGTTTTCATTCAATTGAAAAGAATCATCATATTCACCTAAACACCCAGCTGTACTAGAGTACTGCCTGAGTCAGGTGTGGAAAAATACAGTATGGAAATTCTAATTCTATCTATTTCTCATTTTGCATATTCATTTCTATTTCTAACATAATCTGTAATTTACCAAGTCTAACATTGCATAGTTACCCCTTTCTTCATAAACCCTAATTAAATACTAACATGCCTGTAGTTAGAACTAATAAACATTTTACTGAAGACAGTAAACAAATATAATAACATAAAGACAAATAGAACCTTTCAATGATAAGATGACAATAGCTTAAGGAGGTTGTTCCTCCCAACCAAACTCTTGGAGAGCACTTAGACAACACTTCCTCAGGACCCCCGAGCTTGTTCCTGGTCTTCTTGGAAGAGAACTAGCTGGAGAATATAACTTTAAGACCTCTGTTAGCTGACTGGTCCAATTACCTCAGTAATTAAAATCTGCTCACATCAGTATGAACTTCAGCCTACAAGCTGCAATAAGTTCGGTCTCAGCAGTTAACCCCTCAAACTCACTTCAGTAGTCCCCTCCATTGAATTCCTCTTGAGTAAATTCATTCACCCTGAATGATCACCTCTAGAATGAGCAGCCTCAGCTATCTTCAATGGGAAATTTTATAGAGATGCCTAGGTCTTCTGGGTCAATTTTCATTTAATGAGCCACCTGCTTCGATTCCACTTTCTTAGGGAATCATGACCACAAATATAGGGAAGTTGCCACCTGCAACATTTGGAAGTAGTTTGAGGATGCTGCCACTTGTGAGTGTACTCTCCACCTAGTCTCCTCCACCAATTGACTAGTAAACACTCTTTTAACAGCTTCCTTAAACTGTTGTCTCATCATTTATTTATTTATAAATAAAATATTATGAATTACATTAATTATTCTTGACCCCACTAGGTCATTAATTACAAACTTAGCATAAAATATAACACAATGTTCCTCAAATAACATTAAATTGTTTTTGCAAATTGGGGCATGTGACAATGTCAGAAAGGATCTGCACTTATATCTGACCATGATAGGAAAATCATCACACATCATGTCAGAAAGGCTTTGCACTTATATCTGATCATGTGGGATGAACAAATCACCACAGTCACATCAGAATGGCTCTTAACCCCAGGCTGAGTGTCAGTCCTAGACTGAACAAATTCCTGGTAGTTGACTAGGTGCCTCCATTCTCCTAGAGAATGGCCTTCTACGCTTACATCTGATCATGTGGGAACACATCCCATAGTCACCTCAGAATGGCTCAGCACTTACATCTGACCATGGAAGGAACCAATCCTCTCACCATGTCAAAATGGCTCATGGACTCATCACTTCCCCTTGGAGGGAACCTCGATCTGGAGAACACCAAGCTTCTCCCTGAAGTACTCAAACTTCACTCTGGCCAATTTCTTAGTCAACACATCAGCTATCTACTCGTCCATCGCAACATACTGGAGCTTCACTGCTCCTCTCTGCACCATATCCATGATATAGTGATATTTGATCTCGATATGCTTCGACTTGTCATGGAACACCGGGTTCTCAGACAACTTCACACTACTCCGGTTGTTGCAATATAAACAAGTAGCATCCAATTGGAGATCAAATAAATCAAATAGTATCTTCCTCAGCCATACTGCCTCACAACTAGTTGAACAAGCTGCGACATACTCTGCTTCAGCTGTACTCAGTGCCACGCAAGACTATTCCCTTCTAAACCAAGAGATCACACCTGATCCCATACTGAAGCAGCACCCTGAGGTAATCTTTCTATCGATGGCACTACCTGCCCAATATGAATCAACATAACCTTCTAGTTTAATCTTCAAATTCGTATCATACTTGAGCCCATACTCAACTGTACCCTTCAGATTCCTCACTACATGCTTTGCAACCATCAGGTGAACATGTATCAATGTGTTCACAGCAAAGCAAATATCTGGTCTTGTATTCGTCAGATACATCAAGGAACAAATCATATGATGATACATCATGGCATCAACCAACTCTGATGAAGAAACACTCAATAGCTTCAGGTTTGATGCCATAGGTGTGGTCATGGCCTTGCAATCCATCATCATGAATCTCTTTAGGATCTCTACTGCATACTTCCCTTGTCCCAGGGAGATTCCATCTGCAATATGCCACACCTCCATGCCTAGAAACTAGTGCATCATATCCAAGTCCTTTATCTTGAACTTGGAGGCAAGTCTCCTTCTTGCAATTTTAATGAGTTCCTCTTTTCTGTCAGAAACAAGTAATCGACATATAACAGGAGCATCACTAGTCTTCCGCATTTAACCTTGAAGCAAAGGTTGGAATCCGCTTTACTCTCAGTAAAGCCTAGATCCATCAATAAGTTGTCCATACTGTCGTACCAAGTTGAAACTTAGGATATTCTGCAGTCACTCCTTCTGAAGCAGAGCATCATTCTCCCTCTGTCTTCCGTACTCTATGCACTAAAATATTCTGTACCGGAGTGACAAGTAGCTTCCTCTGCTACTAATATTCTATGTATCCATCTAGGGTCAATGGATACCAAGATCCTCTATCTTGAACCTTTTCAAAAGTTCTTGTCGCACCCATCTATGAGCTTGTCATCCTCTATAGGCTTCCATATTCAACCTTGTAGCAAAGCTCAAGATATTCATCAAGCTCATCATGTATGTGTTATCCCATGGGTGTCTTCTGAGCTCATACAAGGCCTTCTTTCATTTGCACACATGATTCTATCTGTCATGTGTCTTAACTACAAATGTCTCTTCGTATTTTATGCCTTCTCTCTGTGAGAAGCCTCGTGCTACAAATCTTGCCTTGTATCCCACGATGTTTCCATCTACTACATGATGGAACTATGAACTTCTCTTCAGGTCTCGATACTGCATCCTAGACATCATTCTTCTTGAACTGGTACACTCCTTCCCTTTCTTCTTAGCTACTTCTTGGAACGTTCTTCATCAATGATGTCGCTCAACAATGTTACATAACTGCACTGTGTCTAAGATCTCTTCTTTGAAAGTATCGTCATATTATTCTTCATCTTGGATTCTTTCTTGAACTTTCGTCACTTGTTCTTCGGAACAAGTCTCATCCTTCTTTGCTTGTAGGTGATTGTACACGATCTTTCATGCAAGTCAAATGCACCAGTTGTATGGTTAGAAACATTTCATAAGGTATATAATGAAAAATTATTACGCATAAATATATGATCATGCAACTATTTATCCAATACAACATTCATCTATATCTCACAGAAACTTTCTAGATGCCTTCCATCTCTACCAAGACAACATTGAGATTGTGCACTAATCCAATATGTCAGCAAAGAGGTTTCATTCTAGATAAGTAGCAATGGAGAGTTGTATAGCACCATAAGCTACTTACCCATCACATGCATATTAGTAGAACAATGTCATTAATGAAAACATTCTATCATGCATAATACATCAATTGAATATAAACAAATGCATAACAAAACAATATTATGAAATGACAATTGAATACTTATCTTTATTTGTTTCATGGGTAGATTCCTTTTTTCAGCTTCATCATATTCTTCATTCATAACAACATCATTTCTTATCCAAATGCTCAAGATGGATAAGAGGCTCTTCAAGAATTGAGTTCTTCATATTCCTCATCGCTTGAGGTATCTTCTTTGAATCGTGAAATCTTCATCTTTAGTTTCTCCCTTCTTCTTTTCTCTTATTATGAGTCGAGCTTCTTCTTGTGTGTGCTCTTCCTAGAGTCTGCTAAAAGTAATCACTTCCTTCTGGAACACATTCCTAGAATGAATGAATCCCATGATCCTGGGAGGCCATTCAAGGTGGTTATCACAACTTCTGAATTCTCCACTTCTTCCTCTACCACTTCAAGTTGTTCTTTGATTTGAGAGACCTTTGTAAAGTATGATTGTATGGTCTCTGCATTCTGGATCTTCACATTCTTCAATTGTTTTCTCAAAGTCATCTTCGAATTTATGTTCTTCCCTTCAAATAGCTTGGTCGAGGAAACAAACATCTCTTTCGGTGTGTTTAGGGAAGACACTTGTGGTACAAGTTGATCCGCAATTGAATCAACAATGATCTTCTTGATCTTAACCAAGTTCTTCTTATGTAAGGCTTTTATCCTCATCTCCCTCTGGAAATGGAACCTCTCTACTTATGTAGGTGTCCAATTCATTTCCTTCAAGAACTAGTGACATCCTATACTTCCATGCTTGGAAGTTGTCAACCTCACAAAGCTTTTCATCAATTTGATGTGATAGATCACTTTGAAATGATAACCTCAAATGAAAATAGAAAAATATTAGATCTTACCAATTTGAGGTGTCCATCCTGGTTTTGGAGCTGGTTGATATAGGGTTTGTCAGAGAAACCCTAGTTTTCAAAACTTGGAATCTTTCAGATCTGATTGGATAGAAATATATACTGTAGAAATAATAGATCAATGCTATGAGCAATGATGCTAAGAAGAAGCACAGGAAATAGATCTTGCTACTAAGAATTCTCACAAGCATACACAAGAAAATAGAGAGAAGAAAAGAGTCTGAATGGCATAAATGAAGAGATGAATATTGGTGTGTATCCTTCCATTGAATAATGATGAATAATAGTGTACATAAATAGTACATCCCTCATAGGAAAATCGAATTGTATGGAAACAACTCATAAAGCTCAAAAAGGTTGACTTACCAAAATATAGCAAACCCCCATAGGTGGCTAAAGCACTTCCCAAATCTATCAAGGACCTCATGAGTTGGAAAAAGCATGAGTGAGTTGTCAAGGAGATGGAAAAAGCATTCTAATCCTAGAAAATGGAGAAAAATTAATGGAGGATGGGTTGGAAACAAAAGCTCCCAATTTCCTAGTTGACTAGCTTTTATCTTATCCATAGAAAAGCAGGAAAAGCAGAAAAAGCAGAATAAAGCAGAATCTGCTGTAAATTACTGTATACTAATTCTGGATGGTCAAAAGGTGGTCAATTTCAACCCAAAATTGGAAATAAATCCTTCCTAGTATATAGATGGCATGTATTGACTTTAAGGTGCAAGTGGATGCCAACTAATTAAGCTAGTGGGTGAATAATTAATCAAATAATGATTAATTATTTTATCCTAAGTTGTGAGTGGGTTTAATATATTCCAACATGCCCCTATAAGTCTGACTTTATGATGCTATGACAACAAAAAAATGGATGCATATAGGGCCCAACAACAAGGCTATGGTCACCCTTTAACAATTATTATGTCCAGAAAAGTGAGGAAAGAGGCAAAACCACATGGGGAAAATCCTCCCTCAAGATAGGACAATGCACAAAATTTGAAATATGTCTTCAACATATATTCATATTCACTTTAATGAGATGACTGAACTGCTTCCGGATGAAGGACTTGTTAAAGAAATCATGAACCCCATGATCATGCGCTGGAGTGTAGAACCTGCAAGAAGGAAGAGGAGAGACTCCTTGTATCTCGTCAACTGATGGTGTAGGAGAATTATCTGAATCCTTCTTTCTGATGTCAAACTCTGATCTAAAAACATAATCTGAAATGGAAAAGATATCTCTGCATACTCCTTCCCAAAGAGTACAAAAATTAAGACAATTTATTTCACACCCGATTCCCTGAATATCTGCAAAATTGTGATGTGAATCACATGTCAATATTCCAATATGATGTAGCACTTGTATAGATCTGATATGAGGTTGATAAAAACTCTGATATATCAGAAATATTAACATATGGAACAGCAAGGACAAAGGCTTCAATGGCTCCATGAGGATATAGGGCTAGACTAGGAAAATTATGAACAACTGGGGAAAATTGATAGGTGTAAAAATATGAATGATGGATGGGAATCAGATATGAACCATAAGTGTTTAGAACAGGTCCAAACATGTTTAATATCAGTCCAAATATTACTAAGGACATGGATAACCAGCCACTGAAATATAGGAAATAATTCAAATCATGTAAGATAAATATCACTGCATAATAGACCAATGAGGAATCAACTGGTGAGCTTGGAATTTGTATAGTATTAGGATTATTCAGAGGTATGGTATATGGTATGGATGGTGTTATTATATGTGTATCAACCTGCAAATATGCTTCTAAATCAGAATCCAAAGGATCACATATAAGCATATCAATAAACTTATGTGAATACACTGGTAATGAATCCTCTGTATGAAAGGAGGAAATAAGGAGATGTTCAAAATATTCAAGAAGGCTCTGAGTATTGATGCCAAGAAAAAAGGAGGATATGCTGAAGCACATGAGATCAAGTAAGGTAAGTGTTATGACACAAAGAAAGCTTGATGTGGCTAAGCAAACATCCTGGAAGTCACTAGGTTGCGCACCATCAATGAGAGAGGTATGTAAAAGGTGTGAAGAATCTGACACATAGATCTTAGAATCTAAGATAGGATATTTAGAGAAAAATGAATGGGTTATAGGATCATAATCAATATCAACAGAATATTCATATGTTACTTATTTTTCATCATTAGTATCACAAGAAGAAAATTCACCTTCAAGAGACACAGAAAAATATGGCTCTTCAAAATTTGCTTCTTGATTGAAGGAGGAAGAATTCGAATCAAAGAGGGTGGCAGCAACATGAAATGTATGAGAAACTTCTTCATCGTGATCAACTTCATCAAAGAATTTAGAGGTCAATAAATCTTGAGATAGAGAACAAGAGGAGATGCTAGGTTTGCTCCATGCTTCATCTTCAATTTCCTACAAACCAAAAGCTTTGTCCAAAATTTTCCAAAGCTCAAATGGAAATTCAACAGAATCTATGAGATGATATATATTTGGAGACATTCCCAAACACATAATTCCATAATCTCTATCACAATTATTTATCCAATCAATATTCTCTTCATAAGACTCATGTTCACTCAATGCACCAATGAAGACATCAAAGAGACATTGCCTCTTCAAGTATGCACTCATCTTTGGCTTCCAATCAGCATAGTTGAAAGGAGATAGTAGAGGAAATTTTGAATCCATATTGAAGTTTTTGATATGCTCTAGGAGATGCTCTCTGCAACCTGCAAAACAAAATAGGAGAAAATATTGTAAGCTAGACAAGCTCTTTTTCAGAGAGGGGTAGGAGACTGGATGCGCTCCTCAACTCTGTAGAACTTGATCAACCTTGCTGTTGTAGAATATGGAAAGGTTGCGCTCCCTATAGCTTTGATACCATGTATAAATAATAGATCAATGCTATGAACAATGATACTAAGAAGAAGCACAGGAAATAGATCTTGCTACTAAGAATTCTCACAAGCATACACAGTAAAATAGAGTAAAGAAAAGAGACTGAATCACATGAATGAAGAGATGAATATTGGTGTGTATCCTTCCATTGAATAATGATGAATAATAGTGTACATAAATAGTACATCCCTCATAGGAAAATCGAATTGTATGGAAACAACTCATAAAGCTCAAAAAGGTTGACTTACCAAAATATAGCAAACCCCCATAGGTGGCTAAAGCACTTCCCAAATCCATCAAGGACCTCATGAGCTGGAAAAAGCATGAGTGATTTGTCAAGGAGATGGGAAAAAACATGCTAATCCTAGAAAATGGAGAAAAAATAATGGAGGATGGGTTGGAAACAAAAGCTCCCAGTTTCCTAGTTGACTAGCTTTTATCTTATCCATAGAAAAGCAGGAAAAGCAAAAAAAGCAGAATAAAGTAGAATCTGTTGTAAAGTCATGTATACTAATTTTGGATGGTCAAAAGGTGGTCAATATCAACCTCGAATTGGAAATAAATCATTCCTAGGATATAGATGGCATGTATTGACTTTAAGGTGCAAGTGGATGCCAACTAATTAAGCTAGTGGGTGAATAATTAATCAAATAATGATTAATTATTTTATCCTAAGTTGTGGCTGGGTTTAATATATTCCAACATAGACCTTTTCAAGTTGAGTTGTCCAATGTACTCCTTTTCTAAAAATATTGGAGAGAAGCTCTAGTTTACCAATTTCATCTGCATAAATTTTTGATACTGTTTCTGGGGTATCTCTGAAATTCCTGCTCCTCTATATCTACAATTTCGTACTAAGGTAACCTCATCTGTTCATGTTCCAACACCATAGGTTTCATCAGAATTGGTTTCACCAATTGGGACTTACAATCATTTTCCCAAGGTGACATGTTTTAGGACTGTTCAGCATAACGAATTTGTACGGACTTCCATGTGTCATTGTTTCATCTTATGGGTCTAAAAATTTGACCACATAAATTGAATTCCATGCCCATTCTGGAACATTTTCAGAAATTTCATTTGGACCTTCGCATCCCGAGATATGGCAATTCTCCCTAGGTGTCCTGTTTGGGAAGGAATCCTGGAAGAGGCTGGAACCCTAACTTGGAGGAATCATATCTCCTATAATATAGCGATTATGAGGATGAAACTTGGACACAGTGTACATCAGAAATTTATCTTCGACCTGTGAAATTTTTATCCCCCGATACTTCTACAATCCTAAGATATAGCGAATGTACCAAAACTTATCAGTTTTAGTATTTAGGGTTTTTTCGGCCCAGGGTCAAACTAGGGTTTGACTTTCCCAGAGTTTTACCCAACCAAAAATCTCAAACTAGGTCTCTAAACTTCGATTTTGATGAGGAGATAAATCCTATGCTGGTCTCACTCAAAAGTTCCTCTTCTGAAAAAACCCCTAATTTCCCGCACCAAAAACAGAAAATGTTCATAATCAAATTCCACTTCGATAGAAATATGCACCCTTCAATGGAGAGTCAGCCTAGCATACTTTTTCTCATGGATTGTGGAGAGAGACCCAAAACGTAAGAAGCCCTAGCTTCTGCAGCTACACAATGTCTTCTTCTCAGGTTAGCTTTGATACCATGTTATATTTTTGTCATTTAAGAAATATGATCTTAGGATCTTATCTGAGAGAATAACATGCACAGCAATAAACACAAGAGACGAGAGACACAAAGAATTTTCCTCAGGGAAACCATAAAGGAGAAAACCCCATAAGTTCCTCAGAGATAGAATCAGCACCAATGGCAGCAGTAAAACTTGAAAACATAAAGATGATCTCCAATAGCTTGTTCTCTCTCTCTCACTTGACAAAGCTTCTCCTCTCTCACTCATGCACCCCAATGAGTGAGTGTGTGTGTGATAAATAGAGAGGCTCGTTCTCTATTTATATTCTTTCATTCACTTAATGTCCACTTAAACATGTCGGCCCCACTTAATAATTACTTACTAGGGCTGGCATCTCTAAGAGAGTCTAATAACCCTAGTGCCTTGCAACTGTGGGGAATTTGCCCTCCGATCAACAAGGAGGGTTAACCTTGACACAATTGTGGGGACTATTGCCCCAATTTACAATGGAGGGTTAACCTTAATGACTTTACATGACTTGTTTACATTATTGAATCTCCTGATTAGAACATTGACGCCTAACATGACTCAATTACATTATAGATACTTCCTGGAATAAACATTGGGGTACAATACATAAGATATACAAGTGAATACATTCCGAAGTTACAAATACATCAACACGTAAAAGGTGAAAGCGGAAGGGAGAAGGCGGAAACGTGGAAGCGGAAGGGCGAAGGTGGAAACGTGGAAGCGGAAGATGCTAGTTTCACTTATGAAAAGGTTATAAACCCAATTTCTGACTTCTGCATAGATCCAACCATCCAGAAGAATTCCACGCAAATCAACAGCTCAGAAAGGTGGAAAAGAAAAGAGCGAAAGCAGAAGATGCAGGTTTAGGTCAAGTAAAGGTTGGAATCACGATTTTCGATTTCCACATAGATCGACAGTTTAGAAAGATGTTGAAATGATCAACGGATAAGAAAGAATTAGAAATGCAGAAGCAAAAATGCGGAAAGGATTGAGGTTAATTTTTGAACACATTGGAAAGCCCACTTTCCGGAAGGGCGGAAACGGAAAGGCAGAGGTGGAAAATTTAAAGTTTAATTTCGGAAAATTTTGACTTTCTGTTTTTTTATTTCTGCATAGATCGATGGTCCATAGTCTCCCCACATAGATCAACGGCTCAGAAGGTTTCGGAAGGGTGGAAGCGAAAAAGCGGAGGCGAAAAGTTAGAATTTTGGCAGTGAAAAGGTTAGAGTCCTGTCTTCCGACTTTCCCGATCCGCATAGATCGATGGCTAGGGATGAGCCCGCATTGATCCAATGGCCAAGAAAAGGCAGAAGCGGAAATGCGGAGGTAGAAAAGTAGAATTTTAATTTGATAAAGTTGGCATACCCGATTTCCACTTTTTAGAAGGGCTGAGGAGGAAAGGAGCTATCAAGGATGAGTGATCTAATGGTTCAAATCATACCCAATCCACCTTTGAGATGATCTGAGCCGTCCAACCTCTTTTTTGTTTTTTACTATGAACCATTGAGGAAAATGAGAAATATTTTCCCGGAACAAACTAAATTTTTTTGCTTGCTTAATAGGGCGCTAATCATCATGTTTTTGTTCTCTTTAAATAAACGACACATATCATTAAAATTACAATTGAAAATGCAGTGATTAGTTATAGTCGCCATTGACAAATTATTGTTGTTGTTTCCAGATCATATATATCTCTCATGATGTTCTCTTTTTGTATTACAGGTACTATGGTTCACCAAGTTAGGATGGGCAATTGTGAGATTGGGTAAATGTTACGGTTTTTAAAGGCTGATATTCATGGCAGATACAGATCTACGGGCCTAAAGAATTCCATTGTTCAACTTGCATGAATGAAATAAATTTCCCAGATCTACGGAATTGTTTAAAGGGCTACGTCTTTCAACGACCAAGATTAAAGGTGGAGTCAGATCGACGATGGAGAAAATTTGCGTTGATTCAACAAGCATGGGGAAATGAGCTTTTGAAATCTGTGGAATTGGTTAAAGGGATACATCTTTCAACGACTGAGATGAAGGTTTGATATATATCAACGATTGAGGTTGATTTCATGGATTGAAGGGGCACGAAAGATGGAACATTTCATACCTGCGGAATCCTATAGACATGGCAGGATTAAGCGGAGGTGACCTTGGTTGATTTGTGATATACAATCAAAATCAATTTCGCAATGCAAAGATGCAGAAAAAAATAAATGAGCATGTATTTCCATCAGGGCAAGACCTGTGTAATTTGGTTTTATTTGTTTGTTTTTGAAACCGTTAGATTCATCCAGGTGGGAGAATAAGAAGCCTAGGAATCTCTTGGGTGATGGATAGAGTTAGTATAAATAGGGGTGCAGAGCACCATAGTATAGATTTTTTGGCCCGGTGAATGAATTCTAGACTATTTTTGTAAAAGAGCTACCTCTTTGCTAATAAGAAGGATCTTTTTACTGGAACAAAGGCCATGTACAGAGATTTAACCAGAATGTGTGGAATGCATAATGTAGAACTATTTCTTCTTTCTTCTGTACATCATACGGTGAGATTGTTCTAACCTCCTAGAACTATTTCCTTGGTCATGAATGTATGTTGTCTATATAAATGTCTGTGTTGACGGGGTAATAAATGGTTTAACTATATTAGAGCTACCTCTGGCATTCTTTCTGCTGTGAATGTGATTATTGTGTTTGTACGACTATTTGTTAGACCTTTATGAGCATTTACAGTATATGAATCTGAACTCTAAATTTTCTCCCTGTTCGAGGATAGAATAGTTTAGTTTTAGATCTAGATTAGACCTGCATTTAACTCAGGAACTTGCATATCATTCTTTAAACAAAAATGATATAAATGGTGGACTGGGTTGTAACCATTAAAATATTAAAATAACTTAATATACGGTAGTCGAAACCGTGAACCAGGCGGATTCCCCACACCAAACGATGTCTGATCTAATTGGGATCATTCACTGGGGAGAATCCCTACTACTTGGTACCTGGGATTTTTCCAAGCATCAACAACATTGGTGCTAGAAGGAGGGTGCTAGCTAGTGCATGGTTGGTAGAGGAAAAAAAATTTCAGAGAAGATTACATTGGAACAACAACATAAGATATTTTCCCTAGAGATATTTTTCCTGAATTACAAGAACAAGAACATACAGGTTCTTGGGAAGAAGAATCAAAACGTTTGTATGCTATCCGATTTGAAGAAGTAGATTTGTTTACGAGACATACAAGATCCTACGTCAAGTTACTTTGGGGGTTAAAAGTTATTCCTACATTACCTAGAAGGAAAACTTCCAAGAAAGTATCCTCTTACACTAAAGATTCAATTCTTGTTGAAAATTTTGAAGAACTGGTAGATCTATCCATCCAATAAATTGTTCATCCTCTGGATCAATTAGATCCAAAATCCTCAGCAGTTTCAGTATTCAGTCAATCTCCATCTCGAATCATGGTTTTTGTTAATCAATTCGCATGGAGAGAAAGAACACCACTCAACCTGGATGCTCCATTGCATGACTTACCTAAGCACCCAGAAAAGGTTTTAGCAAAATTTGATCCTAGAAAGGATGTTTCTGTTGAAGATCAATTACCAAATTTTTATCTGGCTTTGAGTCTCTTAAATGTTGACCATCAAAACGTGGTTTGCATACTTTTTCAATATACTTTTGAACCTAAAGCATCTTCATGGTACTTTAGTCTGCAAGCTAATTCAATAGTAAATTGGGATGGTTTTGAAAAGGCATTCTTAGGGAAATTTGGCAACCAGAAAACTGTAGCCACTCTCATGAAAGAATTACTATCTATGAGAATGGAGAAGAAAGAAAAGGTCCAAGACTTTAATCATAGGTTCACCACCTTATTGAATAATTTTAGTGCTGCAACAAAACCAGCTGAAGAGTCTCTAATAGAGTATTATACCACATCACTTGATCCACCAATAGCAATGTTTGTAAAAAGGTTTGGTAAAATTACATTGGTAGAAAACTATGAAGAGACCAAGAAAGTAGAGGCAGATTTGGATAGTATAGAAAAGCATACTCCGGAATCTGAATTGAAACATACCACAAGCAAAAGGCCTTGTTGTTGACTAAGCCCAAAGAAGAACATTCTAATGAGGTAGAGAATGTGGTAAAAATGGTGCAGAATTTGTCAAACAAAATAGTATACATGGAAAAGGATAAGGGAACTAGTTCTTATAGAAATCCATTCAACCCTTATTACAAATAAAAGGAAGAGAGTGGACAACCCCAACCACCTGTGCATAATTCTATTGTTTTAAATTTTAACGAGAAAGGCATGGATCATTTCTGTACTTTTCACTAAGAACCTCATTCTGAAAAAATTTGTCTGCAATGGATAAATTCAATTACTCTGGTTATGAATAAATTGTTAGATACCCATCTAGTAGATCCTGAAGGAGAGCAAGCCCAAACTAATGTGCCAGAACAAACAAAGGAGGAAACCATGATGGTATTATGGGATTGGGCAACTAATTTGGGGCTTAGAAAGGATGAACCCACTGAGGAAAATCAAGTGTTATCAGTTAACACTACTACATTTCGACCCAAAACCCGACGGCCGTCATGTCGGATTTTCGACACTTTCCTGTCGCATGTACGACACTTTGATTTTTTCTTAAGTGTCGAAAACTTGGCGTCGGTGATCCGACACTTAAATAACCGTCGCTTAAGCGACACCTACGTAACCGTCGCTTAAATGTAAAGTGTCGCTTAAGCGACAGAATATTTTCGACGGTAGAATTTTTTTTTTTAAAATAGCCTCCATAACCGTCGCTTAAGCGACACCTGAAACCGTCGGATAAGCGACGGCGATCAAAAAGGCGTCGGAAAAGCGACGGCAATCCAGAAAAGGCGTCGGAAAAGCGACACCTTCAACCGTCGGATAAGCGACGACGATCAAACAAGGCGTCGGAAAAGCGACGGAAATCCAGAAAAGCCGTCGGAAAAGCGACAGAGGAAACCGTCGCTTAAGCGACGCCTGTGGAATTTTTTTT